>WNWK01001836.1:52500-246342 GCA_009830355.1 Cherax destructor | reverse complement strand
AGGGAAGTACAGTGCCTGCACTCTGAAGGAGGGAAGTACAGTGCCTGCACTCTGAAGGAGGAATACAGTGCCTGCACTCTGAAGGAGGGAAGTACAGTGCTTGCACTCTGAAGGAGGGAAGTACAGTGCCTGCACTCTGAAGGAGGGAAGTACAGTGCCTGCACTCTGAAAGAGGGAAGTACAGTGCCTGCACTCTGAAGGAGGGAAGTACAGTACCTGCACTCTGAAGGAGGGAAGTACAGTGCCTGCACTCTGAAGGAGGGAAGTACAGTGCCTGCACTCTGAAGGAGGGAAGTACAGTGCCTGCACTCTGAAGGAGGGAAGTACAGCTCCTGCACTCTGAAGGAGGGAAGTACAGTGCCTGCACTTTGAAGGAGGGAAGTACAGTGCCTGCACTCTGAAGGAGGGAAGTACAGTGCCTTCACTCTGAAGGAGGGAAGTACAGTGCCTTCACTCTGAAGGAGGGAAGTACAGTGCCTGCACTCTGAAGGAGGGAAGTACAGTGCCTGCGCTCTGAAAGAGAGAAGTACAGTGCCTGCACTCTGAATGAGGGAAGTACAGTGCCTGCACTCTGAAGGAGGGAAGTACAGTGCCTGCACTCTGAAGGAAGTACAGTGCCTGCACTCTGAAGGAGGGAAGTACAGTGCCTGCACTCTGAAGGAGGGAAGTACAGTGCCTGCACTCTGAAGGAGGGAAGTACAGTGCCTGCACTCTGAAGGAAGGAAGTACAGTGCCTGCACTCTGAAGGAGGGAAGTACAGTGCCTGCACTCTGAAGGTAGGAAGTACAGTGCCTGCACTCTGAAGGAGGGAAGTACAGTGCCTGCACTCTGAAGGAAGGAAGTACAGTGCCTGCACTCTGAAGGAGGGAAGTACAGTGCCTGCACTCTGAAGAAGGAAATACAGTGCCTGCACTCTGAAGGAAGGAAGTACAGTGCCTGCACTCTGAAGGAAGTACAGTGCCTGTACTCTGAAGGAAGTACAGTGCCTGCACTCTGAAGGAAGTACAGTGCCTGCACTGAAGGAAGTACAGTGCCTGCACTCTGAAGGAGGGAAGTACAGTGCCTGCACTCTGAAGGAGGGAAGTACAGTGCCTGCACTCTGAAGGAGGGAAGTACAGTGCCTGCACTCTGAAGGAGGAAGTACAGTGCCTGCACTCTGAAGGAGGAAGTACAGTGCCTGCACTCTGAAGGAGGGAAGTACAGTGCCTGCACTCTGAAGGAGGAAGTACAGTGCCTGCACTCTGAAGGAGGGAAGTACAGTGCCTGCACTCTGAAGGAGGGAAGTACAGTGCCTGCACTCTGAAGGAGGTAAGTACAGTGCCTGCACTCTGAAGGAAGGAAGTACAGTGCCTGCACTCTGAAGGAGGGAAGTACAGTGCCTGCACTCTGAAGGAGGAAGTACAGTGCCTGCACTTGAAGGAGGAAGTACAGTGCTCTGAAGGAGGGAAGTACAGTGCTCTGAAGGAGGAAGTACAGTGCTCTGAAGGAGGGAAGTACAGTGCTCTGAAGGAGGGAAGTACAGTGCTCTGAAGGAGGGAAGTACAGTGCTCTGAAGGAGGGAAGTACAGTGCTCTGAAGGAGGGAAGTACAGTGCTCTGAAGGAGGGAAGTACAGTGCTCTGAAGGAGGGAAGTACAGTGCTCTGAAGGAGGGAAGTACAGTGCTCTGAAGGAGGGAAGTACAGTGCCTGCACTCTGAAGGAGGTAAGTACAGTGCCTGCACTCTGAAGGAAGGAAGTACAGTGCCTGCACTCTGAAGGAAGTACAGTGCCTGCACTCTGAAGGAAGTACAGTGCCTGCACTCTGAAGGAAGTGCAGTGCCTGCACTCTGAAGGAGGGAAGTACAGTGCCTGCACTCTGAAGGAGGGAAGTACAGTGCCTGCACTCTGAAGGAGGGAAGTACAGTGCCTGCACTCTGGAGGAAGTACAGTGCCTGCACTCTGAAGGAAGTACAGTGCCTGCACTCTGGAGGGAAATACAGTGCCTACACTTTGAAGGAGGGAAGTACAGTGCCTGCACTCTGAAGGAGGGAAGTACAGTGCCTTCACTCTGAAGGAGGGAAGTACAGTGCCTGCACTCTGAAGGAAAGAAGTACAGTGCTCTGAAGGAGGGAAGTACAGTGCTCTGAAGGAGGGAAGTACAGTGCTCTGAAGGAGGGAAGTACAGTGCTCTGAAGGAGGGAAGTACAGTGCTCTGAAGGAGGGAAGTACAGTGCTCTGAAGGAGGGAAGTACAGTGCTCTGAAGGAGGGAAGTACAGTGCTCTGAAGGAGGGAAGTACAGTGCTCTGAAGGAGGGAAGTACAGTGCTCTGAAGGAGGGAAGTACAGTGCTCTGAAGGAGGGAAGTACAGTGCTCTGAAGGAGGAAGTACAGTGCTCTGAAGGAGGGAAGTACAGTGCTCTGAAGGAGGAAGTACAGTGCCTGAAGGAGGGAAGTACAGTGCTCTGAAGGAGGGAAGTACAGTGCTCTGAAGGAGGGAAGTACAGTGCTCTGAAGGAGGGAAGTACAGTGCTCTGAAGGAGGGAAGTACAGTGCCTGAAGGAGGGAAGTACAGTGCCTGAAGGAGGGAAGTACAGTGCTCTGAAGGAGGGAAGTACAGTGCTCTGAAGGAGGGAAGTACAGTGCTCTGAAGGAGGGAAGTACAGTGCTCTGAAGGAGGAAGTACAGTGCCTCTGAAGGAAGGGAAGTACAGTGCTCTGAAGGAGGGAAGTACAGTGCTCTGAAGGAGGGAAGTACAGTGCTCTGAAGGAGGAAGTACAGTGCTCTGAAGGAGGGAAGTACAGTGCTCTGAAGGAGGGAAGTACAGTGCTCTGAAGGAGGGAAGTACAGTGCTCTGAAGGAGGGAAGTACAGTGCTCTGAAGGAGGGAAGTACAGTGCTCTGAAGGAGGGAAGTACAGTGCTCTGAAGGAGGGAAGTACAGTGCTCTGAAGGAGGGAAGTACAGTGCTCTGAAGGAGGGAAGTACAGTGCTCTGAAGGAGGAAGTACAGTGCTCTGAAGGAGGGAAGTACAGTGCTCTGAAGGAGGGAAGTACAGTGCTCTGAAGGAGGGAAGTACAGTGCTCTGAAGGAGGGAAGTACAGTGCTCTGAAGGAGGGAAGTACAGTGCTCTGAAGGAGGGAAGTACAGTGCTCTGAAGGAGGGAAGTACAGTGCTCTGAAGGAGGGAAGTACAGTGCTCTGAAGGAGGGAAGTACAGTGCTCTGAAGGAGGGAAGTACAGTGCTCTGAAGGAGGGAAGTACAGTGCTCTGAAGGAGGGAAGTACAGTGCTCTGAAGGAGAGCCCGAAGGAGGGAAGTACAGTGCTCTGAAGGAGGGAAGTACAGTGCTCTGAAGGAGGGAAGTACAGTGCTCTGAAGGAGGAAGTACAGTGCTCTGAAGGAGGGAAGTACAGTGCTCTGAAGGAGGGAAGTACAGTGCTCTGAAGGAGGGAAGTACAGTGCTCTGAAGGAGGAAGTACAGTGCTCTGAAGGAGGGAAGTACAGTGCTCTGAAGGAGGGAAGTACAGTGCTCTGAAGGAGGAAGTACAGTGCTCTGAAGGAGGGAAGTACAGTGCTCTGAAGGAGGAAGTACAGTGCTCTGAAGGAGGGAAGTACAGTGCTCTGAAGGAGGGAAGTACAGTGCTCTGAAGGAGGGAAGTACAGTGCTCTGAAGGAGGGAAGTACAGTGCTCTGAAGGAGGGAAGTACAGTGCTCTGAAGGAGGGAAGTACAGTGCTCTGAAGGAGGGAAGTACAGTGCTCTGAAGGAGGGAAGTACAGTGCTCTGAAGGAGGGAAGTACAGTGCTCTGAAGGAGGGAAGTACAGTGCTCTGAAGGAGGGAAGTACAGTGCTCTGAAGGAGGGAAGTACAGTGCTCTGAAGGAGGGAAGTACAGTGCTCTGAAGGAGGAAGTACAGTGCTCTTGAAGGAAGGAAGTACAGTGCCTGAAGGAAGGAAGTACAGTGCCTGAAGGAGGAAGTACAGTGCCTGAAAGGAAGTACAGTGCTCTGAAGGGGAAGTGCACATGCACTCTGAAGGAAGGAAGACAGTGCCTGCACTCTGAAGGAAGGAAGTACAGTGCCTGCACTCTGAAGGAAGTGCAGTGCCTGCACTCTGAAGGAAGTGCAGTGCCTGCACTCTGAAGGAAGTGCAGTGCCTGCACTCTGAAGGAAGTGCAGTGCCTGCACTCTGAAGGAAGTGCAGTGCCTGCACTCTGAAGGAAGTGCAGTGCCTGCACTCTGAAGGAAGTGCAGTGCCTGCACTCTGAAGGAAGTACAGTGCCTGCACTCTGAAGGAAGTACAGTGCCTGCACTCTGAAGGAAGTACAGTGCCTGCACTCTGAAGGAAGTACAGTGCCTGCACTCTGAACGAGGGGTGTTCATACTGCAGTCTGGAGGGGCGTCTGAGCTGTAATATAGGCGCGCCTTTGGCAAGACAATGATAAGAATGATAAAAGTTTTTATTATTATTTTTATTATTGGTGGGACGCCATAGACGTGTTAAGAAAAATCAGGATATTCTTTTCTTCTTCAACAGAAACATAAAACTGGGATCAAATCCCATTTTCTTGCATCTATAACTGCCTCAATTGCGATTCAATAAGAATCAAATTATATATATTTTGAAATTTCACCATGTTGAATTTGTAAGTTTCGGGGTTTAGATGTTAAAAACATATACTGAAGACGCTACACGAGTCTTGAAATATATTACTGGTTTTATAAGAACATCTCTCTAAGAGAGAACTTCTATTAATATACAACAACGAAAAACAAATATAGAAGTGTGCTAAATGAACACAATAATCTTCCCTGCCAAGTAACATCATTTACTCCAAATATTGAACTTCTATACCAGGAAAAGCAGTCACATCCAAATCATTGAACATTTATTTCTTCAATTAATTATTCCGATGACTCCATCAACAAGTGTAACAAAGGACAGAATGAGCAGTTTATAGACGACGTTTCACTTGGAGACCAAACTTTTCACATATAAAGAATACATGAGAAACGTGCGGAGTGAAAAGTGTAGCAGCTATGTAGGTGACTTGAGTAAGTGTGAACCTTTGTGAAGGTCAGATCGAGGAGGTTGTCGTCTTGATGAACCTTTGTGAAGGTCAGATCGAGGAGGTTGTCGTCTTGATGAACCTTTGTGAAGGTCAGATGAAGGAGGTTGTCGTCTTGATGAACCTTTGTGAAGGTCAGATCGAGGAGGTTGTCGTCTTGATGAACCTTTGTGAAGGTCAGATGGAGGAGGTTGTCGTCTTGATGAACCTTTGTGAAGGTCAGATGGAGGAGGTTGTCGTCTTGATGAACCTTTGTAAAGTTCAGATGGAGGAGGTTGTCGTCTTGATGAACCTTTGTGAAGGTCAGATGAAGGAGGTTGTCGTCTTGATGAACCTTTGTGAAGATCAGATCGAGGAGGTTGTCGTCTTGATGAACCTTTGTGAAGGTCAGATGGAGGAGGTTGTCGTCTTGATGAACCTTTGTGAAGGTCAGATGAAGGAGGTTGTCGTCTTGATGAACCTTTGTGAAGGTCAGATCGAGGAGGTTGTCGTCTTGATGAACTTTGTGAAGGTCAGATGGAGGAGGTTGTCGTCTTGATGAACCTTGTGAAGGTCAGATGAAGGAGGTTGTCGTCTTGATGAACCTTTGTGAAGGTCAGATCGAGAGGTTGTCGTCTTGATGAACCTTGTGAAGGTCAGATGGAGGAGGTTGTCGTCTTGATGAACCTTGTGAAGGTCAGATGAAGGAGGTTGTCGTCTTGATGAACCTTTGTGAAGGTCAGATCGAGGAGGTTGTCGTCTTGATGAACCTTTGGAAGGTCAGATGGAGGAGGTTGTCGTCTTGATGAACCTTGTGAAGATCAGATGGAGGAGGTTGTCGTCTTGATGAACCTTTGTGAAGGTATAGACGACGTTTCCTTGATGAACTTCACATATAAGTACGAGACTGCGAGTGAAAAGAGCAGCTTGTAGGTGACTTGGTAGTGAACCTTTGTGAAGGTCAGATCGAGGAGGTTGTCGTCTTGATGAACCTTTGTAAGTTCAGATGGAGGAGGTTGTCGTCTTGATGAACCTTTGTGAAGGTCAGATGAGGAGGTTGTCGTCTTGATGAACCTTTGTGAAGGTCAGATGGAGGAGGTTGTCGTCTTGATGAACCTTTGTGAAGGTCAGATCGAGGAGGTTGTCGTCTTGATGAACCTTTGTGAAGGTCAGATGGAGGAGGTTGTCGTCTTGATGAACCTTTGTGAAGGTCAGATGAAGGAGGTTGTCGTCTTGATGAACCTTTGTGAAGGTCAGATCGAGGAGGTTGTCGTCTTGATGAACCTTTGTGAAGGTCAGATGGAGGAGGTTGTCGTCTTGATGAACCTTTGTGAAGATCAGATGGAGGAGGTTGTCGTCTTGATGAACCTTTGTGAAGGTCAGATGGAGGAGGTTGTCGTCTTGATGAACCTGTGAAGGTCAGATCGAGAGGTTGTCGTCTGATGAACCTTTGTGAAGGTCAGATGGAGGAGGTTGTCGTCTTGATGAACCTTTGTGAAGGTCAGATGGAGGAGGTTGTCGTCTTGATGAACCTTTGTGAAGGTCAGATGGAGGAGGTTGTCGTCTTGATGAACCTTGTGAAGTCAGATCGAGGAGGTTGTGTCTGATGAGACCTTTGTGAAGGTCAGTGGAGAGGTTGTCGTCTTGATGAACCTTTGAAGGTCAGATAGGAGGTTGTCGTCTTGATGAACCTTGTGAAGTCAGATGAGAGTTGTCGTCTTGATGAACCTTGTGAAGGTCGATCGAGAGGTTGTCGTCTTGATGAACCTTTGTGAAGGTCAGATGGAGGAGGTTGTCGTCTTGATGAACCTTTGTGAAGGTCAGATGGAGGAGGTTGTCGTCTTGATGAACCTTTGTGAAGGTCAGATGGAGGAGGTTGTCGTCTTGATGAACCTTTGTGAAGGTCAGATCGAGGAGGTTGTCGTCTTGATGAACCTTTGTGAAGGTCAGATGGAGGAGGTTGTCGTCTTGATGAACGTGAAGGTCAGATAGGAGGTTGTCGTCTTGATGAACTGTGAAGGTCAGATGGAGGAGGTTGTCGTCTTGATGAACCTTTGTGAAGGTCAGATGGAGGAGGTTGTCGTCTTGATGAACCTTTGTGAAGGGTCAGATCGGAGGAGGTTGTCGTCTGATGAACCTGAAGGTCAGATGAGAGGTTGTCGTCTTGATGAACCTTGTGAAGGTCAAGATGGAGGAAAGGGTTGTTTGTCTTGATGAACCTTTGTGAAGGTCAGATCGAGGAGGTTGTCGTCTTGATGAACCTTTGTGAAGGTCAGATGGAGGAGGTTGTCGTCTTGATGAATGTCGAGTAAGAGGGATTTAACAAGTTGGAAATTCTTTTATCCCTATATCAGTATGATGGTGTCTGTGGTGAGGATTAAGGTGATAATAATGGTGAAGAATGAGACACTTGTCCGACATTTGGAAATATTTATTATGAAAACGTTTCGCCAGTCTGTAGCTTCTTCAGTCCAGTACAGAGAAGAACGGTGGAAGATGAGTAGTTTGAGGTAATCAGTCCCTCAGCCTGGAGTCCATGTGCTCGTCTTGATTGTCTGGCGAAACGTTTCCGTAATAAATATTACTCAATGTTGCATAAGTGTCTCATTCTTCAACTTGACAGCTTTCTAAACCACTGACATCAGATACTAATGGTGCCAAATTTGACTGTGTGTTTTCAGTGGCTGTCAGTACACAGTCATGGGTCTGTCAGATGAACACGGACAGTGATTGAAATTTTGTTCGTGTCCTGAACTCTGCTCATTAATTGCTTGGTTGTGTAGGAAGTATGCATGGAAAATAAAATTGTTTGAAGTTCCGGACTTCTTAAAACTGCCTTGGATCTTCGTGAAGGTAACCGTGGTGTAGAATGAAGATAATCTCTGGTCTCTCACTGTAGTTGTAACATCTGGTCGTCGTCTTGTAGTTAACGTGTTTCACAACGGCACATCTTAGTGTCACATCTTATAACGAGGTCATTCTATTAACCAAAGAGATCTTCATTATCGTTTTCTGAAGACTTCTTTGCAGTAACAAGGACTGAGTGGTACAACAAGGAGGAGGATAGCATGTTAAGTCTCAGCCTGGCTAAGTAATTCTCCCACTTGCTCTGTGTTTACACTCTCAGTATTATCCAGTCCTTGTGGCCACTCTGGACCAGTTAATGTGGAAATTTCCCAGTCACCTTTCACCAGAGTTCTCCCTTCAAGATTGGGGGACCTTGAATCAAACCTGATTACCTTGAATTCATAAGACGTATCTCCATAAGTATAATTCTAATACGCTAGCGGAACCACTCGTTCAGAAAATATTTCAGAAACTAAATATACTTAAATTTGTTTAAAATATGTATAACAAGTAAAATATAGAGAAAGACTGGTTGAACCAAGAGAGCCCTTGGTTCAACCAAGAGAGCCCTTGGTTCAACCAAGAGAGCCCTTGGTTCAACCAAGAGAGCCCTTGGTTCAACCAAGAGAGCCCTTGGTTCAACCAAGAGAGCCCTTGGTTCAACCAAGAGAGCCCTTGGTTCAACCAAGAGAGCCCTTGGTTCAACCAAGAGAGCCCTTGGTTCAACCAAGAGAGCCCTTGGTTCAACCAGAGATGCAGAGAGGCAAAAAATAAAAGCGGAAGAGAGTGGAAAAAACACAGAAAGAAAAGTACAGAAGTGAGCAGATTGGCCAGAAATGAATATACTGGGGTGATGAGAAAGGCTGAGAGATAATTTGAGAATAATAAAGGAGCGAAGGTCAAGTCTGAACTTAAACTACTTCACAGCTACATCAGAAGAAAGAGGGCAGTAAAGAACCAAGTAATTCAACTGAGGAAGGAGGGAGAGCTCATGGATGTCTGTAACGTGTTGATAACACGATTTGAAGAGGTCTTTTCAATGGAAACTGAGGCAATACCAGATAGACTAAGAAACTAGATGAGATTCACACGAGAAGAGGAAAGAACGAAGTAATCAAGAGGAAGAGGAGAGCTTTCGATGGACTCTGACACGTCAGTTGAATAAGCACGACTTGGAGTCAATGAAATGAGGATACCAATGGACTAGACTAGATGGATTACAAGGAAAGGAAAAGAATTTCTATCACTCTGCACTCATAGAATAGGCCTACAATAAGTACCATGGATTACTGGGACAGTTACAATTGTTCAGATCCTAGCTAAAAATGCAATGATATACAACCAAGGACGTAGAGAAATAGTTTCCATATTAAATAGGAGACAGAGAGGGAAGTATTAAACTACGGACTATTTTCACTGACAAGCATACTTTGTTAGGTAACAGAGAAACCTATCAGAGGAAGGAAGAGTGTTACAACACTTGGAGACAAGTAATTTCATTGAAAAAAACATGGGTTTAGGGATGACAAATTGTCTTATTAAAATTAATGTATTGGAGTTCTGCGACATATTAATAGATGTGTGACAAAAGAGAGAGGGTTGGGTGGATTGCATTTGTTTTACTGCACTAAGGTGTTTGATACACCATGTTCCCCACAAGAGGCTGGACCATAAAGCTTGGGATTCAGGCGGGAATGACAGAGAACGTACTCCGGTGAATCAAAGAGTATATAAAGGAAATAAAGCAAGGAGTGACTGTCGGAAAAGAGACGTCCTTCCAGCACACTACTGTTTAGATCCATCAGTGATGCATTATTACTAAGAGTTAATTATATAGTGCGAAATTTCTTGTAAGTAGCGGGGTTCCGCAAGGATCAGTATTAGGACGAGCACTGTTTCTGGGTTATGCGAATGACATACTAGATGGGATTGATAAAGATATATTCTTGTTTGCTTATGATGTAAAACTAATGATAAAAATAAAAACACAAGAGGGCAAGGAAAGGCTTCAAAAGAATCTGGACAAATTATAGAAGTGGTCGTATAAGTGGTTCCTTGAATTCAACCCCAGTAAATGCAACTCAATGGAAATTTTGAAAAGGAGCAAGAAGACCGGAAACGGGGTATAGACTAGGAAAAAAAACTGCAGACTTCAAAGAGAAAGACTTAGGGGTGAGCATAGTGCCCAGTATAACGCCAGAGGTTCACATCAGCCGAGTAACCTCTGCAGCCAGTGCTCGTCTGGCAAATCTAAAAGTAACCTTCAGGAATCTCAAAAAAAAGTCAATCTGGGCTCATTATACAACAGACGTCAGACTCTTCTTGGAGTATTCAGCACCAGTATGAAACCCACACATCAAAAAGCATATTGAGAAACTGGAGAAAGTAGAGAAGTATACACCAAGACTGGTTCTTGAGCTAAGGGGCAAGAGCTACGAGGAGAGGCTAACGGAATTGAACCTAACGACATTGGAGAACAGAAGACCCAGGATGGGGGGACATGATAACAACATACAAAATACTCAGGGAAATTAATGAGGTAGACAAGGCTAGGCTGTTTGAGAGGTGAGAAACAGGAACTCGGAGATACCACTAGCAGTTAGTGAAAGATAAAACACACGGATGCTATAAAGTATTTCTTCAGTATCAGAGTGGTCAGGAAGTGGGATGATCTTGGTGATGAATTGGTGGAGGCAGGTTACCCACATAATGTTAAGACCAGCCACAATAATGTTAAGACCAGCCACAATAATGCTAAGACCAGCCACAATAATGTTAAGACCAGCCACAATAATGTTAAGACCAGCCACAATAATGCTAAGACCAGCCACAATAATGTTAAGACCAGCCACAATAGTGTTAAGACCAGCCACAATAATGTTAAGACCAGCCACAATAATGTTAAGACCAGCCACAATAATGCTAAGCCCAGCCACAATAATGTTAAGACCAGCCACAATACTGTTAAGACCAGCCACAATAATGTTAAGACCAGCCACAATACTGTTAAGACCAGCCACAATAGGACACACGAGGCTAAGGAGTGAATATGAAGAATGACAAGAGTCAGGACCAGGAGCAGAGAATCGACCCCCTGCAGCAACAAATAGGTGAGTACACACAGACACATACAGATACACACGCATACACACACACACACACACACACACACACACACACACACACAGGAGCTTTGACTCGACCCCTGCAACCACAACTAGGTGAGTACACACAGGCTGCAAGCCTGGTCCAGCAATTGGCTCCTGGAGTTCAACCCCACCAAGTGCAAAGTCATAAAGATTGGGGAAGGGCAAAGAAGACCGCAGACGGAGTACAGTCTAGGGGGCCAGAGACTTCAAACCTCACTCAAGGAAAAAGATCTGGGGGTGAGTATAACACGAGGCACATTTCCTGAGCCGCACATCAACCAAATAACTGCTGCAGCATACGGGCGCCTAGCAAACCTACAAACAGCATTCCGACATCTTAATAAGGAATCGTTCAGGACCCTGTACACTGTGTACGTTAGGCCCATACTGGAGTATGCAGCACCAGTTTGGAACCCACACCTAGCCAAGCACATAAAGAAACTAGAGAAAGTGCAAAGGTTTGCAACAAGACTAGTCCCGGAGCTAAGGGGTATGTCCTATGAGGAGAGGTTAAGGGAAATCGACCTGACGACACTGGAGGACAGGAGAGATAGGGGGGACATGATAACGACATATAAAATACTGAGAGGAATGGACAAGGTGGACAGAGACAGAATGTTCCAGAGATGGGACACAGGAACAAGGGGACACAGTTGGAAGTTGAAGACTCAGATGAATCACAGGGATGTTAGGAAGTATTTCTTCAGTCACAGAGTGGTCGGGAAGTGGAATATGGAATAGTTTGGGAAGCGATGTAGTGGAGGCAGGTTCCATACATAGCTTTAAGACGAGGTATGATAAAGCTCATGGCGCAGGGAGAGTGACCCAATAGCGGCCAGTGAAGTGGCGGGGCCAGGTGCTATGTCTCGACCCCTGTAACCACAACTAGGTGAGTACACACACACACGTTAGGCCCATACTGGAGTATGCAGCGCCAGTTTGGAACCCACATCTAGCCAAGCATGTAAGGAAACTAGAGAAAGTGCAAAGGTTTGCAACAAGACTAGTCCCAGAGCTAAGGGGTATGTCCTACGAGGAGAGGTTACGGGAAATCGACCTGACGGCATTGGAAGACAGGAGAGATAGGGGGGATATGATAACGACATATAAAATACTGAGAGGAATTGACAAGGTGGACAGAGACAGAATGTTCCAGAGGTGGGACACAGCAACAAGGGGACACAGTTGGAAGTTGAAGACTCAGATGAACCACAGGGATGTTAGGAAGTATTTCTTCAGTCACAGAGTTGTCAGGGAGTGGAATAGTCTGGGAAGTGATGTAGTGAAGGCAGGTTTCTTACATAGCTTTAAGGAGAGGTATGATAAAGCTCATGGAGTGGGTAGAGTGACCGAGTAGCGGCCAGTGAAGAGGCGGGGCCAGGAACTGTGACTCGACCCCTGCAACCATAACTAGGTGAGTACACATACACACAGGAGCTCTGACACGACCCCTGCAACCACATATAGGTGAGTATATACACAGCTTTAAGAAGAGGTACGATAAAGCTCTTGAAGCAGGGAGAGAGTGAATCTAGTAGCTACCAGCGAAGATGCGGGAACAGGAGCTGTGAATTGACCGTTGCAACCACAAATAGATGAGTACAAATACGTGAGTACAAATATGAGTACAAATACATGAGTACACACTCAGGTACAGGCAAGGACATAGTGAGTCCATGATTCGCCAAGAAATGCAGGGAGGCAAAAGCTGATTGTGTGATAGCATGGAAGACATACAGGAAGCAAAGAACGCCAGAGAATGTGGAAATGAATATACATAAATAAGAAGAGAGGCTGAACAGCATTTTGAGAATGACATACCATTAAAAGCCAAATATAAGCCAAAGTTGATGTACAGCCACATCAGAAGTAAGGCAGCTGTGAAGAACCTGGTAATGAGGCTGAAGAAGGAAGGAGGGAAGCTCACTAGGAATGGCTAGGAAGTATGTAGGGAGCTGAACACAAAATTTAGGAAAGTATTATCAGTGGAATAAGGAATATTGCCAGAGTCAAAGAGAGAGTGCACCGAGTACTGGTCACAGTACAAACAACGGGAGGATTATTATTATAATCAAAAGAAGCACTAAACCACAAGGGTCATACAGCACAACAACTGGAGGAGAGGTAAAAAAAAAATACAGAGTGAACTAGACACCCAGAAGTCAGTGGGACAAGACAACATCTCTCTGTGGGTTCTGCAAGAGGGAGGAGAGGAACTGTGTGATCCACTAACAACGGTCTTCACCAAATCACCTGATACAGGACAGCTGCCAGAGGTCTGGAAAACAGCAACAGTAGTCCCAATATTTAAATAATGGGAGAGACAGGTGGCACTGAACTACTGGTCAGTGTCACTAACATGCATGATATGTAAGGTTATGGAGAAGATTATTAAGATTAAGATTAAGACTATTTATTTTTCTGTAAAAATTACAATGTGTGTTTTACATTTAGAAGACAATAATTACAAAGATGGCCGTTAGCATGCCTAGCATGCCTGGGCATGCTAGGCATGCCTAGGAAAAAGAAGATTCATAAAAAGAAGATTCATAAAAAGCCATCGTGGTTTTCGAGATTGTAAATACTGTTTCATAAATTTGCTAGGGTTCTATGATAAGGTAACGAAAGTTAGGTAAGAGAGAGAGAGAGAGAGAGAGAGAGAGGGAGGGATGGGTGAACTGTATATTTTTGGATTGCAAGAAGGCATTCGATACAGTAGCCCACAAGAGGTTTGCGCATAAGCTAGGGGGTCAGGCAGGAATTACAGGAAAAGGACTACAGTGAATCCAGAAATACTTAACGAGAAGGAAGGAACAAGATACTGTCAGGGAGAAAGTGTCGGAATGGATGAGTGTGACGAGTACGGGTTCGTAAGTGTCAATACTTGGGCCAGTACTGTTTTTTGTGTAAGTAAACGATATGACATTGGAAACTCAGTCAGAGGTGTCCCTGTTTGAAGATGATGTGAAATTGATGAGGATAATACAAAGAGGAATAGACCAGGAAAGATTACAAATGGATCAGGACAATCTGTATGATTGGTCTTACAATTGACTATTTAAAGTAAACCCCAGCAAATGCAAAGTTATGAAACTCGGAGAAAGACGAAAACATCCGGAAACAGGGTACAGGTTAAGGGACAAAGGCTGCAAACCTACCTGGAAGAAAAGGGCCTCGGGGTGAGCATAATTCCGAGAATTTCTCTTGAGACTCACAAGCGAATAACTGCTGGGGAAAACGCGAGAATAAGAAATTTACTGTTAGTTTTCAAGAACACCAACATGGAGGCATTCACGACGTTATACACGGCATATGTCAAGAGTATGTAGACCCAGTATGGAACCCGTATCTGCTAAAGCGGCTAGTTATTTGTGCATCCCACATCTATCATGTAGAGTGTGGAGGGTAGCGCAAGAACATGTGGATACACAAAAGGCCTAGGAACTAGGCCCCCAAAAGAGTTTACAGGAATACATCTGAATTTATATCCACACTTCACTTATCTGTTACAAGCAAACTTAGGAAATTTGCTTAATATATCTGATATCTTATTTTCATTAATAAGATATCTTGACATATCACATAGGTTATTATACTATCTTTATATTCCCCAATAAGTGGACAATTAAGCTCATAGTGTTCAAGATAGTGACCATAGTGCTGACCATATACTTTACGTTTGGTATGATCATCATCTGTATGTCTCCCAGACTGCCAGAAGTACTTTTAACTAAGCCTAAGCCTGACTACTATAACATCCATCAGTCTGTTAACATTGAAAGTTACTCCATAAACGTACTTATCTACGTTCATGATATCATGGTAAGTTATAGATCTACTCAGGCTTCTAACTGCATTCATATAACATTCAGTTTCATTATTTACTTCTCTCTTAATATTACTAATAATGCTAGACACAGATACACCAAACTTATATTCTATATTTTTCCCCAGGGTACTTTTTTTGGGGTAACATATCAACTTTATCATGAAGGAGTAATCCAGCGTGTGATGGAATCCATAACAGTTGTACATTAATGCCCTTCTCCAGGATTTTTGAGTATCTATACCTGACTTCTCCAATGAGCATGTTGTCATTATGTGAGTCAAGAGTCTTCAGTGATGACACAGAATCAGTAATACCAGAGTCAAGTCCAGTGTCATAAGTTAGGATGGCAAATTGTTTGCCATTAGGATGGGAAACAATTAAGTTTGCAGTGTAGATGCCCAGTTGTTAATTCTTATGTCTAACTCTACATAGTTCCTATCATTATTATCTAGGGAGGTGGCAAGAAGAGCAGATGCAGCTCTGCCAGCAGACTCCTGCTGGAGGTGGCAACAAGAGCAGATGCAGCTCTGCCAGCAGACTCCTGATTACATCCATCACTGTATATAAATTGCGATAAATTATTACTAATAGTTAAGTGAGAAATTTCATCTAGAGGAGTTGCTTTTACAAGTGATTTAAGGAAGGTATTACTAGTGATGAACTTCAGGTATGTGATATTAAATGAACACATCTTCCATGGAGGGTTGACATGCTCTTGTTGTCTACAGTGATACGGTTCATGCAACTTATAATATAATTGCAAATCTGGAAAACGTGCAAAAGTTTGCAACGAAACTAGTCCCAGAGCTGAACATCATCTACGAGAGGCAAGAGGAGCAATATCTGACGACACTAGAGGACAGAACCTAAGATGACATGATTACTACGTACAGAATACTGAGGGGAATCGACAGGATGGACAGGGAGATTCTGTTTAACTCCACACCGGGGAGTTAAATGCAAAGACGAGCCATAGGGATGTTAGGAATTATTTATTTAACCTTAGATGTGAAACGACCTAGACAGCGAAGAGATAGAGGCGGAATCCATACATAGTTCTAAGAATAAGTATGATAGGGCTCACGTAGTCAGAAAGCGAAACCAGCAGAGAAGCAGACCCAGGAGCTGAAACTCAACCTCTGCAGCTACAATTAGGTGAATACAATTAAAATAGTACACACATAATTACAATATATATATATATATATATATATATATATATATATATATATATATATATATATATATATATATATAAAACAAGTCGGCCGTCTCCCACCGAGGCAGGGTGACCCAAAAAGAAAGAAAATCCCTAAAAAGAAAATACTTTCATCATCATTCAACACTTTCACCACACTCATACATAATCACTGTCTTTGCAGAGGAGCTCAGATACGACAACTGAGAATAGTCCCTCACATCTGTCACTATCCCAGACCCCTCCTTTAAAGTGCAGGCATTGTACTTCCCATTTCCAGGACTCAAGTCCAACTAAATCAATTAACTGGTTTCCCTGAATCCCTTCACAAAATATTACCCTGCTCACACTCCAACAGCTCGTCAGGTACCAAAAACCATTCGTCTCCATTCACTCCTATCTAACACGCTCACACATGCTTGCTGGAAGTCCAAGCCCCTCGCCCACAAAACCTCCTTTACCCCCTCCCTCCAACCTTTTCTAGGACGACCCCTACCCTGCCTTCCTTCCCCTACAGATTTATACGCTCTCCAAGTCATTCTACTTTGATCCATTCTCTCTAAATGACCAAACCACCTCAACAACCCCTCTTCAGCCCTCTGACAAATACTTTTAGTAACTCCACACCTTCTCCTGATTTCCACATTCCGAATTTTCTGCATAATATTTACACCACACATTGCCCATAGACAGGACATCTCCACTGCCTCCAGCCTCCTCCTCGCTGCAGCATTTGCAACCCATGCTTCACACCCATATAAGAGTGTTGGTACCACTATACTTTCGTACATTCCCTTCTTTGCCTCCATGGATAACGTTTTTTGTCTCCACAGATACCTCAACGCACCACTCGCCTTTTTTCCTTCATCACTTCTATGGTTAACCTCATCCTTCATAAACCCATCCGCTGACACGTCAACTCCCAAATATCTGAAAACATTTACTTCTTCCATAATCCCTCTCTCCAATGTGATATCCAATTTTTCTTTATTTAAATCGTTTGATACCCTCATCACCTTACTCTTATCTATGTTCACTTTCAACTTTCTACCTTTACACACTCTCCCAAACTCGTCCACTAACCTTTGCAACTTTTCTTTAGAATCTCCCATAAGCACAGTATCATCAGCAAAAAGTAACTGTGTCAACTCCCATTTTGCATTTAATTCCCCATAATTTAATCCCACCCCTCTCCTCAACACCCTAGCATTTACTTCTTTTACAACCCCATCTATAAATATATTAAACAACCATAGTGACATTACATATCCCTGTCTAAGACCTACTTTTACCGGGAAGTAATCTCCCTCTCTCCTACACACCCTAACCTGAGCCTCACTATCCTCATAAAAACTCTTTACAGCCTTCAGTAACTTACTACCTATTCCATACACTTGCAACATTTGCCACATTGCTCCCCTATCCACTCTGTCATATGTCTTTTCTAAATCCATAAATGCAATGAAGCTGTCAAAACCAAATTTTAAGCAAATTACTGTGCTACACATACTACCATACCATTCTCTCCACATCTTCAATACAATGTTGATGATGGCCCAAGACAGGCATCACACTTGATAGTCCCCATTTTCCCAAACGTTTATTAAACCACACAAATAAAAGGACCAAAAAATGTGTAATAACACCCCAGATGTAACATCCCCCCAATGAAAAGCAGGGGTGCCACTAGCACGTTGAGAGACAACACAATAAGTGTCAGGGGCCCAAGACTGTTCAACTGCCTCCCATCATACATAAGGGGGATTACCAATAGACCCCTGGCTGTCTTCAAGCAGGCACTGGACAGGTACCTAAAGTCGGTGCCTGACCAGCCAGGCTGTGGTTCGTACGTTGGACTGCGTGCGGCCAGCAGTAACAGCCTGGTTGATCAGGCTCTGATCCAACATGAGGCCTGGTCACAGACCGGGCCGCAGGGGCGTTGACCCCTGGAACTCTCTCCAGGTAAACTCCAGGTAAACATATATGCTTCACTGTAAACACTTGATCTACACATCCCCTACCCACTCTAAAGCCTCCTTGCTCATCTGCAATCCTACTCTCTGTCTTAACCTCTAATTCTTTCAATAATACCCCTGCCATACACTTTACCTGGTATACTCAGTAAACTTATTCCCCTATCATTTTTACACTCTTTTATCCCTCTTCCCTTTATATAAAGGAACTATACATGCTCTCTGCCAATCCCTAGGTACCTTCCCTCTTTCATACATTTATTAAACAAAAATACCAACCACTCCAGCACTATATCCCCTCCCCTGCTTTTAACATTTCTGTCATGATCCCGTCAGTTCCAGCTGCTTTACCCCCTTTCATTCTACGTAATGCCTCACGCACCTCCCCCACACTCACATCCTGCTCTTCTTCACTCCTAAACGAGAAAATATATATATATATATATATATATATATATATATATATATATATATATATATATATATATACATATATATATTCCTTGAAGCCTTTTATCCACTTCTCCGAGGGTATGGGTCCCACAATTTGCACCAGAGGTGGACCTCATCCTATATATATATATATATATATATATATATATATATATATATATATATATATATATATATAATAAACAATATCTAAAATTTATGCAGCGCTCTGATTTATTACTGAGATTTTTGTTATTAATATTCCTTTTAAAGGTAGTCATTTCACGAGCACAGCAAAAACATTATAGGCTTGACGTATATTTACGGTGTTGCTTGCACCTCGGCTGGTAAATCACCACGTGCACTATTTAAATGGTGGTAACAAGTTGTGGTAGGCGGGGCCTGCCTGCCAATTTTGGAGCCTCTGCCATATTTGGCCCTGATGATTTCCTTATATGGCGAACCCTGCCATTATACAGATGAGAATATGTATTCATCCGCTGCCTCTATGACGCCATTTTAAGGGAATATTTTGAAAATTTTGTATGAAATTTGGTCATTTATAAGGCCATTAGGGGAGTAAAAATGTTAAATATGGGGAGATATATGAGCATAAGGTGTAGCAGGGAAGGGAACTAGTTTGTGTGCGGAGGTGAGGGGGTTGGTGGGTGTTGTGCGGCAGCAGAGATCAGCTGTGTTGAGGTGTTTATGTTCAGTCGTGTTGTGGCAGGGAAGAGAGCACCAGTGATTATTTTCGTGGGTGTGGTGCGAGCCTCATTGTCGTGATCATTTGGTGTACAGTTAAATATGTGTTTTCTGACCTTCTAGTGTTCATTTCAAGATGCAAAACCAGAGCCATAACAGCGTTGACGATAAATTTGGAATGAATTTCGGCGCCTTTGACCCCGAGTTGTTCTCACAGCCACACATGGCTGCGATGGGCGGGATGGGGATAGGCATGAAGCGCTCCGCCCAAGATGCTGGGCTAGACCGTGAGCCTCTGGGACTATCCTCAGACGACGACACTGATCTTCTTAAGAAAGAGGACAAGATGAACCCGTCGTCTAGCAGAGACACTATGCTCCACCATCACACCTCCCTCGACAACCAACAAGCACAGTCTAAAACACTTCCCAACGGCAAGAAAACCAAGGGACGAGTCAAAATCAAGATGGAATTTATTGACAATAAACTGAGGAGATATACGACATTTTCCAAGAGGAAAACCGGCATTATGAAGAAGGTAAGTGTGATATTGTTGCATCTGCTGGGTGCACCTCCTCGCTGGGCCCCTCAGTGAGCGTGATAACATCATATGGTTTTTTCCAACGTAATATTACAGTATTAGGGGTAATTTATTCACGTAAACCACCGATGTCTGAGTAATTCTTATAAGTATGAGTATGTGTGTGTGGATGGGTTGTGAGGACAGGCTCTAGATAGACTACAGGTGTATGTGAGAGAAACATTATGTGAGGTTAGGCTTGGTGCGGGGCAGACAGTCAGTACTGTAGTGTGACACACTGCCAATATGCTGCAGTTTACTATCATTATCAACATGCTGTGGCACCGTCAGCCTTGCTGCACCCACAACCACCCCTCCACCTCGTAAATGATGCACTGCAACAGTTATTACTGGGGTTATATAGCGGGGTGACAGGAGGGAGGTGGTTACCGCTGCAGCAGCAGCAGGCTGCCACACTGATGCAGGCAGCCAGGCTATTTTGGTTGTCAGTGCAGGACGGCGGTAAGGGAGAGACTGCTGTCTCTACCTGCCAGGAACCTGCTAGCCCCTCACTGCTATATTTACCATGCAATCCTTGTTACTGCCACACCTCTGCTCTACCTACACCAGTTATAATCTCACCACACAGCTGACAGGAAATAGCAGGCAGATAATTAATTAATCATCTGTGTGTATCCTGGCACAGCACAGGTTTACTCCTGGCCAGCATTAGTCACTAGTCAGACTCGTCAACAATCGTAATTTAAATGGTTTTGTCTGTATAAGTATAGCTTTGTTAGCATGGCTTAGAATGTTAACGTGATTGTAGTCTTGTTGCCAACTTAAGTTTACTTGTAACACAATCAAGTTAACTGCAGGTGAATAGTGCTGTGGGTAGCAAGTACTTATAGTACCTCATAGTAAACACTTTTTTTTACACTTGAATTTACGTTATCGAGAATCCTTTTATATTATAATTCGTTTAAATATAGGGTTTAATTTGTAAGACTCCGCTTAAATAATTAAAAAATAAAAAGATGTGTGACTAGTTAAAATAGTCCAAGTCGGACAGAAACGCCATCATAAGATTTTCTTATGTTCGGGTTATTTGTGTATTGTTGCAGTCGCGGTATTGTGCCTTTTTATTCTTTATAAAGATGATGATTTTGGATGTTAAGTGCGTTCTGGGCTCCTACGTAGACGGGCATCTGATGGAGTGGAAATAGTCACTTGATACTTTCCGCTACTTTGACTTTCGTTTTACGTAGTTACCACATGGCTTTGACTTTGCATGACGATGTATTCATCATGTCCACAAAAAAATGTCGTGTGATGTGCCATTCATAATGGTAGTTCTTATGTAAAGGTACCTCCAGCAGTGCTGGCAGGTACTGAACTCATAGAAGACTTTATATCCTAGCCAACCTACTGAAGTCTCTCTAAGGCTGACGTGTTTCATTACCTGGTGTGAAAAACTCATCCTGTGTGATGGTGTACGACAGGGAGACCATCCTGCGTAATGGATGCGTAGGGTACACTGTTTTTGCTGTGTATATATATTTTTTATCAAAATTGTATGTGTATATACAATAGTGACGGCGAGCCTGGCCCATGGCCGGGCTCAGAGAGTAGATACTCTCGAAACTCTTCAAAGGTATATGACATTTTACAAAGTTAGAGCAAATAGTAATTGCGCTTACTTAACACCCATCGCACAGGATGGTTTTTCTGTCTAACTCTATCACACAGGATGAGTTTTTACAGTAGGGGGATGAGGTTATCGTCAAGTACTCCATCATGGTTCCAGTAGTTGTTTATAGATCATGTAAATCAGGGTAGCTACACTGTGGTAGGTAGCTACGACATTTAAGGAGCAGTTTGGCTGCATAATGTGGTTGTAATCAAATTTGTAATAATAAACCAGTACTCGTTAAGCCGTCTTTCAGATAATCGTTGCACATTAATTTTTAATTTGTATGGTTGTCAGCAGCGTAAAGCGTTAATAAATGTAAACAATATATGAACGAAAGTTGTATTTCTCGTAGTGTATATATGCCGAGTTGAATCACTGTTTTAGGGATTGAAGTATTGTCTGGTTGATTACGTGTAATCTTTATTATTCTCCTGAAATCAATCAATACGCTGTAAACACCTTTAACCAACTAACCATTCGTATTATAATGGATTGTTCGAGCTATTAACCCCTAATCAAAAATGGTTATAGACATAACCAATTTTTTTTTAAAGGGGTGGACCTGTAAGCCAGTGGAAGGCCTCGGTCAGATGACCAGAAGCTCCAGCTGCGGGTCATCATATGACTAAGACCCTCGTCAGGAAGCACATGTCCTGGCAAACCTTACCTAACCTATTAACCCATGAGGAATTATAACTCAGGATAACCCAAGAAAGTCAAACAGTGCGACATATTTTTCGTTGGTATCGTTGAATGTTCTCTTAGGATATACTTACGATAGCTGCCTAAATCCTAGATATATATGTACTGCTAAGTGAACAAGTGTATCAGCTGTTAGTAGACAGGCCCATACGTCTGGCCTCGCCCTGGATTGAGCCTGGAGAATTTATGTTGTGAGCCCAAATCTGTTACTAATCTACATAGTTTTAGCGCTGGGGTAAGCTCTGATGCCCAGTCTTATAAAATTTACACTTCTCACTATTTTAAA
The DNA here is from genome assembly GCA_009830355.1 of Cherax destructor. NCBI lineage: Eukaryota > Metazoa > Arthropoda > Malacostraca > Decapoda > Parastacidae > Cherax > Cherax destructor. The sequence continues at coordinate 223,988 of WNWK01001836.1, read as the reverse complement.
AAATAACGAAATACTAAAGACCGGTACTGGGTGGGTTCGCACTCGCGCTAATAATTTCTTGAATAACACCTTGCTAAAGTAAGAGCAGTCCTGAAGTGTATTATCATCTTGGTTAAGTGAGAAGAATTTTAAGTGATAAGTTTTTATATCATCAAATTGATAAGGGTTAAACACTTCGCATCACCAGGGAAAGTCTTCATCCCCAGGGAAAATTGTGAATTACAATGAATATGTAAATCGTTGGTTCAGCAAACTAGGTTATACATAACGTAAATTTTAGCATATTTAGGCTAGGTTAGTTTTGGCATAAAAAATACACAAACTATATTTCGCTGCTTTTCTTGTGAGGCAAAAGAGACGAATCTTCAGGAGATTCGCACTTTTTTGTGTATATTTTTAAAGTTATGCTTGGCATTAATATTTCTAATGTGTAACTGGGTTAATTGTGGCGGATGTCAGTTAACATGTACTAAATAGACCCGAATGTTAAGCTATCGTATTAAATTGCGTTAGGTACAGTTTTGTTACGATAAGTTTTGTAAGGCAAGGTAATATTTATTTAGACTACATAAGGTTAGGTTAAGTTAGGTTACACAAGATCCTGTGAGCGGTAGCCCAAAAACCAAGATTACATAGGTCACAATGGATATTTATCAGACCCCATTGGTTATTACATCACTAGAAACAAACATTAGTCTTTTCATATTTTAAAATTATTTCATGAAGTTAATGTACAGAATACAGTATAGAATACAGTTTCAAAAAAATCTTAGTACCACTAGAAAACATTGGTCATAATTAGGTTGCAATCTCCTCTATAAAAATAGTTCATTCATCTACTTTATGCAAAATTTGGATACAAACTCAAAATTTCGAGTATTTTATCATTAACAATGAGGTGTTTTGCTGGAGGTTTTCGTGAGAGGTTAGATGTTTGGACACTAAGTCTCTAAGATATAATACTTTAGTGTAAGGCTTTGTCTCTGTTCACACACTTTGTGATTTATGTCATTGACATCTCTATACAAACAGTACTGTCAGAGATGCTTATAACCTAGCCTTAGTCTAGCAGTAACAACAATACTGTCAGTACTGTTGTAACTGCTAGCCTAGCCTTAGTCTAGCAGTAACAACAGTACTGCCAGAGATATTTATAACCTAGCCTTAGTCTAGCAGTAACAATGCTGTCAGTACTGTTGTAAGTGCTAGCATAGCCTTAGTCTAGCAGTAACAACAGTACTGCCAGAGATATTTATAACCTAGCCTTAGTCTAGCAGTAACAACAATACTGTCAGTACTGTTGTAACTGCTAACCTAGCCTTAGTCTAGCAGTAACAACAGTACTGCCAGAGATATTTATAACCTAGCCTTAGTCTAGCAGTAACAACAGTACTGCCAGAGATATTTATAACCTAGCCTTAGTCTAGCAGTAACAACAATACTGCCAGTACTGTTGTAACTGCTAGCCTAGCCTTAGTCTAGCAGTAACAACAGTACTGCCAGTACTGTTGTAACTGCTAGCCTAGCCTTAGTCTAGCAGTAGCAACAATACTGCCAGTACTGTTGTAACTGCTAGCCTAGCCTTACTCTAGCAGTAACAACAGTACTGCCAGAGATATTTATAACCTAGTCTTAGTCTAGCAGTAACAACAATACTGCCAGTACATATTGTTGTAACTGCTAGCCTAGCCTTAGTCTAACAGTAACAACAATACTGCCAGTACTGTTGTAACTGCTAGCCTAGCCTTACTCTAGCAGTAACAACAGTACTGCCAGAGATATTTATAACCTAGTCTTAGTCTAGCAGTAACAACAATACTGCCAGTACTGTTGTAACTGCTAGCCTAGCCTTAGTCTAGCAGTAGCAACAATACTGCCAGTACTGTTGTAACTGCTAGCCTAGCCTTACTCTAGCAGTAACAACAGTACTGCCAGAGATATTTATAACCTAGTCTTAGTCTAGCAGTAACAACAATACTGCCAGTACTGTTGTAACTGCTAGCCTAGCCTTAGTCTAGCAGTAACAACAGTAATGCCAGAGATATTTATAACCTAGTCTTAGTCTAGCAGTAACAATATCTTGCAAGCTACTGACCTGGTTACTTTCTCCATAGATATGTTTAACTTACCAGTTTTCATTATGATGGATAATGGATGTTTTAGTTCCTCTCTGTACTGCTCTTTCTTCAATCTCGTTTGGTAGTTCCTTCCTGACAATGTTTCGTAAACTTATGTTTGAAAAAAATATATACTCAATATTCTCTTTATTTAGCAAATTTATCAGTTTTGTCATGCTCCAGGAGGCCTATGTGAGACGGAATCAACAAAAGCTTAACTGTGATCCCTTTCTTAATAATTGTATATCTGTGCCTAGCTTCATACACAAGCATGCTACATTCAGGTCTTAGGCTATTTAAAATAATGAGGAAAGAAGAGTCAGTGTGTGAGGTCGTAGTTTCCACAAGCTTAAACGGCTCAGTTTGTAAGGTGGAACCCAGTTATTAATTCTAATACACCTCAGTATTATAGTATCAGTCTGGTGTAATTACAATAACAGTGTACTTCCTGCCCTCGCACTGTCAGTGTTAAGGAAGTCATCAGCAAAGATAGTGTGTGTGGTGATATTCTTTGTTCTAAGGTCATGTATATGTTGTAGAGCACTAAGTTTAAAAAGTAATCGAATTTGATGATTGTGCATGATTAGTTTCTTGGGAGGGAAGGTGACCATAGTGGTGACAAAAACTGTTATCTGCCAGGGTGGCAGGAAATGCTGCTGTTTCCTAACATCATACTGTTCATGTGGTCCAAACGTTTTTGTGTGTCTGCTATTTGATAAATCCATTATGATTCACTTGTCCCATGAATTCTATGCTGTAGTAACTTCAGAAACCACTTTGTTTCGATCACCAGGCAGCACCTTCAGTCTTATGACATTTATTTTACATAGGCTTTCCATAATTTCTTCAACTGAAAACGGGACACTTTGAAAATGAAATAGTGTATACATGATATAGGTGTATTTTCTTTAATACAAACAAATAAGATCTAAAATGTACCAGTTTCTCAAAAACAAAAAGAATAAAGTATGGAATCATTCTTTGGAGAAACATATTTTTCACTAGAATGAACCTTAGTAATGGTTTATTTTTTATTTTTCTCATAAAACTCGGTGCAACTTACTTTGCAGTACTTTAGCTCTCTTAATGTAGATTGTCATTCAACCTCTTTCCTGAGGACTTTAAAACCGGGACAGTCCCAGTCAAAACAGAATACGTGAAATTACGCTTAATATACGTCCCGTATATTAAGCGTAATTTCACGTATTCTGTCAGCAACACCAGGTATTCTTAATTCATTCCTCGTATTATTTGCTTGTTATTTGTGTTTTTTCGAGTCTTTCAGTGGTTCTGCTGTGCTGCAGGACTAAAACCTGTGCATGGTAACCTATCAACGATCTTATATATGCTAGTTTTATCATTTTTGCAATTCTAACATTTGCATCATATTTGGAATTATATCCTACAGTAGTTCTGAGAGCTTTATGTCTATCCTTACATTGTTGGTTAAATTTATTCACAACTGTTCGTGTACATGGAACAGTTATATCTAGATATTTATGGGACACTTAATCAGTGGACCTTCCATTAACCTGTAATTTTGAAGGTCCACTTTTACGGTTACCATTGTGTCTTGTCAAACACTTTGGTCTTTTCTTCAGAAATTATAAGGCCAAGATTATCACAGGCTGTCTGTGTGTTTACGTCTGGCTAACCACCAGTAATGAAACAACGAACGAGCAGATTAAAGTGTGGCAGCGCGGGACATTTCACAGTTTCTTAAGAGGGTTGGTATCCCACGCACGCTGTTTAAGGTGGACCGTCTGCGCCACGATATAGAGGCTGGTGGGACGAATGTTGACTCTAATTGCTTGTTAGCTGACCCCTCCTGCTTACCAGATTGCTTTTTAACTTGTCACAACGCAAAAGTTGTACGCAAGTGTTTTTTTTTTTCGTTGAATACGGTAGCTTTTGTCGTTTTAAAGAATGCGAAAAACTTTTTTTATATAGTTAAGGTTAAAATCTATCAACTGCATGTTGGTCACTAAGGCTGTATTTAACAGGAACACCAACGAACAAAACTGCATATATATATATATATATATATATATATATATATATATATATATATATATATATATATATATATTTATAAATCACACTTTTTATACCCTGCTCTTTATATGAAATCTGTACTTCACTGCCGATCGCAACGGTTTGCTTACAACCGGAAGGACCTGAATTCAAATCCTAGTAGGGCGCCTGCTGCTCCCTGTGTTGGTCGACTGTTGTAGGTGGCACCCTAGGTGAGGCGAGACGTATGGGAAGTCTTCTGCTGCCTCTATTAATTTAATAGAAGTGGGCATCTGACACCTGTTGGCCCTGTTCACTTAGCATAAATGGGCAAGTTTACTCCTGTTTCCCCTATTCACTTAATAAATACCTGAGCGTTAGATAGCTACTGTTGTTGACATAGTGATCTAGGAGAGACGTACAAGTACGCTTTCTTATACCTGCTGTCCCAGTCCACTTAGAAGAAATGGCCAAGTTTTATGTCAGATGTATGGGTAGGTATCCTAAAACCAGTTTATCCTGTTCACTTAACAAGGAGTAGGTACCAAGGTATTAGTATACTGCTATGGGTCACATCCTGGGTAGTGCATCGTAGATATGACTGGACTATGGAATGAGCTGACATAGCATAACAGTTCTTTGCATGTAATTTCAAAGTCATCAATAATAATAATAATTATAAATAATAATTGCTAATTGCACCCGTATAAATTATGTATATTCCGTCCATGAGAACCACCAGACATGTATGGGTCATAAAGCACCTGAAGGAATGGGAAGGTAACCTCAGCTCCTTGAATCAAGAGCCCTTCACCGGCATAAAGGCACCCTACTAAACTGTTGTTGGTGGTAATACTTGTACTAACATTGTTGTTGGGGTAATACTTGTAGTAACATTGTTGTTGGTAATACTTGTTACATTGTTGTTACTACAAGTATTACCCCCAGCAACAATGTTGCTAATTTACCCAACAACAGTGAGTTACACTACAGTTATTACCCAACAAAATGTTGCTTACTACAGTATTACCCCAACAATAATGTTGCTACAAGTATTACCCCCAACAACAATGTTATATTACAACAATGTATAGTACCACAAGCAATCAATGTGTTACTACAAGTATTCCACCAACATCAATGTTACTACAAGTATTACCACCAACATCAATGTTACTACAAGTATTACCACCAACTCAATGTTACTACAAGTATTACCACCAACATCAATGTTACTACAAGTATTACCACCAACATCAATGTTACTACAAGTATTACCACCAACATCAATGTTACTACAAGTATTACCACCAACATCAATGTTACTACAAGTATTACCACCAACATCAATGTTACTACAAGTATTACCACCAACATCAATGTTACTACAAGTATTACCACCAACATCAATGTTACTACAAGTATTACCACCAACATCAATGTTACTATCAAGTATTACCACCAACATCAATGTTACTACAAGTATTACCACCAACATCAATGTTACTACAAGTATTACCACCAACATCAATGTTACTACAAGTATTTCCACCAACATCAATGTTACTACAAGTATTACCACCAACATCAATGTTACTACAAGTATTACCACCAACATCAATGTTACTACAAGTATTACCACAACATCAATGTTACTACAAGTATTACCACCAACATCAATGTTACTACAAGTATTACCACCAACATCAATGTTACTACAAGTATTACCACCAACATCAATGTTACTACAAGTATTACCACCAACATCAATGTTACTACAAGTATTTCCACCAACATCAATGTTACTACAAGTATTACCACCAACATCAATGTTACCAGTATACCAACATCTGGAACAAAGTATTGCACCTAAATCAATGTTACTACAAGTATTTCCACCAACGTCAATGTTACTACAAGTATTACCACCAACATCAATGTTACTAAAGTATTACCACCAACATCAATGTTACTACAAGTATTACCACCAACATCAATGTTACTACAAGTATTTCCACCAACATCAATGTTAGACTGAGGCTTCTTTCAAAAATTGAGAATTTGAAGTCCAGTAAAACCATTGGTAAACTTTCATAAATGCTTTATTTCCTGCTCAACAGAATGACCAGATAACATATACTTTATAGTAATTGAATTTTTTTGTTGACCTATAACTATACAATTCCCTGAATTTTTAAACGTCGAATAAGTTCTTTCAAAGTAAAATAAATTCCTAAAAGTTTAATACTATTTACTTAGACTACTTAGTGAAATGAACTCTTGTGGCTTTTTTGTCTGCAAAATTTCTAATAAAACTATTAAAATCAATTTCTCTGGCAATGTGATAAGTTTGATCTTGCTAAAAGATCTTTCTGCTGACGCTACTGTAGCTGGAATTGTCAACAATATTCTCAAACTGACACAAACATATGGAAATATCTCACAAATTTTTTAGTCTCTTAATAAATTTAGCAATTTTAAAGGTTTCAGTTCTGGTTTCCAAAATTTGCTTTATGTACTAATGGTAAATGTTGCATTTCTGCTGCAAAATCTTCCTGGGTACAATATAAATGTGAGCGATAATCAACAACCACAATTCAGAAATCAAAGTTAATATTTACATAATTATTTTTATAAATAAACTAAAAATAGTTGAAATTACCAAAAAAATAAATAAAATGAAAAAAAATCAAAACGTCTGTGGCTATGGGTCCCCTTTAGAGATTCACAGCGGACCCCGGACCAATGTATCAGCGGAACCCTCCCCCTCTCATGAGCCCTGGGGGCGGCCTGCCTTATTTCTTTATTCTTGCCAAAATTAGGCACATTACCAATGTGTTACTGTCTTCTTTTATATGATTGTTACATTGGGAACAACTGCACTATGCTGCTACCCCTTTTTGTATGGGTTACACTGTGGGTACACTTTGAGAATGCTGCTACCTTTTCTATGATAGTTACACTGTGGGAACACCCACAGTATGCTGTTACCTCCTCCTGTATGGCAGGTACACCAAAACATACACAGTGCGCTGCTAGCTATTCCTAATGATAGTTTCATTGTGTCGACTCTTAGTTTACGGCTACACCATTCCATACGATAGTTATATTATGGGAACACTTGCAGTGTGCTGCTACACTATTCTGTGTGGTAGTTCCATGGTGGGAACACTCATTGTACTGATAAGCTACTCTGAACGTCTTACACTGTGGGAACACTCGCAGTTTGCTGGTGCAGCTTTCTCTGTGATAGTTACATGGTGGGAGTGCCCCGCAGTAGTTATTACACTATTCAATTTGATAGTTACATTTGTGGGAACACTAGCAGTGTGCGGCTAAACTATTCTATGTTATACTAGTTAAAGCGTGGGAACGCTCACTGTGCCGCTACCATATTCTGTATAAAAGTTACATTCTGGGAGAATTGAGTGTGGAGCCACACGGTTGTATAACATACACAGTATAGCCACAGTGTGTGGCTATACTGTTTTATGCGAAAGTTACAGTGTGTGAGAACACCCATTACTATGAGAGTCACGTTGTGAGAACACCAGCAGCGTGTAGCTATCTTATTCTATATATATGAGCTGCATGGTGGGAACACCAGCAGTGTGCTAATACGCTATTCTGTATTATATTTACACAATGGGAACACCAGCAGTGTGCTGCTATACTATTCTGTATGATAGTTACACAGTGGGAACACCAGCAGTGTGCTGCTATACTATTCTGTATGATAGTTACACAGTGGGAACACCAGCAGTGTGCTGCTACACTAGTCACTGTGATAATTTTAAAGTGATACTAGAATTAGGTGAGAACTTTCCTTGCTGGCCTGGAGAAACACTTACTAGTTTGTAGTAAACCTTTTGACATTTATTCTATGTGAAAGTTGTAAATATATCTCATTTCACACGTATGTTTTACTACTGAATCAGATTATATTTGAATCTTATTAAGTGTAAAGGGACCAAGACTCTTCCTTCACACATAAGGAGAATTACCAGTAGGCCCCTAGCTTAAGAGCTTGATAAGTTCTTTAAATTGGTTCCTGATGTGTTGGGCTGCATGCTGCTGTCTGACAGCCTGGTTGATCAGGCCACTGACCAGGAGACCTGGTCTGGACCTGGCCCCTGGGGGTGTCGATCCCTAAACCGTCTTCCAATAAGGTTTAGCTAAACTCTGAGAACTTTGTCCTCAGTGAAAAGTCTTGAATTGTATTTTAAACTTACCCTTCAAGGGAATTGTGATGACGTTGAAGGGCTCTTGGTCCAATGAATTGGCGCTACCTACCCCTTGGATCAAACCTGATTGCCTCGTTTATCACAGTCGCAGTATGGCCTTGCGGATTTAGCGCCTTTCCATGCTGGTAGGTTACCTGTAATCGGTTTTAGGGATCACCGCCCCCCACGGCCCGGTGCCTGACCAGACCTCCTAGTTGGTGGCCTAATCAGTCAGGCTGTTGGTGCCGATCACGCACAGTCCAAAGTTTGCACCGCAGCCCAGCTGACTCGAAGAGCTTAAGTTTCCTCTTGAAGAGAGCCAGGGGGGTGTTGGTAATTCCCTTTATGCAAGAAGAGAGGGTGTTGAAGTCTTGGTCACTTTTCGCGCATTGAGTTATCTCTTAGGGTACTCATTGCCCTCCTACATTTCAGTGAAGGAATTTTGCACCGTGTACCAAGCCTCTTGCTCTCGTACGTTGTGATTACAGTGCGCATGCGTGGCACCAGTCCCTCCGTGAATAATAATATGGCTGAGTGCAAGGAGTGGCATATCCGCCTGAAAACACACCAAGATAAAATAGATTCTGTAAAACTTACCTGTGACAAGTTCCCATTGTTCTGGCCGAGCTCCGGTTTATGGATTGGTCAACGAGGCTGTTTCTAGCGACCAGCAGGCCCACATAGCCACCTTAACCTAGCTGATCAGACATTTAGAGAAGGTAGTGCTCCAGTTTCCAGTTTCTACATTTGTTTCGGTAATATTTCTGATGTCTGCTGATAGTATGTTGACAAGTCTTGGACCATGAATGTTGACAATGTTCTGTTGTGCCTTCGCTTTTTACTGGGATAATTTTACACTTTCTCCCATAGCTTTCACTCCTGTTGATGGTTCTGTATATTAACTTCCCCACTGCTCGATCTCTGAGCAGGCATCTTTGTTTACGTCCTAGCTAATCGGGCTATTGCTCGAAGCACTGTCTAGTGTAGGTACCAGTCCGGCTAACCGGAATTGCCTGGAGGAACTTGTCATATTACCTCTTGAATATTGAGATTGTTTTTTATCTTGTGTACTGTACTAGTTGTGTTTGCAGGGGTTATCAGAACTCCTGGACCGTCTTCTTAATTGCTATCAATTGTATTTACTGATTGCTGGCCTCCATGGCCAGAACACACCTACTCGCTATGTTTGCCTCCACCATATTTTCGTCTGTTTCGTTGCATTTGCTCATCATCATGTGAATGAACAAAATATTTAATGTCCCTGTGGCTAATCTCCGCCTCAACTGCTATTACGGGCACAGGTGTAGATATGGCCTGCACACCTTGCCGTAGCACGATAATAATATCTTTATTTCTACAAGTACATGTACAAGGTATACAGGCCTAGCTGACACCAGTGACATACTACTATATAGAAAGCCGCTTGTTATGATGAGCATTTCCCGCAAATTAGGTCATTTTGTCCCAGGATGCGACCCACAGCAGTCCACTAACACCCAGGTAACCATTTTACTGATGGGGAGCATAGACAACCGGTATAAGGAAACACGCCCAATGTTTCTACCCTCGCCGAGAATCGAACCTGGATCCTCGCCGTGTGAAGCAAAAGCTTTAGCTACCAGGCCACGAGGCACTAATAACCAATTAGGAACGAGCGGGCTTCCTTGTGATTGGCTGGTTGAACCAAGGTACTGGTATAACGATGGGGCCCCTGATCGTTAAACCCTTAGCACCTGGTTCGTTGGTGGGAAGGCATGCCTATATGGGTGTGTGGCACGCCGAATAAAATGTAACATACTCTTAACATACCACAACTGTCATCTGTGTTTCTTGGCTTCCTCTCCTCATATCATAAACATCCTTGCCATAACTATAGCTAATATCATGAGTATTTCGCAATGTTATGAGTTCATGGTTGTTCTCTTTTAGTGTTAAGGTCTTCAAGTCTCTTATCTTATCTTCCACAGGTCCAGTATTAGCCTTTTCGTGAATCCTTGGATCATTTTGAGTTCGTGTGCATGTTTGTAATTTCCTGTTTGTTACAAGAGCACAGGTGTAACTACAAATAATGTGTTTGCCATTTAATTTCTCAAATATTATAAATCCTTCAGTGAATATAGCACTTGATTCCTCCTCTTGTAACTGCTTCCTCGCTGGTGTGGAATATGTCTTTAAAAACCTACATTGTGAGCACAGTAGTGGCCCATGCTAATATTCCTGTCATGTGTATAAATATACCTAGTTGAAGGAATCTTGTTAGGCTGGCATGAACCAGTGCTTAGTACACTGGTTGGTGAGTTTTAGGACTCGTCTGCCATACCTATACCTGGAGGGGGGTTTCGGAGGTCAACCCCCCGTGGCCCGATCCATGACCAGGCCTCGACCATGGGTTCAAGTCTCGCCCGTTCTGTAATTTCTTTGCAATCGTGTTATTACGATTTTGCGAGTTAGTGTTATATGTAGTTATCATGTCATTTTTCCCTCTCATTGAGCTCACTTGTAATACTCTCTTTCTTCCGAACTCTTATCATTTTTTATCTCCAAGTAATTTTGTAGCTTGTCCGGGTAGCTTTGGTTATGAACATCTTACCTCCTCTGCATTTAACAATTTTACTCTAACATATACTTGAAGGATGTTTTCGTGGGTCAGCGTCACCGCTGCCCGGCCCCAGACTAGGCCTCCTGGTTGATCAAGGCTTGATCAGTCAGGCTGTTACTGCTGGCCGCGCGCAGTCCAGCATACGAACCCCCCAGTCTGGCTGATCAGGAAGGAGGGCGTTGAAAAGTCGGGGCCCTCTTGACACTTGTCGAGTTCTTTCTTAGCGTATTCGTCGCTCCCTTGCTTTTCATTTGAGACAGTTTGCACCGTCTATCAGGTCTTCATAAGGAGTAATTTTGTTGTGTAGGTTTGGGACCAGGTTCTCCATTATTTCTCAGGTGTAAATTATGATTACACTTTCTCGTCAAGATAATTCAGGTATTCCCAGTAGTTTAGATGTTTGATTGAATGTATATGGGGTGTGAAAGTTCTCTGTTTTCTAGTCTGTAATCTCAGGAGCTGTTTGTATACAACAGTATTCCAGCCTGTAGAGAAAAGGTGACTAAGAAAGTATCATCATTGGCTCAACATCTCTTAGCTTGAAAGTTCTAGTTATCCTGACTATTATTTTATTTGCGCTAGCAATATCAACATTGCTGTTATCTTTGAATGCGAGATTTTGACATCATAACTCCAAAGTCTCGCACGTGGGACTCTCGTTTTATGAAATAATTTGAGTTTGTCCTGTACTCCGATTTAGTCTATTTCCTCCATTGTTCCACAGCGGATCAACTACAACTTCTTTGAACATCATATTGTTGTCCCATTGTAATTTGAGTCAATTTACTGTTGCCATATATAAAAACAGATGTACAACTGTAACAAACTATGATCTATTTGTCTAGTATTAAGTAGTGTGTAAACCATTAAATTTAGTCAGCCCGTAATGCCTAGGCATGATAGTGGCTCTTTGCACTGCAAATCATTATTGTAATTACACACTGTAAATATCTATGTAAATAGGACTCCCTACAACATGTCAATCACATTGTAAACTTGCAAAGAAATAAAAATCTGAATTTGAATTTGAGGTGCACGGGAAGACTTGATTTATAGCCGATTCTAAGAATCGCCTTGTCATCGACGGACGCCACTCATAGAGATTCTGGTGTCAAGAAAGGACGTTACGGCGCTATGATTGATGTTGTTATCTATGTCATATATAAGGATGAGAAACAGGAGTATGGTGAGCACTATTCCTCGAGGAACAGTGCTTGTCACTGTGGCAGTCTTCGACTTCACTCTGTTTACTACTACTTTCTGGGTTTTCTTTAAGTTAATATTCATCTGGAAAATTTTCCACTTATTCCTATACCATGGTGATGACTTGTGCAAATTCTGTGTATACTACATCAGCATTTAGCTTGTCTTCCAGTGCATCGAAGATCATGTCTTAATGATTTAACAATTATGAAAGGCAGGAGCGAACTACCCTAATCCCATGCTGGCCTCAATAGTGCCGTTGGTGCTATTCCATGTGATTGGCAATCTTGTTTCTTTAGCAGCCGTTCAGGCAAGCTTGCCAGTCATATATGTTCTCAGTGTTTCCTTCACATTCCCCTTCTGTGATATTATTTGTATTGATATTTTTATTTATTTATATTATTATTATTATTATTTATTTGTATTGATATTATGATTTGTATTGATATTATGATTTGTATTGATATTATTTGTATTAATATTATTTATTTGTATTTATATTATTATTATTACGTATTATTCTTATTATTACGTATTATTCTTATTATTACGTATTATTATTATTAGTAGTATTATTATTATTATTATTATTATTATTATTATTATTATTATAGTATAAGATTCGATAGCAGGTGGAAGGCCGTAGCATAACTTTAATACTGGAACGTGAGGTAGGATAGCAGGTGAGAGAAACATACTAATATCATCCTCATGTGTCATAACTTTAATTAGAGAAAGTCTCTAACTTAACGGACGAAACATCGTCTATTACTGACGATGCTGCATAACACACACACACACACAGTAGCGGCCAGTGAAGAGGCGGGGCCAGGAGCTATGACTCAACCCCTGCAACCACAACTAGGTGAGTACACACACACACACACATAGGTTTAAGAAGAGGTATGATAAAACTCATGGCGCAGGAAGAGTGACCCAGTAGCGGCCAGTGAATTTTCAGGAAATGTTTGAAAATAATGAGTAAAGAAAATACGGTGTGGCTAAGTCAAATTAGTAGTCTAGTTGCCTCTTATATCACAGGAATGACCTATATCCCTAGCTCAGGGGGTTTAACCGGGGGTATCCATAGCCCTTGGGGTATGGCAACCAAATATTGGGGGTATGGGACTCCATCTCATGAGTAATTTTTTTCATTTTTTTTTTTAGATTAGAATAAACTATCAGCTGTCTGTTGCTACCTATCCATATGTAAAGTAAAACCCAACTATTGACATGTTTTGAAGTCGTACTGGTACCTAATAGGACTGGTGATGAGGATTTCCACAGTCTGGTGAAGGTGTTGTGGCCACATATTGGGCACTCCACTGGAGTTCTGTAATAGTAGAAAGGTTAAGAAACCCTGTACTAGACACTTGGCACACGCTGCTAAAAATACTTTCACTAAAAAGCAGGTGAGCGATGAGTGCACTGAGAGAGAACTAGATGAGTGTTAGAGGTCCCCGACACTTCAACTCCCTCCTTCCGTGCACTAAGGAAAATTACCAACAAACCTCTGGTTGTCTTCAAGATGGAATTGGATATGTTCCTTAAATGAGTATATGACCAGTCGGGCTGTCGTTCATGCCTTGGACTTCGTGTGGCCAACAATGATAGTCTGGTTGATCATGTCTTTATTTACAAAGAGGGTTGATTTGGGACCGAGCCGAGGGGGCACTGACCCCTGGAAACATCCTTTAGGTATCCTTCGGAGATTCAAATTATTTTAACTTTAGAGAAGTATATTTCTAGAAATAGTCATCATATCTTATACTTCAATCGCTGTATGACCCTTGTGGGTTTAGCGTTTGTTTTTTATTATAATATACCATAAATCAAGATTGATGGACTGAACACCGACTCCGGGCTTAGGGACTGATTACCTCAAACTCCTCCTTATCTTCCACCTTACTTTGCATTTGACTGAAGAAGCCACTGGCTGGCGAAACGTTTCCAGAATAAAGATACCCAAATGTTGCACAAGTGTCTCATTTATTAACTTGTAAGTTTTCTAAACTATTCACAAAATAACAGTGATTGAAGTGAAGGTGAGGCTGATCACACTTCAGTTTCACCACTCGTATGAGTGAGAGGGGTTGGACTTGAGTGGGACTTGCACTTGAGTTAATAAGGGTATCAAAGCTTATTCCTCGGGTAACACTGAAAATGGGTTGGGTGAATATTTTTGTTAGTGGGTTTGTGATTGACAAGGACTTGCCAGGTATGGATCAGTAGACCTACTGCAGTGCTCCTCCTTTCTTATGAATACCTCACCAGAGTTAAAATAATAGATATGAAACAATGTTAGTGAGGAATTTGTCGTTGTGTCAGACTCCACAAACTAGTGGAGTCAAGCCACTGTATCCATAACACTGAAAACACACCTTTCATTGTTTAATGTAACACATTCTGAATAAAATAAATATGTAACTGGTGTGCTAAGGACCACTTGCAAGATAGCCACCGGCCACAGCATGGCTCTGGTGCTTACCACTTACCACAAATTGTCAGATGTCACTGAGTCAACATAGCTAAGACAACTGTCAACCTCGCTAGTAGACCGTGGATATAACAAACATATAATAGGGCCACGCGAAATAATTTACCTAAGAAACTGTTAAAATTTAAACGATAAAGAAATTTGCTTCTAAAATGATAGATTATATTTATTGTAATCAGGGGAAGTACTGAACTTGTAGGATACACAAATAAACCGCACACAGGAGAGAGAAGGTTATTATGTTTGGGTCTGACTTCGACCATTTAAAAGTCACACTGACACACGAGAGTGAGGGAGCCAGTATATATAGGCAATGAAGACAGAGAGAGGAAGAAAGTGGAGTAGTAGTAGTAGAGGTAATGCTGGTAGTGGTAGTAGAAAGTAGTTTGTGCTTTGTTCCAGTCACGGTATTGTTTTCTGTTTTTTAAACCTGTAGGAGTTATAACAGCGCATGTTAGTAATATAAGTACTTAAGCTGAATTACCCTCGATTGCGACTGTCTGTTGTGCTTTTGTTAAAATCAAATAGATAAATATAATTATAGGATATTGAGATATATTAACCATATACCATATTCAGCAGTGGTGGTGATCATAAATAAAATGTGTAGAAGTTGTGAGCGAGAGTTTAGGGGTATCAGAAGAGGAGCAGTGTGTTAGATATGTAGAAACATGTTTCCTGTGTTGTATTAATGCCGCTGGTAGCAGCCTAGCCGGTATCATATAACGTAAACAATGAGATTGAACAAGGTAAATGTTACTGGATAAAGGTCTTTGATCAGGTATAAGACGCGTATTGATTAGCATTAACCATGATCGCAAAAGTGTTCTTGGATAATTCACCGGAAATGTATGAAAAGTGGGTAATGAAGTAGATACAGATGCCGGAGCTAGATAAAGGTAGAAACGTGTAGCAGAAGAGCATACGGGAGGAAAATAACAATGTATTGATTAACACAAAATGAAGCAATAGCACAAAACTCATAAAACCGCATTATCTGAGTAAATATATACAGAGAAGGATGACACAAAAATCAGAGCACATCATAGTACACAATCTTTCAACTGTGACAGAAAAAGAAGAAAGGGGTGAAATATATAGGTGGCATGCCGGTGGGAATATGTAAATATGGTATAAGATGTCAACACCCACACCGGAGTGTTCTAATATGATATATTTTGAGAAAGATTACAAATATTTTCGTTCTGATGTGTGCAAATCACTACAGGGAGATGAGTATACGTACCTGCTGTTTTTTCCACTTAATAGCTCAAGGGATCATTGCCCCCGCGACTCCGTCTTAGTCCAGGCTTAATGAAGTGGGAAAAATATTACATTAAGAACTTATATTAACATGTATGAGGTTCACGGTAAATGCGCATTCAGTGTAAGGAGTACTAAGATTTTTTTGTTATTTTTTGTGCTCGTGAGACAGACCTGCGATCCCGTCAGAGTGCAAAACATTTACTTTCGCTTCACACTCGTATGGCAGGACAGTAGTACCTCTATACACGAGTATCAACTTTTGCTGACAAATATATTTATTCGTGGTAAGTAAGGTGGTGGGTGAGCTTAACCAGGTAACTTCAATACCACTCGTGGTGCAGCGAGAGTGTTGCTTTGCCATGAGTGAGCGTATCAGCTTGCAGATGAATCTGGCATTACCAGCAATAATCGTGTAAATCCTAACGTTTCCTGATTATTGTGTCACCTCGTTGCCAGATGTATAGGGCTAAGTGTGCGTGTTCATAGGTTGATGTAACTTAACGTATCCAAAAATACCCGCTCCTCTGAAAAAAATCTTATGGTATTGCTTTAAGTGTGAATATATTGTAATTTGTTCCAGCCACGTTTTGTGACTTACATTATTTTATCCTAACCTAACATTAAATAAAGAAAATATTTGTAAGCTAACAAGAAGCGTCAAGAAATTGACGTTGGGTAAAATGTAGGATAGGATGTACTTGTAGGAGCATGTGGTTAGCCCGCTATTGTTGTGTTGTGGGTGCGTCGGAGGTCGGTCAGGGGCATGAGAGTGCAGCTTCTCCCGCCCCACCACCCAACCTTCCCTCGTGTTAGCTTATTCCCCAGGATAAAAAAAAAATCTTCACTCAAACCTTCGTTATAAGCTGAGCCGTTCTTTGGTGCCGGGCTGCCGGTACTGTGGTGCGGCAAGACGGTGTCTAACATGGCAAGGTTCAATGATCGATGGTGTTATGTTGGTCAGGGCAGTAGTGGTCATTGATACACCCGTGCTTCAGTTAAGTGTCACTGTCACAGTGACACAGTACTCAGTCATAAGAGGTCAACAGGCCATAGACCAGGCTACACCCGAAACCTGACCTATGACCGGCTCCGGGAGTAGAAAAACACTTGGAACTTATCAAAAGTAACCCTGATGAAAATACAAAATGTAGAGCCCATAGTTGACGAGGCTGCAGAGAAGTCAGAGCAAGGAAGACAGTAGTGGGGCAGATTATGGAACATGTAGGATGGAAGAAAACAAGGAAATACATAGTAAAACTAAGACTAAATAAGTCTACGAAGGGAAGGTTAAAGTTTGAAAATTATACAAGAGAGAGAAAATAAAAAATGGTTTGTAGCCACATAAGGAAAATTACTGCAAAAGATTAAGTGATAAGAGAGAAGGAAGAACACTTGGTGAAGACGACAGAGCAATGCCACTAAGTATACACAAGATTGTAGAGGGTTTTTCATACACGAAAAGATATCGGTATGCGCTTGTAGAGATACACAGAGGTGGAAGAGAGGACGTTTTAAAAGAACTGGACACAGTAAAACCTATGGAGCCTGACGACATATAATTATAGAAATTGAGAGAAAGAATAGAACTTCTATATGAGACTATAATTTTGTGTGAAATGTTTATACCCTATTAAATCATGTTAAATATATGAGTCTGCCTCTTCTTAACAACTTCAGTATTTAAGGCTGAAGCATCTAACAAGCAGGATAGCTGGAATTAGTGTAATAACTAGAATGCCTCTTCTGACGGCTTCAAACTTCTTGCCTTTGTGTGCTTCATAGAAATCAAGGTTCACATTGTTATTAGGCTAAGTCCCAGTTTGCCAATTTTATTAAATAGTAATATTTATTTCCATTCCGTAACTAAAGAATGACTCTACTGATTGCCTTGAAATATTACTGCTGATGCATTCCATAAAAAGGAAGGATGATACACTAAGTTTTTATTGTTTATACCTGGAATATAAACGGAGGGGGTTTCGGGGGGTCAACGCCCCTGCGGCCCCGTCCATACTAGGCCTAGAGGTGGATCAGGGCCTGATCAACTAGGTTGTTACTGCTGGCCACATGTAAACTGACGTACGAAGCACAGCCCGGCTGATCAGATACTGTAGGTGCTTGACCAGCGCCTTCTTGAAGACAGCCAGGGGTCTATTGGTAATCCCCTTATGTATGTTGGGAGGCAGTTGAACAGTCTTGAACCTCTGACACTTATTGTATTGTCTCTGCGTGCTCAATTACTAAAGACTGGTTTGTTCCAGCATGCTTCAATGTTTGTGTTGAGTGGACACTATTAAAAGGAAGTTTGCCTTTCACTTAGAGCTGTGTGAAGGAAGTTTGCCTTCACTTAGAGCTGTGTGAAGGAAGTTTGCCTTCACTTAGAGCTGTGTGAAGGAAGTTTGCCTTTCACGTAGAGCTGAGTGAAGGAAGTTTGCCTTTCACTTTTCACTTAGAGCTGTGTGAAGGAAGTTTGCCTTTCACGTAGAGCTGTGTGAAGGAAGTTTGCCTTTCACGTAGAGCTGTGTGAAGGAAGTTTGCCTTTCACGTAGAGCTGTGTGAAGGAAGTTTGCCTTTCACTTACTTCTGTTTGCTATTTTTGTTTTAAAATTGGTATCAATGTAATAACTAAAAAATATATGTGTTGATGACTTGAAGCACTGAGTGTTGTGCATCACAGTGGGAAGCACTTTTGTTGATGATTAAGACACATGTGCCACAGTTGACTATGTTTATTGTTGAAGCGTTTCTCCTACGCAGTAGGCTTCTTCAGTCAAATACAGAGGCATCAGGGGTAGTAGTGAAATGAAGATGAGGTAATCAGTCCATCAACCTTGGAGAAATGAGGTGGTCAGTCCCTCAGCCTGGAGAAGAGTTCAGCTCCGGAGCTCAATTCAGGTTGAGGGACTGATTACATCATTTCACTACTACAACTGCTGCCTCTGTATTTGACTGAAGAAACCTACTGTGTAGTCGAGACGATTCAACAATAAAGATACCTAACTGTTGCACATGTGTCTTAATCATCAACTTGTCGATATTTTATACCATTTTCAACAAGTATTTTTGTATTGAATCTGAGCTCTGTTCCTACCAATTCCCCAATTTTATAAAAAATATGAAATTGGATGTTTTTAAAAAATACAAAATCGTGTTTTTTACTTTTAATGTAGTTGAGAATTTTTTACATAGAATGGGAATGCAAAAAGATGATTGAAAAATATTGGTAAGTCGCGTTGTCATAATGTTTTTAGTTTTATCGAATTTAGTAAGTCCTTAAATATATTTTCTTTGGGATTTGTGCCAGAGTCAGCACATTGTAAGTTTGTATTCTTGACTTCCAGTAAATTTGTCCAAGGCTTTCCTTTATAACTAGAACGCTTTATCCGATTGGCTTCAAATTTTCAACCCTGGTGAACTAACAGTAGATGAAGGTTCGTGGAACAATTAGCAAGTGTAGGTGATCTTTATTCTATTTTATATAGACCTTAAGATAATATTTTGTTGGGATTTATAAGCCCGGAGTGTTAGCCGCCCAAGATAACCCAAGAAAGTCAGTACGTCATCGAAGGACTGTCTCATTTCCATTGTGGTTCTTGAGTCTTGTCCCCCAGGATGCCACCCACAACAGTCAAGTAAGACCCAGGTACCTACTTACTGCTAGTGAACAGCGACAGCAGGTGTGAGGAAACACCCCGAATGTTTCCACTCTTGCTGGGGATCCACGGACACTCAATGTGTACTCACCTAATTGTGGTTGCAGGGGTCGGTACTCAGCTCCTGGCCCCGCGAGGCGAGAGCGTTGCCTACCAGGCCTTACATTAACCATGGAAAGATTTTTCTGGTCGGCTTCAAAATTTCATGGCCGGTTTATCCTTAGATTATTTAGAAATACACCACATAGAAGTGGCTTTCTTTTGTGCTTAACAATACTTTATTGTATGTAAACTACAATTACTACATCACCTGTATACTGCAGAAAAACATGTTATTATTATTATTATTATTAGACGAAGGTTGGAATTGTTAATGGTGTGTGTAGGTGACATTTTGACACTTTTAATCACTAAACAATATTTTTCTCATTGGATGAGTGTAGACTTCCCCAAGTGGCGTACCTCCGTGTAGGTAATGGGCTCTTCATCCATGGAAATGAAGTTAGTCTTCCATTGGATTGAATCTGAATGCACTTTCCCTCTGATTAAAATAGAACAATTGTGAACACCGCTGTCACCACATTCACAAATAACCCACACACAGGAGAGAGAGAAACGCATATAATCATAACCGTAATTTTTAAAAGGGTGGACTGGTAAGCCAGTGGAAGGCCTCGGTCAGATGACCAAAAGCTGTGGATCATCATATGACTAAGACCCGCGTCAGGAAACACTTGTCCTGTTTCCTGACACATGTAACTTAGAAGTGCACACACCTGTCTTTAATGGATGACGCGTCGTATCAAATGGAAGAAACGTTTATTTTTGGGTAGGGGGGGGCGAGGGGATTAGTACTTTTGTTTGATTCTGCGCCGTAACTGGAAAATGAAACTCATTTAAGGCTTCAAACATTTAGTGTTGACATGTTTTACTCAGGGGAAGCATTGCCTTTATTTCACATTGTGTAATTTTACACTAGTAACCCGCACATAGGAAAGCTTATGACCACTTGTAATATTAGTGTGCCAGTGTTATTAAACAAATTAGTTTCTTTGTATGAACTAGAGACTGTCTCTTCTGATTAGGAATAAGTTACAGTATTTGTGTTTACTTATCCTATGTTTGATTTACATACTGTACCTTTATGTGCAGCTTCGTCAGTCGAATACACACATAACTCACACTCCTGGAGATATCAGCGGTGTAGGTCCTGTTGTGATATAGCTCACACTCCTGGAGATATCAGCGGTGTAGGTCCTGTTGTGATATAGCTCACACTCCTGGAGATATCAGCGGTGTAGGTCATGTTGTGATATAGCTCACACTCCTGGAGATATCAGCGGTGTAGGTCCTGTTGTGATATAGCTCACACTCCTGGAGATATCAGCGGTGTAGGTCCTGTTGTGATATAGCTCACACTCTGGAGATATCAGCGGTGTAGGTCCTGTTGTGATATAGCTCACACTCCTGGAGATATCAGCGGTGTAGGTCCTGTTGTGATATAGCTCACATTCCTGGAGATATCAGCGGTGTAGGTCCTGTTGTGTTATAGCTCACACTCCTGGAGATATCAGCGGTGTAGGTCCTGTTGTGATATAGCTCACACTCCTGGAGATATCAGCGGTGTAGGCCCTGTTGTGTTATAGCTCACACTCCTGGAGATATCAGCGGTGTAGGTCCTGTTGTGATATAGCTCACACTTCTGGAGATATCAGCGGTGTAGGTCCTGTTGTGATATAGCTCACATTCCTGGAGATATCAGCGGTGTAGGTCCTGTTGTGATATAGCTCACACTCCTGGAGATATCAGCTGTGTAGGTCCTGTTGTGATATAGCTCACACTCCTGGAGATATCAGCGGTGCAGGTCCTGTTGTGATATAGCTCACACTCCTGGAGATATCAGCGGTGTAGGTCCTGTTGTGATATAGCTCACACTCCTGGAGATATCAGCGGTGTAGGTCCTGTTGTGTTATTTTAATTGCTTCATATCTTCATCATTAATATTTAACTGCGTTAGAAATTAATGCCGCATTGAGATATAAGGAACTGAGGGTTGTGCAATAGATACCTTACTCAGATCGTACAGCCACAGAGATGCATCTACTTTACTAAGAAAGTGGACCCAAAAAGTAATTGCAAAGTAAATTTATGGGCCTCCACAGGTGGAAAGAATTAAGCCATTTGTAAATTTGACAACATATCCTTCGCAGTGTTGTCAAATTTACACGTGTACAACATCCGGGTATCTTTATTAATAAGATACCCAGATGTTGCACATGTTTCTTTATTATTCATCCTGTCAGTATCGTATATCATTCACATTCAGTTTTGATTTTCAGTGAGTGACGATGATCAAGGACACAGCTAATATTTGAGTTAATTTAAAAAAAAATGGTTCACTGGGTCACATAAAATATGATCAACGAGGACAAATTTCAGTAAGTTTGTTATGGAAAAATGAAAAAGAAATACAAAACGCTAGAAAATAAAAGGCAGTTCAACCAGTGAATACAAGTGAAGATCCTGCCAAGTGGTTCTAGGTGCAAGGTGCATAATAGTGTACCATCACACTATCATAATAATGTACTATCACAACACTATTATAATAGTGTACTATCCCAACACTATTATAATAGTACTATCACAACACTATCATAATAGTGTACTATCCCAACACTATCATAATAGTGTACTATCACAACACTATCATAATAGTGTACTATCACAACACTATCATAAAGTGTACTATCACAACACTATCATAATAGTGTACTATCACTACATTCATAATAGTGTACTATCGCAGCCACAAGGAGAACTTTAGGCTACAAGAATTTATAAAATAAGAATTGCCAAGCCAAGGATGCTGCTTTTTACGCAACATGTACTCTGTTGGAGTACTGCTGTACACTAATAATACCTTTTAAGCAACTTGTACACTAGTGGAGTATTGATGTACACTAATAATACCTTTTAAGCAACTTGTACACTATTAACCCTATTTAGGGTAGAAAGCTTCTCCTTATTATGAAAGTAGCATTTTGAAATCAACATAGTATTTAGCAGTATAGTGTTGTCATGTTTTTGTAGGATGTATTTTAGCGAGGTTATCGCGTAATATATGTCAGTTATTTAACCCTGGGCTTCTCAACACGTGTCTTGTGTAATATGTTTGTGTTTACTCCTGTCAGGCAGCCAGTAAGGAGGTCTGGCCTCAGGTCAGTCTGTAAGACGAAGTACTCCTGAAGCTGGGTACGGATATGTTTGTGCCAGTACAAAACAGAACGATTCGTATCAAACAAAACTGAATGATTCTGTTTGGAAAATTTTATTTAAAGGTGTATTATTTCTCATTTGTTAAAGTGTGTGTGTGTGTGTGTGTGTGGGTGTGTGTGTGTATGTGTGTGTGTGTGTGTATGTGTGTGTGTGTGTGTGTGGACCAGGCAAGTACCAAACCGGGCTCCGGGAGTACAAGTACGAGTTACTAGTACTAGAAACTCATCAAAAGGCTAAAGGTTTATATATATGTATTGTGTGTGTACACTGTATTACGTATATCGTGTGTATTACCGTACATAATAATCTAATAACGTATAACGTTGGTTGACTGTCACCATTTATAAACACAAGCATTGTTTGTCTTCTTGCAGGCGGTGGTTGAAATGATAAGGCTTCGGAGGCTTCTTACTTTATTTGCAATAACGTGAGGGTACACAGGCAGTGTGTTTGTGCCCATGGCCCGGGAGGGCCGTGGCCATTGCGAGGGAGAGAGGAGTAGGCCTGTTTACTCTAGGCTGCCTGGATTAGAAGTGAGGACGGAACATGGTAGGGCAGACTGAAGTGGGTATGGGCCTATAGGTGGCAGCACGAGCATGGCACGAAATATGAACTCAGCTGGCAGACAGCATAGGCTGTCTATGCAGACAGTACAGGCTGTCTACAATCAGTGTTTCTTAGAAACAAATGTACAGTGTTAAAGTAATATGATTTTTTACGCGTTTCTTACCACCAAATTTTTTAGCATATTTTGCACATACCGTATGTAAATATATAATATACATTTACATAAGAGTATATTTTAGAGCAAGGTATATATCATACAGAGATGACCCCACACATAAAAGGTATATCCCCGAGGCTCAAGATGTGGAGAACATAGAGAGGTTTCACTGTATCACTTGAAACATCTAAATTATTGAGAGCGTCTGAAATCGCCCTGAATTGTACTACCTGGAGTGAAGGTGAGAAAGATATCTAATAATTTACACTTGGAAAATAGTGGAGGGATTGGTTCTAGATGTGCGTACAGCAATGTTTACTAGAGCAGGAGGTACGCAAGATACTTCATGATGCTCACTTTACAAGTTCGAGTTGAAGTTAACGTAAAGTAACTTATATTTACTGATATTATGGAAGTATTAAGGAGCGGCATAGATCTGGCAGTACAGGATTTAAAGTACTCTCTTAATGTGTTAGTATCCCCACGTACGTTAATTTAGAGGAGGTACTGAGCACTTAATCTTAAGTGTGTTAGAGGATGTGTTAATCACGTAACCTCTCATTTTACTGCACTAAATTTTTTACCAGGTTCCCATCGTAAATATTTTAACATTTACTGACTCAACAAATATAATTCTCTTGATTTTATCATAGTTTCGGTAGGATGATTTTGGTAGGGTAAGTTAGATGGAGCGAGTTAGGTTACGTTTGGTGCATTAGGTGTGGTTACGTTGGGCTGGGTTATACGACGCATAAATAGATAAAAATCTTAAGTGAAACGTCTGGCAACGTAGTGGCTGAGGGTAACCTACAAACGTTCAAATTGACACGGTTACTTGGGGTGCAAGAATGAGTTGCAGCACAGGATAGTACAACACTATTGTTAGTAGACAGCAACCATCCAGGGAGGTACTACCCTCGTGACAGCAGCCATCCAGGGAGGTACTACCCTCGTGACAGCAGTCATCCAGGGAGGTACTACCCTCGTGACAGCAGCCATCCAGGGAGGTACTACCCTCGTGACAGCAGCCATCCAGGGAGGTACTACCCTCGTGACAGCAGTCATCCAGGGAGGTACTACCCTCGTGACAGCAGCCATCCAGGGAGGTACTACCTCGTGACAGCAGCCATCCAGGGAGGTACTACCCTCGTGACAGCAGCCATCCAGGGAGGTACTACCCTCGTGACAGCAGCCATCCAGGGAGGTACTACCCTCGTGACAGCAGTCATCCAGGGAGGTACTACCCTCGTGACAGCAGCCATCCAGGGAGGTACTACCCTCGTGACAGCAGCCATCCAGGGAGGTACTACCCTCGTGACAGCAGCCATCCAGGGAGGTACTACCCTCGTGACAGCAGCCATCCAGGGAGGTACTACCCTCGTGACAGCAGCCATCCAGGGAGGTACTACCCTCGTGACAGCAGCCATCCAGGGAGGTACTACCCTCCTCTCAAATGAGAGTGACCTGAATACTTGGGATTGGGGCGCACACCTCGGACTGCATGTGGCTGGCACCAACAGTTTGGTCGATCATGCAGGTAAGCAGGTTTGTTCTAGCACCAGGCTGCTGAGGTAATAAACCCAAAAGTAACTCCAGGTAGACTTCAGGTGATAAGATTGTTCATCTTCTCGTTCTCTCTTACAAACATATGTAAGATGACAGGTAAATCTTACAAGCTCCTACGTACATTCAGTACACACACACACACACATACACGAAACTTTTGACGACGTTTCGGTCCTACTTGAACCATTTATTAGTTAGTTACTGGTCCAGGTCGGACCGAAACGTTGTCATACATTTAATTCTTCCATGTGCGAGTTATTTGTGTACACATTCAGCATACACAGTCTTATATTTTATATTGTGCAATATTTTCTGGCAAGGTAGGAAGGCTGGTCTGAGATAATCTGCAGAAGCACTAACAGATAACAGGTATTACACTGGCGCGCCGCTGCTCTCCCACACACCTTCCTTGACGCCACTCCAGCCTCTGAATAATAGTCGCTATGTTGCAGATTACCCTAAAAAATTGGGTGGGTAATATTTTTACATAGCATCAAGAGATGCATCCCTACATGGATGTATAAACTAGAAGCGAAGTTCGTAGCGGGAGGCCCAAACATGAGGTGTTGGACGTGTTACATCTATACCTCATTTACCCATCACTCAACATATATCACACTTTACCCTCTGATCTTTATTCATCAGAGGAAAATTGTCACTATTTGTCGGTGGTAGATCGTGGCTCATTGGTAGCACTTTTTGCTCACAACTGAAGCGTCTTGATTCGATCCTTCGGTAGATGGATATCGTATGACTTTAATTAGATCAATACATTCAAGACCATTGGTGGTCTTCCTTCGCAGTGTCGGCAGTCTGTGACCCACGGAGCTTTAATAGAGCAGGGTAAGCATGTGCTCCACTCTGTATGTGCTCCACTGTGATATAGGTAAGTATCTGGGGAAATCACATATCTTACCTGGGTGGGACGGAAGGGACGTGGCCCCCTTGCTTCCCGTTGAAAGTTTTCATCACTGATACCATGGGCATGTTTCTTTATACATAAGCCCAAGATAAGTCGTAATGACTTAGCTGTCAGCGAATAAACAGAATAGACGCGATCTGAACCATGAGTTCCTGTCACTTCTGCTGATCCCTTATATGTTTTTTCCGGTCCACCTAGCAGCAAAGTGAATACGTTGTGGGTTGCATCCTGGGTAAGAGGATCATAGGACTCGAATGGAAATAAGCCAGATTGATTAGTTTCTTGGGCTATACTGAGTTACTACCTCCGGGCTAGTACTCTAAATAAAGTAATCAATTCATTAAGGTGGACTCAGTCCACCTTAATGAATTGATTAGTGGATAGATAAGTAGTGTGCTGCTACCCTCTTCTATATGATATGAGTAAACAGAAGAATGGGCCATACATAGAGCAGTCTCACTTGTAGCCACTAAGCCACAGAGCTTACGAATAGAATGATTTTAGAGAAAGTCCTTCTGTGATGTGGTTGTATCAGCACCAGCTGTGACTTACTGTCATGGTGCTGCTTATAAAAACCATTTCACAGAAGTGCTGGTTATAAAATCATGCTATTCATCAGCTCGGCGGTTGAGTTATTACAGCACTGGACGTGCTATATGCCTGAACCAAGGTTGGAGTATTCATTTTGTTTGTTTTAATGTATGTATATGTATGTATGTATTAAGTTATTTATCGTTGAACTAGCGAAACGGTTTTATCTAATCTAAAATATAAAAAAAAGGTGTGTAGCAGAGTTTAAAACGTGTTTTTTTTTTTGTGAGGTGTTGGTTAAACGTGGAGGTATCGACAGCAACCACTGCTAAGTGGGCCATTTAGACTGTGAGGAGAACCACCTGACTTAAATATTGGTGGGAAGTTAGTATGAGTAGCCAGTGTGTGGAGAGGATAAGGTCAGTGACACTAGACGAGTGGTCCCCATGTATATCATTAAGAAGAGACGCAGGTTAGCAGAAATACTCAGCCTGTATAGGCAGTGACCAAGACAACTGTGACCTCAAACTGAATGAGAGTCCACGAGAGCCAGAGGTAGTAAAACGTCATTAATGGAATTGAAAATATAGTTACATCTAGTATTGGGCCCTTGCTTGAAAAACAGCTGACACTAATGACAAAGAAACAAGTGAAATGTTGATGCACAAAACGACTCTTGTGTCCAGTGAGCCATTAATCTGAATCAAGATAAATAACAGGCACAATACTGTGACTGGAACAATACATAGATAACCCACACATCTGGAATTCATTACCAGTAAATACTAAGATAACCTTGTCTGAAAATCAATTTAAGACTCTTCTCAAAAACCACCTACTCACCCTAAACTAAATACTCATACTGTAAACTACTTTAAAAAATGCTGAATATTATTTTCCTATAAGATAATTTCAATTTTTACTAATATGTTACTATTATGTTACCCCATACTCACCCTTAACTAAATACTCGTATTATAAATTACTTTAAAAATGCTCAATGTTATTTTCCTTAAGATAATCTCAGTTTTATATTACCATCCTCCTAAACACTTGTTACAATGTAATATCATCATATTATAATTTTAACAGTATAATATCATCATATTGTAATTTGAAATCAAATATATAACTAGAACAAACTCAATCAATTTCTCTAATATTATGTACATAGTCTATAAGTCATTAGATTAAGCTGCCCCTAATGCCATGGCATGTCAGTGGCTCTCCTTGCACTTCAGTTTATGATTGTAACTACAAATATCTATGTAAAATTGCAATGAAATAAAATTTACTTTACATAGAAGAGACAGTAAATAGTCCAAGTGGGACCGCAACGTGGTCGTAAGTTCCTCTCTCCCATGTACGAGTTATTTGTGTACTGAATAAAGATCATCAGTCCAAATGAATTTTTCATGAATGAGACTCAAGACTCTGCCGACATCTCCATAATTTCTTATATAACCATAACCCCTCTCGACTTCAAAGAAGATACTGATAGTTTGCCCAGACTCTTGCAGCTTCATATTCATCAAAAATTGAAAAAAAAAAATGTTTTAAATATCTTAGTGTATAGCCACAGGTGTCATCCCAGTTACCTGTTTCACAGTCAGTAAGCACGGGTGTAGGCCCTCTCAGCTAAGTGCACTAAAACAATCGTGAAAAACCATACACCAGTAGCACTGACATCCCACATTATCAAAATCTTTGAAAGAGTTTAAAGAAGCATGATTGCTAAACACATGAATTCACAAGAGTTGCACAAGCCAGGGCATCATGGGTGTAGATCAGGTCGCTACTGCCCCTCGCAACTACTGCACCATTACCACATGCTCTTGAATGCGCTATAAGACAAACATAACGTGATGTAGTGTACACAGACTGCAAAAAGCCTTCTACAAGTACGATCATAATGTAATAGTAAACAAAATCCGCAAAAGGAATAACAGGATAACTGGCCAGATGGATATTTAACTCTTAACTAATATAGAACCCAAAGAGTAACAGTGAAAAAGTTAATTCAGCGTCTGGCACAGTGACTGAAAAGTTGTCTTCCTGAAGGCGCGGGACTCGTCCCAGTTTTCTAGCTCATTCTCATCCAACATAAACCATAGCACCGTATCATCCGTTGCAGATACTTGAAGGATACCTCAAGCATGATTTGGGGGAGAGGGTCAACGCTCCCGCGGCCTGGTCCTAGACCAGGCCTGGTTCATCATGGCGTGATCAACCAGGCTGTTACTTTTGGCTGAACGCAGTCCATCGAATGAGTTACAGCCTGGTTAATGAGGAACTGATCTGAGAAGCTTAGGTTCTCTCTTGAAGACAGAAGCTTGTTGGTAATTTTCCCTGTGCATGACGGAAGGGCGTTCAAAAGTCGGGCACCTCAGATATTGCACTTTGTATTAGAGAAACATTTATCAAGGACACAGCAACTCTCCTAACTTTCAGTGGGCCACAGAAACAGTGTTACCAATAAATAACAAAAAAGGCACAATACCGTGACTGGAACAATACACACACAACCCGCATATATATGACTTTGTAAATGGTCCAAGTCGGGCCGAAACGTCGTCGTAAGCTCCTCTCTTTTATATGTGCGGGTTGTGTGTGTACAGTGTTACCAAAATTGAAAAGGAAATGCTAAGCTGGATAATTAGAAGCTTTAAAAAACAGATGCCATACTAATGATAACTTTAAAAGTCATTTGTTCTCCGTAGACTGGAATATTGTTATACACTAACAAACCATTTTAAGGTCAGCGAAGTTGCCTCCAGCCTCTCGATCCGTACTCCCCTGAACGTAACCAAGAAAAATGCATCATAATTTATACCAGGAAAATTCTGGAGGGATTGGTCTTACATAGGAATGACTTCCTACGAAAGTAAAAGACTCAGGTACACAATGGAAAGCCGGGTGCAGTGAGTACCCTGAGAGAGAACTCAGTGGGAAGGGACCAAGGCTTTAAGGGGCACGTCAGTTCCCTTCTCTTCTAATATGTTATTTTTCCCTATAATCTACTTTGTCCATAATTACTATCGCATTTGCTTTGCTTTCGTAAGGTGAAGTCTTCACCTTACGAAAGCAGACAAAGCAAATGCGATAGTAATTATGAACAAGGTAGATTATAAGGGAAAAAATTAACATGATATTAGGAGACAGGGAAACTCAGGTGCTCTTAAAACCTTCCCTTGCATACATAAAGGAAATTACCAATAAACCCCCTAGTTGTCTTGATGAGAAAACTGGAGAAGTACCTCAGGCTAGTTCCTGATCACCTGGGTTGGTTGTAGTGCATACTTTGAATTGTAGTAATGTTGGTATAATTACCGACAATGTGTTAGGTAAAAGAACACATGTACAATTAATGTGACATTATTTTGTGGCAACGTTTCGCTCTCCAGGAACTTTGTCAAGCTAGTTGCACGTGTTTTTTACCTAACATACGTGCGTGCAGCACCAACAGCTTGGCTGATCAGGTTATCAGCTGGGGGAGGTGGTCTGGAACGAGGTGCGGGGGCGGTGATGGACGCCATCATGTAACCTTCAGGTAAGCAGACTTTGCTTCAGTAAGACAGCATAGTGAGCAGTAATTACAGCCATAAATGTCCTCGTATGTCACACCCGTGTTTACTATTCCTGGGACACAGTGGCCACGCTCGTGATGTTGGTAGTAATGTGATCCTCTTGGATATGGCAGTCTTTATGGCAATACTTTATTAGCTATCATATATGACATTACTTTTAGGGCTCTTCCAGTCCCCGTCGGTCTCTGCTTGATCAGCCCCAGTTGGTAACCTGATGAACCAGGCTGTTCGTGTTGGTAGTCTGCGGTTCAAGGTTTTTCACATTTCGTATCCTTACTTAAATATAAAGATTACGAGACCCTAAGCATTAGAATTATTATCTGAATGTTATTGTTCAGCACTCAACTCTCTTAGTGGACTTATCTACCTATTACTAATTACGAGGGTCACCGCTAGCCCTCGCTTCTCCCATCCGGTGATGTTGATAACACAGAACCGACACGTTGATAAATTTACACACTTGTGCGACACTTGGGTATCTTTATTGAGGTTACGTTTCGCCACACAGTGGCTTCATCAGTCTAATACAAAGAAAAGTGAAGAAAGATGCATAGGGAGTTTGAGGTAATCAGTCCCTCAGCTTAGAGATGATGTGTTCAGTACTTCAGCTCGTTAGACTGAACATATCTATAAACTGAGGGACTGATTACCTCAAACTCCCTCTTCACATCTTCCATAGTGTTACTGTTGGACTGATAAAGCCACTGCTTGGTGAAACGTTTAATCAACAAAGATAAAATGTTACACAAGTGTCTTGTTCGTATTCTTGTCGGTTTTCTAAACATTTATAAATATACTGGTATATGTCAGATCACGTATCCTGGTTGAGGGCCTGATTAGTCAAACTGTTGGTGCTAGCAGCACGCAGTACACCATAGGCATTACAGCCCAGCTGATCAGGAATTGACTCGTTCCTGAACGAGGTGTGTTGGGTAATTTCCCATATACATAAAGTGGGCTTGTTGCACCCCAGATTAGTCAAAATGGTTTGTAATGTATAGAAAAAATCTATTGTATCTTATTTAGTTTTATAGTGGTTTTGCTAGTTGTGTGGCGCCATTCATATATTTGAAATTGTTATTGTTAGTTATGATGGTAGTTTGTGGCTTTAATATAGGAAAAATCTTCTACTAACACCGTCCTAATGAGTATTTGATATTGTCTAGTAGTGTTGTTACCGTTGTGTGTGTGTGTGTGTGTGTGTGTGTGTGTGGGTGTGTGTGTGTGTGTGTGTGTGTGTGTGTGTGTGTTACCACACTTCCTTTCCTGTAATGTTAGCCTAACGCACTTTATGATCAAATCTATTTTTAGCTCGTGGGATTCCTCCGCGGGAGACTTTTCCGAATTATGAACGATTTACGACCGACAAATACGTCAGTACTCGTGGTTAATGTTATTGTTTTCACAGTTTTACTGGTCATTGTTTAATGTGCCACGCTCATTTATTATGTACTTGTTAGTTGTCCGTTTTTGTTCTTGGTTCCTGAGATCAGACAATAGTAGCACAAAGAGTAGAAAGAACAAGCACGTCTCAGCACTTGCTGGGCTGCCCACTCTGCCAGAACATCAGTCACACCTTCCAACAGTACCACAATACCAACTTGCTAAGCTTCTAGCAGTACCACAACACAAAAGTCAACTTGTTTACAAAATAGCCTAAGATAAATCTAGTAAAGAGTATTATTTAGGAAATAAAACAAGTGAACAGCAACACAGAGGAACTGGGTGTTGATCCAAGTCCAGTGAGCACTAACACAGAGGTGTTGATCAGAGTGCAGTAACACAGAGGTGTTGATCAGAGTGCAGTAACACAGAGGTGTTGATCAGAGTGCAGTAACACAGAGGTGTTGTTCAGAGCGCAGTAACACAGAGGTGTTGATCAGAGTGCAGAAACACAGAGGTGTTGATCAGAGTGCAGAAACACAGAGGTGTTGATCAGAGTGCAGTAACACAGAGGTGTTGATCAGAGTGCAGTAACACAGAGGTGTTGATCAGAGTGCAGTAACACAGAGGTGTTGATCAGAGTGCAGTAACACAGAGGTGTTGATCAGAGTGCAGTAACACAGAGGTGTTGATCAGAGTGCAGTAACACAGAGGTGTTGATCAGAGTGCAGTAACACAGAGGTGTTGATCAGAGTGCAGTAACACAGAGGTGTTGATCAGAGTGCAGTAACACAGAGGTGTTGATCAGAGGCAGTAACACAGAGGTGTTGATCAGAGTGCAGTAACACAGAGGTGTTGATCAGAGTGCAGTAACACAGAGGTGTTGATCAGAGTGCAGTAACACAGAGGTGTTGATCAGAGTGCAGTAACACAGAGGTGTTGATCAGAGTGCAGTAACACAGAGGTGTTGATCAGAGTGCAGTAACACAGAGGTGTTGATCAGAGTGCAGTAACACAGAGGTGTTGATCAGAGTGCAGTAACACAGAGGTGTTGATCAG
The DNA here is from genome assembly GCA_009830355.1 of Cherax destructor. Lineage (NCBI taxonomy): Eukaryota > Metazoa > Arthropoda > Malacostraca > Decapoda > Parastacidae > Cherax > Cherax destructor. The sequence goes on along the minus strand of WNWK01001836.1, from coordinate 191,369 downwards.
AGTGCAGTAACACAGAGGTGTTGATCAGAGTGCAGTAACACAGAGGTGTTGATCAGAGTGCAGTAACACAGAGGTGTTGATCAGAGTGCAGTAACACAGAGGTGTTGATCAGAGTGCAGTAACACAGAGGTGTTGATCAGAGTGCAGTAACACAGAGGTGTTGATCAGAGTGCAGTAACACAGAGGTGTTGATCAGAGTGCAGTACACAGAGGTGTTGATCAGACGACAGTACACAGAGTGTTGATCAGAGTGCAGTAACACAGAGGTGTTGATCAGAGTGCAGTAACACAGAGGTGTTGATCAGAGCGCAGTAACACAGAGGTGTTGATCAGAGCGCAGTAACACAGAGGTGTTGATCAGAGCGCAGTAACACAGAGGTGTTGATCAGAGCGCAGTAACACAGAGGTGTTGATCAGAGTGCAGTAACACAGAGGTGTTGATCAGAGTGCAGTAACACAGAGGTGTTGATCAGAGTGCAGTAACACAGAGGTGTTGATCAGAGTGCAGTAACACAGAGGTGTTGATCAGAGTGCAGTAACACAGAGGTGTTGATCAGAGTGCAGTAACACAGAGGTGTTGATCAGAGTGCAGTAACACAGAGGTGTTGATCAGAGTGCAGTAACACAGAGGTGTTGATCAGAGTGCAGTAACACAGAGGTGTTGATCAGAGTGCAGTAACACAGAGGTGTTGATCAGAGTGCAGTAACACAGAGGTGTTGATCAGAGTGCAGTAACACAGAGGTGTTGATCAGAGTGCAGTAACACAGAGGTGTTGATCAGAGCGCAGTAACACAGAGGTGTTGATCAGAGTGCAGTAACACAGAGGTGTTGATCAGAGTGCAGAAACACAGAGGTGTTGATCAGAGTGCAGAAACACAGAGGTGTTGATCAGAGTGCAGAAACACAGAGGTGTTGATCAGAGTGCAGTAACACAGAGGTGTTGATCAGAGTGCAGAAACACAGAGGTGTTGATCAGAGTGCAGAAACACAGAGGTGTTGATCAGAGTGCAGTAACACAGAGGTGTTGATCAGAGTGCAGTAACACAGAGGTGTTGATCAGAGTGCAGTAACACAGAGGTGTTGATCAGAGCGCACTAACAGAGGTGTTGATCAGAGTGCAGTAACACAGAGGTGTTGATCAGAGTGCGAACACAGAGGTGTTGATCAGGCTATAACAGAGGTGTTGATCAGAGTGCAGTAACACAGAGGTGTTGATCATAGCGCACTAACAGAGGTGTTGATCAGAGCGCACTAACAGAGGTGTTGATCAGAGTGCAGTAACACAGAGGTGTTGATCAGAGCGCACTAACAGAGGTGTTGATCAGAGCGCACTAACAGAGGTGTTGATCATAGCGCACTAACAGAGGTGTTGATCAGAGCGCACTAACAGAGGTGTTGATCATAGCGCACTAACAGAGGTGTTGATCATAGCGCACTAACAGAGGTGTTGATCAGAGTGCAGTAACACAGAGGTGTTGATCAGAGCGCACTAACAGAGGTGTTGATCATAGCGCACTAACAGAGGTGTTGATCAGAGTGCATAACACAGGTGTTGATCAAGGCATAACAGAGGTGTTGATCAAGGCACTAACGGTGTTGATCAAGCATAAGAGTGTTGATCAGAGCGCACTAACAGAGGTGTTGATCAGAGCGCACTAACAGAGGTGTTGATCATAGCGCACTAACAGAGGTTTTGATCAGAGTGCAGTAACACAGAGGTGTTGATCAGAGTGCAGTAACAGAGGTGTTGATCAGAGCGCAGTAACAGAGGTGTTGATCAGAGCTCACTAACAGAGGTGTTGATCATAGCGCACTAACAGAGGTGTTGATCAGAGTGCAGTAACACAGAGGTGTTGATCAGAGTGCACTAACAGAGGTGTTGATCAGAGCTCACTAACAGAAAAGGAATATGCAAAAAAAGAAAAAAACGTACCACTGTGAAGTTTAAATAATTTCAAGGTTGTCTGTTGACAATTTGTAAGGAATGTGTGTGAGTGCTGTTGCCTGGGTGTCTACCTGGAGTGTCCCGGAGGTTAGTACCCTCGTGGCCAGGCAGCAGCCTTATCGTAAATTACCTAGAACCTCCTGAACCTCAGTCCATCGTTGCCAGTTCTATATGGATTACTCACATACGCTTTGTAGCAGATTTCTTGATTTACATTGTTTAGGTTAGATTTACATTGGTTAGGTTTGGCTAGGTTTAGTTAGGTTTGTTTACGTTCGGTCAGATTTAATTTACTCATTGTCGTGTATCTATGAAAATTAAATTATAACATCACAACGCCAATAAATATATTAAGATAAAGTTGATAAAAATTTCTGACTTGAGAACATAAAACTTAAGACCAATCAAAAGAACGAGAAAGATCACTGCTTAAGACTCGTTATACAGTGTTAAACTCTGTGTAATTAAATACCTTGTAAACGTTACTACAGCAAGTCTCATTGATGATATTAACGTAATAAGACTACAACTTAATATAGTGCCTCGTAATCCCTGAACATTCCTGAATAATGTAAAAAAAAAAAAATATCACGGGTGGGGTTAGCGCGTCGGTCTGGAGTTTTATGACTCTCTGACCGCGGGTTCTATCCCCGCCCGTGGTATGGTTTGTTTGCAATCGTGTCATTACGATTTCGTGTGTAAAACAGTAAATATTAACGGTTATACTGTCACGATCGTAAGTGTTGTGGTTGTATTTACCATTTTGTCAAGCACGCTAACAAAAGTCTGAACTATTATTATTTCTGATATAAAACATTGAAACTAGAACGCTAACAAAAGTCTGAACTATTATTATTGCTGATATAAAACATGAACACTAGCTGCAAACTTCCACATTAACAAAAGTCTGAACTATTATTGCTGTTTATTTCATACAAGGACACAAGCTACACACGTCCACACTATAACCTGTGACGTTCCTGTAACCGGCTTCGATGGCTTTCCTACACTCATACTCCGACCTGAGGCTTGGCTTTCCAGTTCACCTGGTCAACCAGGCTGTATATGCTGGCAGCCAGCGGGCTCGAACATCTGTAACAATCCAGTTTCTCCAGCATTTATGGCAAAAAAGTCGTCCAACTTCTTGAAAACTGCCATCTTCTATCCGGCAATTTTTATCATATCTGCTGATAACATGTTGAATCATGGGCCAAGGATGTGTGTGTGTATAATGTCGAGCCGGATAGGTAAAATTGGTCATTTAGCAAGAACTCGTTTAAAATTAAGTCTTTTCTAAAAAAAATTCTTATACGTTTACATATATATTTTTTTTCATTTATGTTAATGTAAAAAATAATTTTGTACCAAAAGAACCTTAAAAAACTTACCTAACCTTATTATAACAAGTGCAATTTAATTTAGCCTTATCCAACTAAATATATTTTAGATAAGTTTACAATAGTTTAATAATAAACAAACACAATGATTTTTTTTTCGTTAGGTTCAGAATGATTTTTTGGGAAATTATTGCATACACAAATTTTAGCTTGGCTTATTCGGCAAGAAGAGCGTTGCTGTTTAAGCCCAAATCTAAGTGACTTTGACCGTGGAATGATTGTTAGTGCCAGACGGGATCTGGGATTTTCACACACGACAGTTTCTTAGAGTTTAGAGAGAATATCTTAGAGTTTAGAGAGAATAGTGTAGAAAACACAAAACATACAGTGAGAGGTAGTTGTGTGGGTGGAAACGTCTTGTTAATGAGAGAGGTCAGAGGAAAATGGCCAGACTGGTTCAAGCTGACAGGAAGGTGACAGTAACTCAAGTAACTACGTGTTACAACAGTTGTATGCAGAATAGCATTTCTGAATGCACAACACGTCGAACCTGGATGGAATAAAGGAGAAGACTACGCTGGGTCCAACTTTTGTCAATTAAGAACAAGAAACTGAGGCGACAGTCAGCAGAGACTCGCCATAACTGGACACTTGAAGATTGGAAAAGCTTCGCCTGGTCTGACGAATCTCGATTTGTGTGTTGACATACAGATGGTGGGATCAGAATTTGACGAAAACCTTTGGGATGTGATGGAAGGTGAGATTCGCAACATGAATGTGCAGCAACAGTGTAATGTTATGTCAACATGGACCAGAATCTCTAAGGAATATTTCCAGCAACTTGTTGAATTCATGATACGAAGAAGTCAGGCACTTTAAGGGTATGTTAAGTAAAAGGACACAAATGCAACTAATGAGACATTTTATTGTGGCAACATTTCGCTCTCCAGGAGTTTTTTCAAGCCGTTACAAACAATATATGGACACAGAGGGTATATATTTGCATGTAGGAACGATAACCTGAACAACGCCTTAGTACAACACCGAAATTCCACCAATCATCTCATGAAATTCAAAGACGCTCGATTAGTAATCAAAGAAACTGATTTCCGCAGACGCAAGTGCCTTGAATCAGCACTTATCGCTGTTTCTAACAATTAGACAAAACAAAGGCAGCTTCACCATCTCTGAAGTCTTAGCAAGAATCCTCCTGAAAACAGTAAACCCTACCACACAAGCGCATCGCAGATGTGGAACACTGCTACAGGCCTTCTCTATTCCAACCTCCTACAGAAATATTTGTCTAACCTGTTTTAATACTACCCACGTAATTGTTTTTATCACCTTTTACTCATGTGCTAGTTGATTGTTCTACCTTATTGTATTACTACTACTACTACAACTTATATCACTACTACTTCTACCACCACTAGTATTACACCTCACTTTGAGAGTATATATATATATACCCTCTGTGTCCATGTATCACTTGTAACGGCTTGAGAAAGCTCCTGGAGAGCGAAACGTTGCCACAATAAAATGTCTCATTAATTGGATTTGTGTCCTTTTACTTAACATATTGTCGGTAATTCTAACAATATTAATACACTTTAAGGGTATACCTAATAAAGTGGCTACTGTGTCTATGTGTGTATATATATAATTAATGTAGAATATTATATATAACCTTCGTTCAAGAAAGACCAATGCAGATACTCTGAGGGGTTTCAGCGACTTAAATGTTTAAATGAGTGTATGCGAGCAGTATACGACCTGTGTACATTCTGCAGGTGTGCTCTCATTCCTGCCATGAAAGGCGCTATAAACATATAACAATTATCACGTCTGAGAACACATAGGATTGATAGTTATCATGATTGGTGTTGCTTTAGTTATTTTTAAAGTTATTATGATCCACCCTTTTCATTTTCTTTACCTTTGCTGCATTTCCCTTATTGTGTTCTCTACATGTTATTTACGTTCTATGTTCTTCCTGCTTTGTGCATATTACACCTATTTTGACTTCTTCATTCTTCTCATATGTAAGCAGCTGAAATTTGTCACCTTTAAACATAATGTTATTTTCGTTTGCCAGTTGAGAGACTTTTTCTGATATCTGTTTGTAATGTTTCTGTTTTCTGCTGATGTGACTCATATTTACGTATTTTATTATCGTCTGTAAAAGATACAACGACGCTGTGTTCTCATCAGTGTCTGCTGTAAGGATGAGAAACACCAATGGTTCTCTCTCACCATGTTTTAGGGTACTAAACTTTTTAATTGGCAGAAATTTAAAACACCTAACACATCCAATCTTTTCACTACACCACCTTCCCACCTAAATAATGTTCTATAAATATACAATATATATATATATATATATATATATATATATATATATATATATATATATATATATATATATATATATATATATATATATATATATATATATTGTGTATATTTATAGAACATTATTTAGGTGGGAAGGTGGTGTAATGAAAAGATTGGATGTGTTAGGTGTGTTTTACATAACATTTTAAATGTGATGGACCTTGAGACACGAAACATTGTTTACATCGCATTATCAACACTTCATATTGTGTACACAAGAAATTCAAGTCGTTTAGTAAGTCACCACAAGGAATTTCCTTCCATCCTGGCGTGAGAATTTTGTTCATAAGCATTACTAAGTCCAGTGTGAATTCGCTGACCTCATTTTTACACCTTTGTGTATATTAAAAGTTCATTTAGTTTATACCGTATGATGTGTATCATTAAGGTTACACTTAAGTGTGTTAATAACAAATGTAATGTAACCTTAGGAGTGACACGCAAAGGTTAATATGATAAGAGAAGACAGAATCATAATGGCTTACGAAATCGTAATAACAGTATTGCAAACGAACCACTGAACGGGTGGGATTTGAACCTATAGCTATCGTGTTATTAAGAGAAGACAAATTTAGTTATACATAACCTTGATGCTGGTGAAGGGCTCTTGATCAAAGGAAACGTTGTTGCCTTCCAGTTCATCGGAATCTGATGAGATGTACTTAGGCAGGATATGATGTATTTGATTCTTCAACCGACAACTTGAAGAATTAAACACTTTTGTGACATTTAGGAATATTTCTTGTGGAGACGTTCCCATAAGATATCAGAATGTTTCAGAAATGTCTAATTCTTCAGTTTAGGCAGGATAATCCTGAGTAGGGGGGTGTCCCTGCTTGGAGTGGAGGTACAAGATGACCTACGTGATAGCGTGGTAAAGATAAGAGGCTCAACACTGCTCTTGTGTGAGGCACCACCCCCACCCACCTATTACCTTGTGCTCCATTACTGTGCATGACACGCGCCTCTGGAATTACCTATTTGAGTTTGCAGGAGGGTGGACCATTCACTAGCGAATCCAATTGTGATTGTTTTTTTTAAAACAGTACTAAAACGTCCTGTTATGATATTTTGTAGAGACGTTTTGCCCACCAGGGACTTTATGAAATAGTGAGAACTGATAAAGTCCCTTGTGGACGATACTACCACTCAATAAAATGCGATAAACGGTATATTCTTTAGTTAAAATACTTGTCGGTATATAATGCTTTTAATATGCACACATGAAAGTAAGTAGGTGCGCCACTTTCATAAGTTTCTTGCAGACTGGGCTCTGTCTTACCTATTATTCCACCACATGCTCAGTTAAGTCATTCCACTTTGTAACCAATCTGGAGCTGAATATTGTTAATTTGGTTATGATGCTCTGCTAATTACTCATTAAAAGCATCTTAAAAATGGTGTCGCAGCTTAAATAATTGTGTTCTTGACTAAAGGGAAAATAACTTTAATGGAGTCATTTGCGTCCTTCCATCAGTGTCTATTTAACCTTAATACTTATTTTCAAACAGTTTTTTTCCTTGTAATTCTTATCAGTCGAACGTTGTACACCAAAAAGGTCCTCTGATGACCTTCTGTTCTCTTAAGAACGTAAAGTCTTCATTTTGAAGTCTCTCCTTGTAGGTCATGGCTCCGGGATCAGCATTATTGTTGATCTTTGGAGTTTTTCAAGTTTCTTTACATAGTTGATGATTTATAGATTTAGACAGATGCTATGTACTCTATCGGGTATGAAATATGACATAAATGCCGGCGAGGAAACTCCCTTAATGTTCGTCTCCCACAGTATATACGAGTTTAAAAAGCTGAATTGATCATTTAGGCCCAACTCCCTTAAAAATTGGACTTTTCCCAAATTTTCTTTTAGAAATCTATAATTTTTTAATTGAAAATTATGTAAAAAATTGTCACCTCCGTCAAATACTGATCATTGTAGGATCCAGTTTGTCACCTCCACAAGTAATGATCCTTATACAACACTTTTAACTTCTGCTTAGTACTAATTGTACCTTGCAGGACACATGTCACTTCTGTAGTACTAATTGTACCTTGCAGGACACATGTCACTTCTGCAGTACTAATTGTACCTTGCAGGACACATGTCACTTCTGCAGTACTAATTGTACCTTGCAGGACACATGTCACTTCTGTAGTACTAATTGTACCTTGCAGGACACTTGTCACTTCTGTAGTACTAATTGTACCTTGCAGGACACATGTCACTTCTGTAGTACTGATTGTACCTTGCAGGACACATGTCACTTCTGCAGTACTAATTGTACCTTGCAGGACACATGTCACTTCTGTAGTACTAATTGTACCTTGCAGGACACTTGTCACTTCTGCAGTACTAATTGTACCTTGCAGGACACATGTCACTTCTGTAGTACTGATTGTACCTTGCAGGACACTTGTCACTTCTGCAGTATTAATCCTTGTTGCACTTTATTTGCCACCCCTGCCCATTCTAATTCGTGATCATCACTTGGCTGTACGTGAACGTACCAGTTATCTCTGGCTAACGTGAACGTACCAGTTATCTCTGGCTAACGTGAACGTACCAGTTATCTCTGGCTAACGTGAACGTACCAGTTATCTCTGGCTAACGTGAACGTACCAGTTATCTCTGGCTAACGTGAACGTACCAGTTATCTCTGGCTAACGTGAACGTACCAGTTATCTCTGGCTAACGTGAACGTACCAGTTATCTCTGGCTAACGTGAACGTAACAGTTATCTCTGGCTAACGTGAACGTACCAGTTATCTCTGGCTAACGTGAACGTACCAGTTATCTCTGGCTAACGTGAACGCACCCGTTATCTCTGGCTAACGTGAACGTACCAGTTATCTCTGGCTAACGTGAACGTACCAGTTATCTCTGACTAACGTGAACGTACCAGTTATATCTGACTAACGTGAACGTACCAGTTATCTCTTACTAACGTGAACGTACCAGTTATCTCTGGCTAGTCTTTTCGTTAGTGGGTCAGTTTTTGGTATGGTACATTACCGAATGCTTTTGTACAGTCCAGGAATAAATATTCCAATCCTCCATTGTTTAATGGCTGTTTCTTTGTTGTAGAACTCCAGTAGTTTTTCAAGACTGACTGGAGGATCGAGCCTCTTACCACTCATTGCTCTAAATGGTATACGGAGATTCAGGGTTTAGTGTCCCGAAAAATTTACACATGTTTTACTTGAGTTTTATACAGTTTTGTTTTTCTGTTAGTAACCTACAATAAGGTGTAACAGTTAAACCTCAATCATGTCATTTGTAATAAATTATGAAAGAAATGTTAAACCTCACTTCTCTTAAAAAATGTGTCATCTCACTCGTGTACTCTGTAAAAATATTTAAAAATAATACTGTGCAATGTCATCTTGCATTATTAAGAGTACTATAACTGTGTGAAGTGTGTGTAAATTTTTATAGTTCATTGTTTACACTACCATGGCGCAGGTTGCCTTCATGATAATAAGATGCTGAGGCAATGGTGATGCTCTTCAAATCACTTCGTCACTCTAGGTTGCAATATTGCTGTATACTGACGACTTCCTCGAAGGCAGGAGAAATTGCAGCACTAGAAACCATACAAACAGCCATTACTGCTCATAAATTCAGTCAAGCATTTTTACTGGGAACGCTTGAAGTCTCTCGAACTGTACTCCCTGGAACGTAGGCGAGACAGATGCATCATAATTTACACCTGGATAATTTTGGAATATTGGTCCCAAACCTGTACACTAAAATCAATCCATATGAAGGTAAGAGGCTTGGCAGACGGTGCAAAATATCTCAGTGAAATGCAGAGATAACTCGATAAGCGTAAGGGGACCAAGATTCTTCAATACACTCGTTTCTTGTATAAGGAAATTTACCAACAAATCCCATGTTGTCTTGTATTCAAGAGAACTTTATAAGGTCCTCAAGTTACTTTAGTTCATGATCAAACGGGTGATAAATTAGACACACGTTCAACACTTGGGTATCTTGATTTTGGAAACGTTTCGCCACACAGTGGCTTCATCAGTCACTGTGGGGCGAAACGTTTCTACACTAAAGATACCCAAGTGTTGCACACGTCTAATTTATCAACTTGTCGGTTCTCTGAAGCATTTATCTACATCAGCCGGGTTGTGGTGTGTACATAGGATTGTGGGCGGCAGGTGGGCGCCAGTCACCCACCCACCCTCACATACTTTACACATTTTGATGTATGTATGTGTTAGTTACCATTTTGTCCTAGGCACATGTCGATTAGACACTAGGCCTGTTGTATTTATGTGTGTGTGTGTGTAAGGAAACACTTCGAAATGTTTCGGCCCCGCCGGGAATTGAACCCGGGCCCTCCGTGCGTGAAGCAAGAGCGTGTGTGTGTGTGTGTGTGTTAGTTACCATTTTGTCCTAGGCACATATCGATTAGACACTAGGCCTGTTGCATATGCGTGCGTGTGTGTATATGTGTGTACTCGCCTATTTGTGGTTGCAAGGGTCGAGACATAGCTCCTGGCCCTTGGTTCCGGAGCCCGGCCATGGACCAGGCTCGTCTGGTGCTTGCCTGGTAAACCAGGCTTTTGCCTGGTGTGAAGGTTCAGTGCTCCTCCCTCGGAATATCTGGGTGCCAGGCCTACGTTTCCTACCTATTAAAGTGTACCAGCTCCCCTCAGCGTAGGTGTTACATGCGTGCATATGTATATACAGACGTGTGCCAGTGTATATATATATATATATATATATATATATATATATATATATATACTAGTTTTTTCTTCTCTATGATTTGTGGTGAGGTGTAAGATCTTATGTTTACATCATTATGATGGTAAAGGAAGCCTCTTAATGTGACTTAAGTGATGTATGTTATGAAGTAGTATCCTGAGTTCACTCTTATCTACATCCAGTGGAATTGCTCATTTAACTTCAGTTCCTTTGTTTCCTGTGTTGTTTGTTATAATTCTGACTTCAGAGTTCATTTTATTTCTTGCACTAGTTAGAAACAACCCCATTTTATCATCAATTTACTGTGTGTGTGTGTATACTCACCTATTTGGGGTTGCAGGGGTCTAGTCACAGCTCCTGTGTGATTGTGTGTACTCACCTAATTGTGGTTGCAGGGGTCGAGACTTAGCTCCTGACCCCGCCTCTTCACTGACCGCTACTAGGTCTTCTCTCTCCCCGCTCCATGAGTTTTATCATACCTCGTCTTAAAGCTATGTATGGTTCCTGCCTCCACTACATCACTTGCTGACAACTCTATGACTGAAGAAATACTTCCTAACATCCCTTTGACTCGTCTGAGTCTTCAACTTCCAATTGTGACCCCTTGTTTCTGTGTTCAACTCTGGAATATCCTGTCTCTGTCCACCTTATCTATTCCACGCAGTATTTTGAATGTCGTTATCATGTCTTCCCTAACCCTCCTGTCCTCCAGTGTCGTCAGGCCGATTTCCCTTAACCTTTCTTCATAGGACATTACCCTTAGCTCCGGAACTAACCTTGTTGCTAACCTATGTGTGTGTGTGTGTGTGTGTGTGTGTGTGTGTGTGTTTGTGTGTGTGTACTCACCTATTTGGGGTTGCAGAGGTCTAGTCACAGCTCCTGTGTGATTGTGTGTATGTGTGTCTGTGCTTTTGATTTATGTCATGAAGAGTAGCTTACTGGAGGCTCACTGACTTAGTTATTTATTCATGACGACACTTCAAGATACGACTGCTGTTTTTGTAGTACTCATTATCGTCTTTAAAATTATGGAATACTTAGCAAGACTACCTATTTTTTTAAGAGTGCAGTAGGGAAGTTTACGTAATTATCTCCTTTGTTGTATGTCAGAATACTTAGTGGTTACCAGTGATGTTTTGTAACAGTGGTTGCTCTAAATGATAATTACAATCTTATTTGTGCTTTGTACTGACCGTTAAGTTATATTTGTGGTTATTTGTACCAACTCTAACTCACTGAAATTACTATTATCTCAACAGATAATGCTTAGTGTTTCTTTTATAAGACAGGTGAGCTTCTTGCTTCTCCACCTCTCTCTCTTTCTCAATTGTAATGCTGGTCTTACTCTTATGGGGTCTCAGCTACCCCAACGTTGGTGGGTGGTGTAACCCTTGTTAGCTACCTGTGGGTTGTCATCCCTGGGTGGAGTAGTTCAATACCTCCTCCCTGTGGTGTCAGGCCTGTGGGTGAGTGAAGAAATCTTGTGCTGGGAAAGTATTGCATGGGATACCATCAGTGGTAAAGATGACTCTCATAGAGGAACATGATTCTGCAGGTGTTGGAAATAATGATGGCTATCAGAAACAGAAAAGAGTGAGAGGGGGCTAAAACACCTACGTAGCCGGGCTCACATGAATCATAGTCAACGTGACACTTAAACGTCCCTGGTGCACACAGGGTGTGACAATCCTTTCCTCAACGGATGAATGTGTTGATCTCCCTGACCACACCCTGCTTCCTGCTAAGTGTGCCTGGCTAATGGAAGCACCGATGAAACATGCTAAGACGAGGATTCACTTCAGAAATAATTCACACAACTACGTGTTAGTAGAAAGGAATGATGTGATCAATGATGTGCGTAATACAACGTATGGAGGTATTAAGCTGCTCCAGAAACTCAGCACGTTAAAAAGTGGGTCAGCATCATAATCTTTGGATACCCTCTCTACAGGGATCCTTATTTAACTCAAAGTAAATATGTCATTAGACCTAAAAGACTTAAAGGAAGGTCCCAAATTGTTGCCAGTTGGGTATACCTTTACCTTTGATATACCTTTGAGTTCCGAGAGTTTTTCTACTCCCGGAGCCCCGCCATGGACCAGGCTTGTCTGGTGCTTGCCTGGTAAACCAGGCTTTTGCCTGGTGTGAAGGTTCAGTGCTCCTCCCTCGGAATATCTGGGTGCCAGGCCTACGTTTCCTACCTATTGAAGTGAAGCAGCTCCCCTCAGCGTAGGTGGTACAAATGCCAGCACGGTGGCCATGTTGTAGTACTGTGCAATACTCCATTCTTGGTGTGGCAAAAGTCTGTTGGAAAGCATCCCACTAGGGAATGCACAGTGGGGCGTGACAGTGGGGAAGGCCGGAAATTTAAATGTATTAACTGTATAAAAGTTGGGGTTACAATTTGACATAAGGACTGTAAACTGAACTCAAACAACCTTCGACCTAAAGCAAACTCAGTCCGCTAATGGCAACCCAGAGTGATGCCAGTCAGCCTACAACTACCATACTTGTGACCCCCACCTCTAGAAAGTGTGGGAGATCCAGTCCCCGCATACTAGTGTTTCTGGTGACACCAGACTGCCTTCTGTTACACCAGCTACGGCTGATCTAGCCACCCCTGCTAGCACACATGGACCCACTGATCCGCCAAAAATCACACCTGTGACTACACGTGTATATGTCGATGAGTCTGTCACTTCCCAACAATCAAGCCCCTAAGAGAGAAACGACCGCAACACTTGTGACTCCTTCGGCAGCTTTTGACGAGGTGATCACACAGACTGTTGGTACCAGTAGCACGCAGTCCAATGTGTGCACAACATCTCAGCGTCTTAGGAACAGACTAGGTCGAAATGTACACCTCTTACCTTTCATTTTTCTGTCACAAGTAGAGGCGTACAATTAGTGTTTGTCTTGATTGGTGGTTAATCCCTAAGAGAGCGAAATGTGTTACTGATATGTTACTCTGAAAGGAGCGACATGTGCTAATATGGTACACTGAAAGGACAGCATGGGACAATCAAAATATTATTAAGGGAAACCACACTAAATAATTATTAACACTCGCATTACACAGTGACAGATGTCACAGTGGTAAACAGTCTGGGTAAACATTACACTTGTGACAGGTGTGTAGTAACAAATATCAGAGAGGTAAACAAAGCCTGGGTAAATATTACACAAGTGACAGGTGTGTAGTAACAAATATCAGAGAGGTAAACAAAGCCTGGGTAAACATTACACAAGTGACAGGTGTGTAGTAACAAATATCAGAGAGGTAAACAAAGCCTGGGTAAACATTATATTTTTCTATACTAACACTATGAACATTTCACCAATATAGGAGATAATGATAAAAAGAAAACCACACAAGATAACTAACTAGATATTATACGCCATCAGATACAAAGATCAATATCATCTCTAGGCTGAGGCACTGAATACCTCACATTCATTCTTAACATCTTCCATCGTTTTTCTCTATATTGGATTGATGAAACCCACTGGTTAATGAATCCTTTCCTCGTTAAAGATACCCAAGTGTCACACACGTTTATTATTTGTCTCCTTGTGGGTTTTCTAAACCTATTATGTAATAATGAGCTATTATGCAGGATTAATGTTAATAACTAAGTGATTTAGTCAGTGAATTTCTAATTTACCATAAATAAAGTGTAAGGAACACTTGTCAGTGTTCAGTAATAACCCACATGTTGACAGAAACTCGGAGATTAATTGATCTGTATACGTATTTTGACTCCCTTCTGGGATCCTCTTCTGCTGAAGAGGATCCCAGAAGGGAGTCAAAATATACAGATCAATTATTATTCTCAGTTTCTGTCAACATGTGGGTTATTAGTGAGCAATTCTAAATATCTTTGTCACCGACTCCATTATATATTAATGGTATACAGAACTGACAAGGAGATGAATAAGATTCATCAAGACTGGTGGACTGACCATTACCTTTCAAGGCTGAGGGACTGACCATTACCTTTCAAGGCTGATGGACTGACCATTACCTTTCAAGGCTGAGGGACTCACCACCGCCTTTCAAGGCTGAGGGACTGACCATTACCTTTCAAGGCTGAGGGACTGACCATTACCTTTCAAGGCTGAGGGACTGACCATTACCTTTCAAGGCTGAGGGACTGACCATTACCTTTCAAGGCTGAGGGACTGATCATTACCTTTCAAGGCTGAGGGACTGACCATTACCTTTCAAGGCTGAGGGACTGACCACCGCCTTTCAAGGCTGAGGGACTGACCACCGCCATTCAAGGCTGAGGGACTGACCACCGCCTTTCAAGGCTGAGGGACTGACCACCGCCTTTCAAGGCTGAGGAACTGACCACCGCCTTTCAAGGCTGAGGGACTGACCACCGCCTTTCAAGGCTGAGGGACTGACCACCGCCTTTCAAGGCTGAGGGACTGACCACCGCCTTTCAAGGCTGAGGGACTGACCACCGCCTTTCAAGGCTGAGGGACTGACCACCGCCTTTCAAGGCTGAGGGACTGACCACCGCCTTTCAAGGCTGAGGGACTGACCATTACCTTTCAAGGCTGATGGACACACCATTACCTTTCAAGGCTGAGGGACTGACCATTACCTTTCAAGGCTGAGGGACTGACCATTACCTTTCAAGGCTGAGGGACTGACCATTACCTTTCAAGGCTGAGGGACTGACCATTACCTTTCAAGGCTGATGGACTCACCATTACCTTTCAAGGCTGAGGGACTGACCATTACCTTTCAAGGCTGAGGGACTGACCATTACCTTTCAAGGCTGAGGGACTGACCATTACCTTTCAAGGCTGATGGACTCACCATTACCTTTCAAGGCTGAGGGACTGACCATTACCTTTCAAGGCTGAGGGACTGACCATTACCTTTCAAGGCTGAGGGACTGACCATTACCTTTCAAGGCTGAGGGACTGACCACCGCCTTTCAAGGCTGAGGGACTGACCACCGCCTTTCAAGGCTGAGGGACTGACCACCGCCTTTCAAGGCTGAGGGACTGACCACCGCCTTTCAAGGCTGAGGGACTGACCACCGCCTTTCAAGGCTGAGGGACTGACCACCGCCTTTCAAGGCTGAGGGGCTGACCACCGCCTTTCAAGGCTGAGGGACTGACCACCGCCTTTCAAGGCTGAGGGACTGACCACCGCCTTTCAAGGCTGAGGGACTGACCACCGCCTTTCAAGGCTGAGGGACTGACCACCGCCTTTCAAGGCTGAGGGACTGACCACTTGAGATTACTGATTAATGTCCTCCACGGTCTCCCGTAATTATTCTCTGTTGGATTGATCAAGTCATTGGTTGGTGAAACATCTGCACAATAATGATTCCCAAGTGTTACACATGTGTCTTCAAATTGCATAATAATGATACCCAAGTGTTACATATGTGTCTTCAAATTGCATAATAATGATACCCAAGTGTTACACATGTGTCTTCAAATTGCATAATAATGATACCCAAGTGTTACACATGTGTCTTATTTAAATTCAACATGTTATATATAAACATTACTCAAGTTCCACTGTTTGTTAGTGCTAAATATTGGTAATGAATTGTCATGATGGCCTTAAGTAGCAAACTATTTTATTTGTTACCATGAGAAAGGCGCCACAACATTGCTACTCAATTGCTACTTGCTTCAGGCACCTGCAGGGCTACTTGCTTCAGGCACCTGCAGGGCTACTTGCTTCAGGCACCTGCAGGGCTACTTGCTTCAGGCACCTGCAGAGTTACTTGCTTCAGGCACCTGCAGGGCTACTTGCTTCAGGCACCTGCAGGGCTACTTGCTTCAGGCACCTGCAGGGCTACTTGCTTCAGGCACCTGCAGGGCTACTTGCTTCAGGCACCTGCAGGGCTACTTGCTTCAGGCACCTGCAGTGTAACTCCTATCTGGTTTGCCTTTTAAACAAGTAAATAAATTATGCTCCGTTGAAAGCGTAGCATCATATAATATGGAAGGCAGTATTTTATAAGGTGGTGGGACGGTAATGAGAGCAGTAATAAACTGTATTTGTGTACACATGTCTCCCGTCTTCCACCGTTTTTTTTCACTGATGACTCCGCCTACCACTGCTTCACGTCATCTGTCACCGGTATATAAGCCACTTGTACGCGGATATGCTGCACTTTTATCAAGAGTGATGGACTGATCATATCAACTCGAGGCTGAGGGACTGATTACCCCACTCCTCATCTTCCACCGTTATTCTCTGTATTTTTCTGAAGAAGCCACTGTGGGGCGAAACGTTTTCGGAATAAAGATTCGCAGATGTTGAATAAGTGTCTCAGATATCAACTTGTGGCTTTTCTAAACTATTTATACAGAATATATCTTCCCATCACCGTTAAGGATGTGCCAGTCTGTGTCACATCCATGTTTCTTCCCATCACCGCTACGGATGTGCCAGTCTGTGTCACATCCATGTTTCTTCCCATCACCGCTACGGATGTGCCAATCTGTGTCACATCCATGTTTCTTCCCATCACCGCTACGGATGTGCCAGTCTGTGTCACATCCATGTTTCTTCCCATCACGATGGATGTGCCATGTTCACACAATTTTTCCACACCGCTACCAGAATCCAGTTATGTCACCAGCATACGACTGGAAGTGCCAGTCTGTGTCACATCCATGTTTCTTCCCATCACGATGGATGTGCCATGTTCAAGACAAACTCCACACCACATACCAGAATCAACAGTTATGTCAGCATACTGACTGTCATCTATATAACACTAGATAGAGAGAGAGAAGTACATGTTCAGGTCGAGCACCTCCATGAAAATAATAATATATATACAGTGTGTCTCTCTAAGTCTGGAACTATAGTATATTGGCACTTGTAAGATTGTTTCCTAAGTCTGGAACCATTGTATATTGACACATGTAAGATTGTTTCCTAAGTCTGGAACCATTGATAGACACAGTAAGATGTTCAAGGTCTGGAACCTCCATGAAACCTAATAATATATTACACAGTGTTGTTCCCTAAGTCTGTAACCATAGTATATTGACACATTTTAAGATTGTTTCCTAAGTCTGGAACCATTGTATATTGACACATGTAAGATTGTTTCCTAAGTCTGGAACCATTGTATATTGACACATGTAAGATTGTTCCCTAAGTCTGGAACCATTGTATATTGACACATGTAAGATTGTTTCCTAAGTCTGGAACCATTGTATATTGACACATGTAAGATTGTTCCCTAAGTCTGGAACTACAGTATATTGACACATGTAAGATTGTACAAGAATGGTATACAATACCGACAATATGAAATAAAGACACATGTGCAACATCTGGGTATCTTTATTGTAGACGTTTCGCCATCCAGTGGCTTTATCAATACAAATTCTAGGACATTATATGAAGACAGTAGAACTATAATGTCATATAATGTCCTAGAATTTGTATTGATAAAGCCACTGGAGGGCGAAACGTCTACAATAAAGATACCCAGATGTTGCACATGTGTCTTTATTTCATATTGTCGGTATTGTATACCATTCTTGTACAACTCGTCAGACATTGCAACATCATGGAATCTTGATTCTGAGGACCTGTACATAACCTTCTTCACGGCAACGACAACTACTACTACAACTAACCCATCTCTTTGGGTATGACCTACTTCCACTGGGGAATCCCGCCTACCAGTGACTATGCCCTCGTCTGGTACACGTCCCTTTCCACCTGACGTTAGTATATAAGCGCCAGCCTCCTTGCCTCTGCTCCAGTAACTCAATGACTTCGGTGGTGTTCACACCACTCCAAGGCCGAGGCACTGATTACCTCATCTTTTGTATATAGTTCTTCTGTCTTCATATTATGTCCTAGAATTTGTATTGATAAAGCCACTGGATGGCGAAACGTTTACAATAAAGATACCCAGATGTTGCACATGTGTCTTTATTTCACATGTAAGATTGTTCCCTAGGTCTGGAACTACAGTATATTGACACATGTAAGATTGTTCCCTAGGTCTGGAACTACAGTATATTGACACATGCTAAGAATTGTTGTTCCCTAGGTCTGGAACTATAATACATATATTGACACATGTAAGATTGTTCCCTAGGTCTGGAACTACAGTATATTGACACATGTAAGATTGTTCCCTAGGTCTGGAACTACATATATTGACACATGTAAGATTGTTCCCTAGGTCTGGAACTACAGTATATTGACACATGTAAGATTGTTCCCTAGGTCTGGAACTACAGTATACTGACACATGTAAGATTGTTCCCTAGGTCTGGAACTACAGTATACTGACACATGTAAGATTGTTCCCTAGGTCTGGAACTACAGTATACTGACATATGTAACACCATCACTCTTAATAACATTCGCCATGCACTTGTCGACTGGATACCTCGTCACCATTCATGCAGCCATAATAATGGACACACTGAACACGTACGAATAAAAACCTTGATTAGTAACTGTTTCTTTTTCATTTCCCTTACAGTTTTAGACTCTCGGAGCACCTTGTAAATACCAATCAAATTCCGGGGAATTTTAAATAACCTTTGTTTTATTCACTTTACCCCACAAACACATAAATAACACCAGGGAAGATTACATGGACGACAACCTGGTAAAAACACCCATGCAAGTCAGTGAACCGTGGTATAGCCTAGAAAAACACTTAAGGTATTGTTGTAGGGTGTGTAGATTGGCCCACGTCTTAAGAGGAAATATAATGTTAACGCTAACTTCAGTGGATGACAGCCTTTGTTGATAATGTGCGAGCCCCGCAAGCAAATACTTCGCTCCCTTGTTATTATTGTACCTTGTATATAATGTAACTATTAATAAATGCAGATTAGTGTATGCTGAGGACCGTGCGCTCCTAAGTGTCAGGTGAAGATAGTGAGGGTATAGATAACATGTTATCATTGACGTGGTAATATTGTAGGCAGTGTTGATACATGGTCAGTGTTTGAATCATGCACGCAGTGTTGATACATGGTCAGTGTTTGAATCATGCACGCAGTGTTGATACATGGTCAGTGTTTGAATCATGCACGCAGTGTTGATACATAGTGCTTGAATCATTCACGCAGTGTTGATACATGGACAGTGTTTGAATCATGCACGCAGTGTTGATACATGGTCAGTGTTTGAATCATGCACGCAGTGTTGATACATGAAGTGTTTGAATCATGCACGCAGTGTTGATACATGGTCAGTGTTTGAATCATGCACGCAGTGTTGATACATAGTCAGTGTTTGAATCATGCACACACTGTTGATACATGGTCAGTGTTTGAATCATGCACGGTGTTGATACATAGTGCTTGAATCATTCACGCAGTGTTGATACATGGACAGTGTTTGAATCATGCACGCAGTGTTGATACATGGTCAGTGTTTGAATCATGCACGCAGTGTTGATACATAGTCAGTGTTTGAATCATGCACGCAGTGTTGATACATAGTGCTTGAATCATTCACGCAGTGTTGATACATGGTCAGTGTTTGAATCATGCACGCAGTGTTGATACATGGTCAGTGTTTGAATCATGCACGCAGTGTTGATACATGGTCAGTGTTTGAATCATGCACGCAGTGTTGATATATAGTCAGTGTTTGAATCATGCACGCAGTGTTGATACATGGCAGTGTTGAATCATGCACGCAGTGTTGATAATGGTCAGTGTTTGAATCATGCACGCAGTGTTATAATAGTGTTTGAATCATGCACGCAGTGTTGATACATAGTCAGTGTTTGAATCATGCACGCAGTGTTGATACATAATCAGTGTTTGAATCATGCACGCAGTGTTGATACATAATCAGTGTTTGAATCATGCACGCAGTGTTAATATATAGTCAGTGTTTGAATCATGCACGCAGTGTTAATACATGGTCAGTGTTTGAATCATGCACGCAGTGTTAATATATAGTCAGTGTTTGAATCATGCACGCAGTGTTAATATATAGTCAGTGTTTGAATCATGCACGCAGTGTTAATACATGGTCAGTGTTTGAATCATGCACGCAGTGTTGATATATAGTCAGTGTTTGAATCATGCACGCAGTGTTGATACAT
This sequence comes from Cherax destructor, assembly GCA_009830355.1. Lineage (NCBI taxonomy): Eukaryota > Metazoa > Arthropoda > Malacostraca > Decapoda > Parastacidae > Cherax > Cherax destructor. Next base: position 170,884 of record WNWK01001836.1, on the reverse strand, counting down.
GGTCAGTGTTTGAATCATGCACGCAGTGTTGATACATAGTCAGTGTTTGAATCATGCACGCAGTGTTGATACATGGTCAGTGTTTGAATCATGCACGCAGTGTTGATACATAGTGTTTGAATCATGCACGCAGTGTTGATACATGGACAGTGTTTGAATCATGCACGCAGTGTTATACATGGAGTGTTTGAATCATGCACGCAGTGTTGATATATGTCAGTGTTTGAATCATGCACGCAGTGTTAATATAAGTCAGTGTTTGAATCATGCACGCAGTGTTGATAATGTCAGTGTTGAATCATGCACGCAGTGTTATACATGGTCAGTGTTTGAATATGCACGCAGTGTTGATACATGGTCAGTGTTTGAATCATGCACGCAGTGTTAATATATAGTCAGTGTTTGAATCATGCACGCAGTGTTGATACATGGTCAGTGTTTGAATCATGCACGCAGTGTTGATACATGGTCAGTGTTTGAATCATGCACGCAGTGTTGATACATGGTCAGTGTTTGAATCATGCACGCAGTGTTGATACATGGTCAGTGTTTGAATCATGCACGCAGTGTTGATACATGGTCAGTGTTTGAATCATGCACGCAGTGTTGATATATAGTCAGTGTTTGAATCATGCACGCAGTGTTGATACATGGTCAGTGTTTGAATCATGCACGCAGTGTTGATACATGTTCAGTGTTTGAATCATGCACGCAGTGTTGATACATGGTCAGTGTTTGAATCATGCACGCAGTGTTGATACATGGTCAGTGTTTGAATCATGCATGCAGTGTTGATACATAGTGCTTGAATCATGCACGCAGTGTTGATACATAGTGCTTGAATCATGCACGCAGTGTTGATACACAGTGCTTGAATCATGCACGCAGTGTTGATACATAGTGCTTGAATCATGCACGCAGTGTTGATACATAGTGCTTGAATCATGCACGCAGTGTTGATACATAGTGCTTGAATCATGCACGCAGTGTTGATACATAGTGCTTGAATCATGCACGCAGTGTTGATACATAGTGCTTGAATCATGCACGCAGTGTTGATACATAGTGCTTGAATCATGCACGCAGTGTTGATACATAGTGCTTGAATCATGCACGCAGTGTTGATACATAGTGCTTGAATCATGCACGCAGTGTTGATACATAGTGCTTGAATCATGCACGCAGTGTTGATACATAGTGCTTGAATCATGCACGCAGTGTTGATACATAGACAATTCTTGAACCTCAGAAAATTGAAGTCAGTAAAATTTGGATAGAATTTTTTGTAGATTTCGGCCGAGTTGGGAGTTTGTGGAGCGGCGCTGATCGTGTGTGTAAACACAGACAGAAAATAGATTACATCCTACATAGGAGTAGTTGGCACACCGGGGAATGGTTATTAAGACATGTGTGTAACAGTTGAGTGTTCCAGACTATGGAACAATACTCTTCTCCAGGCTGAGGGACTGATCACCTCAAAACTACGTCTTCAAGGCTGATGGACTGATACATAGTCTTCACATTTCTACTGCTTCTACAAACTCCTCTGTACTCGACTGAAGAAGCCTACTATGTAGGCGAAACGTTTCGGAATATAGACACTTAACTGTTGCACATGTGTCTTATCTTTATTAAGACGTTTTGCCTACACAGTAGGCGTCTTCAGTCAAATATAGAGGCAGAAGTAATATTGACATGTACAGGGACTGATTACATCATCTTCATTTGACTACTACATCTGCTTCCTCTGTATCTGACTGACGAAGCCTACTGTGTAGGCGAAACGTTTCAACAATAAAATACCCAGATGTCTTAATAATCAACTTGTCGACATTTTATACAATTATCAACATATCAACTTTATCATTGGCTGTTTCAGTACTCAAGTATTCGCACCTTTACAATTATTCTTATCGTATTTCAACAAATTCCGTTGTTATAGGTTGTTTACAACTTTAGTTAGCACAATCTTATCTTATTTAAGTTGACTAAGACACATGTACAACAGTTGGGTATCGACAAGATACCCAACTGTTGCACATGTGTCGTACCCATCAACTCGTCGGTATTTTATATCATATTTAATATATAGTTTTCGACTGTTGTTGATGTTAATTGTATATTAGTGTACTCTGCTATATTCTGTGCTACAATGCCGAGTGTGTCTGTGTTCCCTTTCATTGTTGTTTATAAAGAACAAAAAGGCACAATACTGTGACTGGAACAATACATAACCCAGCACATAGCAGAGAGGTGCTTATGACGACGTTTCGGTCCGGCGTGGACCATTTATAAGTCACACTAACAAAGAGTGAGGAAGGCAGTGTATATAGGCTCGCCTATATACACTGTCTTTGTAAATGGTCCAAGTCCGACCGGAACGTCACCGCAAGCTCCTCTTTCCTATACCTGGAGTCTACCTGGAGGGCACTCCGGGGACCGACGTCCCCCGGCCCGGTCTATGACCAGGCCTCCCGGTGGATCAGGGCCTAATCAACGAGGCTGTTACTGCTGGCTACACGTAGTCCAACGTACGAACCACAGCCCGGCTGATCCGGCACTGACTTTAGGTATCTGTCCAGCTCCCTCTTGAAGGCAACCAGAGGTCTACTGGTAATGCCCCTTATGGTTGGTGGGAGGCTGTTGAACAGTCTTGGGCCCCGGACACTTATTGTGTTTTCTTTTAATGTACCAGTGGCGCCCCTACTTTTGTGCAAGAATGGTATACAATACCGACAATGTGAAATTAAGACACATGTGCAACATCTGGGTATCTTTATAGTAAACGTTTCGCCATCCAGTGGCTTTATCAATACAAAATTCTAATACATTATATGAAGAGTAGAACTATATACAAAAGATGAGGTAATCAGTCCCTCGGACTAGGAGTTAGTGTGTTGACCACCATAGGTCTGGAGAATATGAAGATCAGGCAATGAGGCTTCTCTGCCCCTACTTTTCACTGGGGGTACGTTGCACCGTCTGCCAAGTCTTTTGCTTTCGTAGGGAGTGATTTCTGTGTGCATATTAGGGACCAGTCCCTCCAGAATCTTCCAGGTGTAGATTATGATATATCTCTCTCGCCTGCGCTCCAGTGAATATAAGTGTAGTGCTTCCAGGCGTTCCCAGTAGTTAATGTGTTTGATGGAACTTATACGTGCAGTAAAGGTTCTCTGTATATTCTCTAGATCTGCAATTTCACCTGCCTTGAATGTGGATGTTAATGTACAGCAATATTCTAGCCTAGAGAGAACAATTGATTTAAAAAGGATCATCATTGGCTTGGCATCTCTTGTCTTGAATGTTCTCATTATCCATCCTATCAGTTTCCTCGCAGATGTATAGTGGCATTGTTGTGGTCCTTGAAGGTGAGGTCTTCGGACATTACCACACCCAGGTCCTTCACATTACTTTTCCGCTCTATTGTGTGATTTAGAGTTTGTAATATACTCAGTCCTAGCTATTATTTCCTCCAGTTTTCCATAACGGAGTAGTTGGAATTTGTCTTCATTGAACATCATATTGTTCTCTGTTGCCCATAGGAAAACTTGGTTTATATCTTCTTGGAGATTTGTCGTGTCCTCAATGGATGACACTCTCATGCAGATCCTAGTATCATCTGCAAAGGATGATACAGTGCTATGGTTTACATCTCTATGTCTGATATGAGAATGAGGAACAGGATAGATGCGAGTACTGTGCCTTGTGGGACAGAGCTCTTCACTATGGCAGCATCCGATTTAACTCTGTTTACCACTACTCTTTGTGTTCGATTTGATAGGAAGTTGAAGATCCATGTGCCTACTTTGCCAGTTATCCCTTTAGCACGCATTTTGTGTGTTATAACACCATGATCGCACTTGTGAAAGGCTTTTGCAAAATCTGTGTATACTACATCTGCATTCTGTTTGTTTTCCAGAGCATCTAAGACCATATCATAGTGGTGTAGCAGTTGCGAGAGGCAGGAGCGACCTGCTCTGAAACCATGTTGCCCTGGATTGTGCAATTTTTGGGAGTCCAGGTGGTTTACTATCCTGCTTAGAACTCTTTCAAAGATTTTTATGATATGGGACTATGTGCGAGTTATTTGTGTATTATTTTTCCTCTCTCGGTCTTGTTACACCAACCTACCACATGTACGAGTCCTGGCCACCACCGTCACTACATTTATATGACACCTTACCATTCAATATAACAATCTCTGGTATGTCAAGATATCGTATTTTTTAGAATAAGATACCACTGTTGATCAGCCCTGATCCACCACTAGGCCTGGTCACGGTCCGGGCCGCGGGGGCGTTGACCCCCGAAACCCATTCCAGGTATATTCCAGGTATACATATTAAGCAAATTTCATAAATTCCCTTACAGTAGAAATGTCAACTGTAGATATAAATCAAGATATACTCCTGTTTATTTTTTTTTTTGGCTAGGTCCTAGGTCTTTTGTGTATCCATATGCTGTTGTGTTGTCGTCCACAGGATGGATGTGAGGTACACAGTAAACTTAGTCACTATCGTCCACAGGATGGATGTGAGGTACACAGTAAACTAGTCACTATCGTCCACAGGATGGATATGGGATGCACAATAAACTAGTACTATACTCCACCAGGTATGGACTTGGATACACAAATACGGAACTGTACTCTGAGTACCGGCATATACCACCAGTATTGGCACTTGATACCCACAATACTGGACTTGATACCACAGTACCGCATTTATACCACCTACTTGGCTTGTACCCTCCTCTCTCCTTTCTCTCATCTACTCACCTTCTGCTCCTCCTCCCTCTGTTCCTCTCTCGTGCTTACTCTCTCTGTTTCTGATCCTCTCTCTCTCTTCTCGTTTTTGCTCTACCTTTTTACATTACATCTCTTCTCTCTAGTTAATTCTCTCTGGTTCTAAACTCCTGAACTCTTAACATGAATTCTCTAAAATGTTCAAGCTTGGTTTTTATATGTTAGTATTCTACATTTTATATGTCTCTCAGTTTATGTTTCATAAATCATCTCGGTCATCTGACTCAGTCGATATCTTATAAATCCTCTCATCAATACTGATCTCAAGTTGGTTTTTATCTATGCCTCGTGAGTATGTATTCATGCAAACACTTCAGGATTAATACTGATCTCTCAGTAAGTATGTGGTTCATGCAACATCACTTTCAAGTTGTATACTGATGTTTCAGTGAGTATGTTAGGTTAGGTAAGGTTTGTCAGGAATCAGGACAAGTGTTTCCTGACGCGGGTCTTAGTCATATGATGACCCACAGCTGGAGCTGCGGGTCATAATATGACCTTCATATAGCGTTCCACTGGCTTACCCGTCCACCCCTTTAAAAAATTATGCTTTTGATTATAACCATTTCATCTTTGTGAATATGTGGCTCAGACTTGCAGGAGATTCAGTGTTGATAACAAGGAGCTGTACACTGATCATTCCAGTCAGTCATATATCAAATCATTTATTGTCTGACTTCTAAATGGTTCAAGTGGGAGCGAAACGTCGTCATAACCTTCTCTCTGTTATGTGCGGGTTATTTGTGTATTGTTCTAGTTCCCGGTAATGTGTATTTATGTTCATTATTATAAGTATGTCTCACCTTGCTACTGACGGCTTAACATTCACATCCTTCATGTTGTGACTAATTGCGTTATTACCTTTCTAATAATTTGGATCCCTATTTTTCAATAGGGTCTTTAGCAGTTAGGGTTTTCAATAGGGTCTTTAGCAGTTTCAGACTATAGGTAAGGTGCAGTGTGTGTGAGAGGCAGATTGTAGGTAAGGTGCAGTGTGTGTGTGTGAGAGAGGCAGACTATAGGTAAGGTGCAGTGTGTGTGAGAGGCAGACTATAGGTAAGGTGCAGTGTGTGTGAGAGTCAGACTATAGGTAAGGTGCAGTGTGTGTGAGAGGCAGACTATAGGTAAGGTGCAGGTGTGTGTGAGAGGCAGACTATAGGTAAGGTGCAGTGTGTGAGAGGCAGACTATAGGTAAGGTGCAGTGTGTGTGAGAGGCAGACTATAGGTAAGGTGCAGTGTGTGTGAGAGGCAGACTATAGGTAAGGTGCAGTGTGTGTGTGTGAGAGGCAGACTATAGGTAAGGTGCAGTGTGTGTGAGAGGCAGACTATAGGTAAGGTGCAGTGTGTGTGTGTGAGAGGCAGATTGTAGGTAAGGTGCAGGGTGGTGTGTGTGAGAGGCAGATTAGGTAAGGTGCAGTGTGTGTGTGTGAGAGGCAGATGTAGGTAAGGTGCAGTGTGTGTGTGTGAGAGGCAGATTGTAGGTAAGGTGCAGTGTGTGTGTGTGAGAGGCAGATTGTAGGTAAGGTGCAGTGTGTGTGTGTGAGAGGCAGATTGTAGGTAAGGTGCAGTGTGTGTGTGTGAGAGGCAGATTGTAGGTAAGGTGCAGTGTGTGTGTGTGAGAGGCAGATTGTAGGTAAGGTGCAGTGTGTGTGTGTGAGAGGCAGATTGTAGGTAAGGTGCAGTGTGTGTGTGTGAGAGGCAGATTGTAGGTAAGGTGCAGTGTGTGTGTGTGAGAGGCAGATTGTAGGTAAGGTGCAGTGTGTGTGTGTAGAGGCAGATTGTAGGAAGGTGCAGTGTTGTGTGTGAGAGGCTTAGAAGTGTGATGTGTGTGTGAGAGGCAGATTGTAGGTAAGGTGCAGTGTGTGTGTGTGAGAGCAGATGTGGGTAGGTGCAGTGTGTGTGTGAGAGGCAGATAGGTAAGGTGCAGTGGTGTGTGTGAGAGGCAGATTGTAGGTAAGGTGCAGTGTGTGTGTGTGAGAGGCAGATTGTAGGTAAGGTGCAGTGTGTGTGTGTGTGAGAGGCAGATTGTAGGTAAGGTGCAGTGTGTGTGTGTGGAGAGGCAGATTGATGGTAGTGCATGTGTGTGTGTGAGAGGCAGATTGTAGTAAGTGCAGTGTGTGTGTGTGAGAGGCAGATTATAGGTAAGGTGCAGTGTGTGTGAGTGAGAGGCAGATTGTAGGTAAGGTGCAGTGTGTGTGGAGAGGCAGATTGTAGGTAAGGTGCAGGTGTGTGTGTGTGAGAGGCAGATTGTAGGTAAGGTGCAGTGTTGTGTGTGAGAGGCAGATTGTAGGTAAGGTCAGTGTGTGTGGTAGAGGCAGATTGTAGGTAAGGGCAGTGTGTGTGTGTGGAGGCAGATGTAGGTAAGGTGCAGTGTGTGTGTGAGAGGCAGATTGTAGGTAAGGTGCAGTGTGTGTGTGTGAGAGGCAGATGTAGGTAGGCAGTGTGTGTGTGAGAGGCAGATTTAGGTAAGTGCAGTGTGTGTGTGGAGAGCAGATTGTAGGTAAGGTGCAGTGTGTGTGGTGAGAGGCAGATTGTGTAAGGATGACAGTCGTGTGTGATGAAGGCAGATTAGGTAGGTGATGTGTTGTGAAGGCAGATGTGTAGGTGACAGTCACGGTGGTGGAAGATAGAATCATGGTGTGTGACAGATTAGGTAACAGTGGTGTGTGAAGCAGTTACGGTGGTTTGAGATGACAGTACTAGTGGTGAGTGACAGTACACGGTGTGTGGAATGACAGTACACGGTGGTGTGGATGACAGTACAGGTGGTGGATGACAGTAACGGTGTGTGGAGGACAGTATCACGTGGTGTGGAGCAATGTGGATGAAGACAGGTGGTGTGGATGCAGTAGTAGGTGGTGTGGATGACAGCACAGTGGGTGAAGTACAGGGGTGTGAGAGGCACATTGTGTGATGAAGTGCACAGGTGGTGTGGATGGACAGAACGGTAGGTAGTGTCGCACAGTGGTGTGGATGACAGCAACGGTGGTGGAGACAGTACACGTGGTGTGGATGACAGACAGGTGGTGTGGATGACAGACGGTGTGTGGATGACAGCACAGGTGGTGAGAGTACACGGTGGTGTGATGACAGACAACGGTGGTGGATGACAGACAGGTGGTGTGGATGACAGACAGGTGTGTGGATGACAGAATGGTGGTGTGGATGACAGACACGTGGTGGATGAAGGTGAGTGTAGTAAGTGGTGTGATGACAGCACACGGTGTGGGATGACAGTCAGGTGGTGTGGAGAAGTAACAGGTGTGTGATGACAGCATAGGTGTGTGGTGTGTGGATGACAGTACACGTGGTGGGATGACAGTACGTGGTGTGGATGACAGCACACTGGTGTGGATGACAGTACACGGTGGTGTGGATGACAGTACACGGTGGTGTGGATGACAGTACACGGTGGTGTGGATGAGCAGTACACGTGTGTGGATGAAGGCAGTTATCAGTCAGGTGGTGTGGATGACAGTACACGTGGTGGTGGATGAAGCACAGGGTGGATGACAGTAGTGTAGTGAGACAACACGTGGTGTGGATGGACAGTAGTCACGGTGGTGTGGATGACAGTACACGGTGGTGTGGATGAAGACATGTGGACAGCACGTGGTGTGGATGACAGACACAGTGGTGGATGACAGACAGGTGAGCAGTACACGGTGGTGTGGATGACAGTACACGGGTGTGGATGACAGTACACGGTGTGTGGATGACAGTCACACGTGGTGTGGATGACAGTACACAGTGGTGTGGATGACAGTACACGTGGTGTGGATGACAGTACACGGGTAGGATTTGTAGGATGTGGAAGTACACGGTGGTGTGGATGACAGACACAGTGGTGTGGATGACAGTACACAGTGTGTGGATGACAGTACACAGTGTTAAGCAGTGTGGATGACAGTACACAGTGGTGTGGATGACAGACACAGTGTGTGGATGACAGTACACAGTGGTGTGGAGACAGTACACAGTGGTGTGGATGACAGTACACAGTGGTGTGGATGACAGTACACGGTGGTGTGGATGACAGTACACAGTGGTGTGGATGACAGTACACGGTGGTGTGGATGACAGTACACGGTGGTGTGGATGACAGTACACGGTGGTGTGGATGACAGTACACAGTGGTGTGAATGACAGTACACAGTGGTGTGGATGACAGTACACAGTGGTGTGGATGACAGTACACAGTGGTGTGGATGACAGTACACAGTGGTGTGGATGACAGTACACAGTGGTGTGGATGACAGTACACAGTGGTGTGGATGACAGTACACAGTGGTGTGGATGACAGTACACAGTGGTGTGGATGACAGTACACAGTGGTGTGGATGACAGTACACAGTGGTGTGGATGACAGTACACAGTGGTGTGGATGACAGTACACAGTGGTGTGATGACAGTACACAGTGGTGTGGATGACAGTACACAGTGAAACTAAAACACTTAAATAGTATCTGTGAGAGCAAGTGCACAACATGTGCACACTTCTCCTTCGCGTCTCCTGCTTGTGAGGAGTCCCACCTGCCTGTCTCCTGGTGTGGATGCACACTCCGTGGTGTGGAGTGCACCACCTCCTGTCTCCTGCTTGTGAAGGAGTGCACCACCTCCTGTCTCTGCTTGTGTAAGGGGAGTGCACCACCTCCCTGTCTCCTGCTTGTGAAAGGGGAGTCACCACCTCCTGTCTCCTGCTTGTGTAAGGAAAGTGCACCACCTCCCTGTCTCCTGCTTGTGTAAGGAGTGCACCATCCTCTCCTGCTTGTGAAGGAGTGCACCACCTCCCTGTCTCCTGCTTGTGTAAGGGAGTGCACCACCTCCCTATCTCCTGCTTGTGTAAGGAGTGCACCACCTCCCTGTCTCCTACTTGTGTAAGGAGTGCACCACCTCCCTATCTCCTGCTTGTGTAAGGGAGTGCACCACCTCTATCTCCTGCTTGTGTAAGGAGTGCACCACCTCCCTGATCTCCTCTTGTGTAAGGGAGTGCACCACCTCCCTATCTCCTGCTTGTGTAAGGGAGTGCACCACCTCTATCTCCTGCTTGTGTAAGGAGTGCACCACCTCCCTGTCTCCTGCTTGTGTAAGGAGTGCACCACCTCCCTATCTCCTGCTTGTGTAAGGGAGTGCACCACCTCCTATCTCCTGCTTGTGTAAGGGAGTGCACCACCTCCCTGTCTCCTGCTTGTGTAAGGGAGTGCACCACCTCCTATCTCCTGCTTGTGTAAGGAGTGCACCACCTCCCTGTCTCCTGCTTGTGTAAGGGAGTGCACCACCTCCCTATCTCCTGCTTGTGTAAGGAGAGTGCACCATTTCCGTGTCTCCTGCTTGTGTAAGGGGAGTGCACCACCTCCCTGTCTCCTGCTTGTGTAAGGGGAGTGCACCACCTCCCTGTCTCCTGCTTGTGTAAGGGGAGTGCACCACCTCCCTATCTCCTGCTTGTGTAAGGGGAGTGCACCACCTCCCTGTCTCCTGCTTGTGTAAGGGAGTGCACCACCTCCCTATCTCCTGCTTGTGTAAGGAGTGCACCACCTCCCTATCTCCTGCTTGTGTAAGGGAGTGCACCACCTCCTGTCTCCTGCTTGTGTAAGGGAGTGCACCACCTCCCTGTCTCCTGCTTGTGTAAGGAGTGCACCACCTCCTGTCTCCTGCTTGTGAAGGAGTGCACCACCTCCTGTCTCCTGCTTGTGTAAGGAGTGCACCACCTCCCTGTCTCCTGCTTGTGTAAGGAGTGCACCACCTCCCTGTCTCCTGCTTGTGTAAGGGGAGTGCACCACCTCCCTATCTCCTGCTTGTGTAAGGGGAGTGCACCACCTCCGTGTCTCCTGCTTGTGTAAGGGGAGTGCACCACCTCCCTGTCTCCTGCTTGTGTAAGGGAGTGCACCACCTCCCTGTCTCCTGCTTGTGTAAGGGAGTGCACCACCTCCCTTCTCCTCTTGTGTAAGGGAGTGCACCACCTCCTGTCTCCTGCTTGTGTAAGGGGAGTGCACCACCTCCCTGTCTCCTGCTTGTGTAAGGGAGTGCACCACCTCCCTATCTCCTGCTTGTGTAAGGAGTGCACCACCTCCGTTCTCTGCTTGTGTAAGGGGAGTGCACCACCTCCTATCTCCTGCTTGTGTAAGGGAGTGCACCACCTCCCTGTCTCCTGCTTGTGTAAGGAGTGCACCACCTCCCTATCTCCTGCTTGTGTAAGGGGAGTGCACCACCTCCCTATCTCCTGCTTGTGTAAGGGGAGTGCACCACCTCCCTATCTCCTGCTTGTGTAAGGGGAGTGCACCACCTCCCTGTCTCCTGCTTGTGTAAGGGGAGTGCACCACCTCCCTATCTCCTGCTTGTGTAAGGGGAGTGCACCACCTCCCTGTCTCCTGCTTGTAGTCAAGGCGGAAGTGCACCACCTCCCTGTCTCCTGCTTGTGTAAGGGAGTGCACCACCTCCCTATCTCCTGCTTGTGTAAGGGGAGTGCACCACCTCCTGCCTCTTCTCCGGCCAGTGCTACATCAACAAGAGGTTTGAGAGGTCGTGTTGGCTACCCTCTAGGGAGCCCGGGGGCAGGCACACTTGTATGGCTGCTGAGCTCATTTCACCTCTCTGGCCCTAAGCGCAGAGGCGAATATCCTAATTTATCTGGATGGTGTGTATATAAACAAACGCCACTCCCTAGTCCTAACCCGTCTAACTCCTATGACCTGTGACATTAGAGGTGAATGTTCTAGTTGTTGCAGTGTGATTTACACTTGTTAATCCAGTATGACGGTAAGATGACATAGATGGTTTAAACGGTTTAATTAAACCAGTTCAAAAGCTAGTGGATAAAAAATAAGGTGTGTTCTAGAGTATTGGTTCTCAAACTATCATGGTAACTCCGCCTGTGGCCTGGTGGCAAAAGCTCTCGCTTCACACGCTGAGGAGTCCGCGTTCGATTCCCGGCGAGGGTAGAAACATTGGGCGTGTTTCCATACACCGGTTGTTCATGTTCACTTCTTCGTGATTCGCCGGTACTCTCCCGGCCCAGGTCTTTTCCAGATGGTGACCCGGCCTTGGCTCCCTGTCTTGGCAGTGTCTGAGACCTGTCTGCCATGGGAGTCCATGTTCACCCTTTAGTAAAATGGGAACCTGAGTGTTAGTGGACTGGTGTGGGTCGCATCCTGGGACAAAACTGACATAATTTGCGGTAAATTGTGTGTATAGCAAGCGGTCTTCTATATAGTAGTATGTCAGTGATTTCAGCTATGGTCTGTATACCTTGTACATGTACTTGTAGAAATAAAGATATTATTATTATTTACAAGTCAATTTATAGAATAATCTTTATTTGAGCATGATACAATGTTTGTATAGAGATGGGTGACATTTTGTTGTGCGTGCATAAAGTCCATAGTTATGCAGAGCATTTCTGACAAACTAACACAACTGTTCTCTCTCTCTCTCTCTCTCTCTCTCTCTCTCTCTCTCTCTCTCTCTCTCTCTCTCTCTCTCTCTGATCAATTGTACTAAATATGCAGTTTACTTAGTGGTGTCTATATTTGAACTATCATTATCATAACATTTACAAGACATTAGAATAATGAATTCGACACATGTGCAACACCTGGGTATCTTTATTCTCAAGATATTTCGCCAAACAGTGGCTTTATCAGTTCAGTACAGAGGCTATTAACTGGAGACAGTAGCAGATGAGGTAATCAGTCCCTCAACCTTGAGGTGCTGAAGCTACAGACAGTAGAAGCTGAGGTAATCAGTCCCTCAACCTTGAAGGTGCTGAAGCTACAGACAGTAGAAGATGAGGTAATCAGTCCCTCAACCTTGGAGGTGCTGAAGCTACAGACAGTAGAAGATGACGTAATCAGTCCCTCAACCTTGGAGGTGCTGAAGCTACAGACAGTAGAAGATGAGGTAATCAGTCCCTCAACCTTGAAGGTGCTGAAGCTACAGACAGTAGAAGATGACGTAATCAGTCCCTCAACCTTGAAGGTGCTGAAGCTACAGACAGTAGAAGATGAGGTAATCAGTCCCTCAACCTTGAAGGTGCTGAAGCTACAGACAGTAGAAGATGAGGTAATCAGTCCCTCAACCTTGAAGGTGCTGAAGCTACAGACAGTAGAAGATGAGGTAATCAGTCCCTCAACCTTGGAGGTGCTGAAGCTACAGACAGTAGAAGATGAGGTAATCAGTCCCTCAACCTTGAAGGTGCTGAAGCTACAGACAGTAGAAGATGAGGTAATCAGTCCCTCAACCTTGAAGGTGCTGAAGCTACAGACAGTAGCAGATGAGGTAATCATCCCTCAACCTTGAAGGTGCTGAAGCTACAGACAGTAGAAGATGAGGTAATCAGTCCCTCAACCTTGAAGGTGCTGAAGCTACAGACAGTAGAAGATGAGGTAATCATCCCTCAACCTTGAAGGTGCTGAAGCTACAGACAGTAGCAGATGAGGTAATCAGTCCCTCAACCTTGAAGGTGCTGAAGCTACAGACAGTAGCAGATGAGGTAATCAGTCCCTCAACCTTGAAGGTGCTGAAGCTACAGACAGTAGAATATGAGGTAATCAGTCCCTCAACCTTGAAGGTGCTGAAGCTACAGACAGTAGCAGATGAGGTAATCATCCCTCAACCTTGAAGGTGCTGAAGCTACAGACAGTAGCAGATGAGGTAATCAGTCCCTCAACCTTGAGGTGCTGAAGCTACAGACAGTAGAAGATGAGGTAATCAGTCCCTCAACCTTGAAGGTGCTGAAGCTACAGACAGTAGCAGATGAGGTAATCAGTCCCTCAACCTTGGAGGTGTCACCACCTTAGTCTTGGTACAGATGATGTCTTCTACAACATGTTTGGTACTCTGGCTCAACTCTTGGTCATGACTTCCACTATTGGGTCCCGCCCTCCGGTGGCGATATCTTCACTTGTTGCACATCATTTGACTTGTGTATAAGCGTCCATCTGCCTTCCTATGCTTTACATTCATCAACACTAAGTTAGTGAATACCTTGAAGGTTGAGGGACTGATTACCTCATCTTCTACTGTCTGTAGCTTCAGCACCTTGAAGGTTGAGGGACTGATTACCTCATCTTCTACTGTCTGTAGCTTCAGCACCTTGAAGGTTGAGGGACTGATTACCTCATCTTCTACTGTCTGTAGCTTCAGCACCTTGAAGGTTGAGGGACTGATTACCTCATCTTCTACTGTCTGTAGCTTCAGCACCTCCAAGGTTGAGGGACTGATTATCTCATCTTCTACTGTCTGTAGCTTCAGCACCTTCAAGGTTGAGGGACTGATTACGTCATCTTCTACTGTCTGTAGCTTCAGCACCTTCAAGGTTGAGGGACTGATTACCTCATCTTCTACTGTCTGTAGCTTCAGCACCTTCAAGGTTGAGGGACTGATTACCTCATCTTCTACTGTCTGTAGCTTCAGCACCTTCAAGGTTGAGGGACTGATTACCTCATCTGCTACTGTCTGTAGCTTCAGCACCTTCAAGGTTGAGGGACTGATTACCTCATCTTCTACTGTCTCCAGTAAAAAATGAGGTTCTAGCCACTGGTTTATGAAGCGTCTTGAGAATAATGATACCCAAGTATGTGTGTCTAATTCTTCAGCTTGTTGTTGTTGTATACCAATACTGTTAAGAAAGTGTCACTTTAGTACTCAACACATGCAGTGGACTCAACACATACAATTAACTATCATTATCCTAGTACTCAACACTTAGAATAATGTATTATCTACGACACATCACTTGACATGTTTTTGCAATTCACAAGCAACAGTGAGTTAATTAAGAATCGTATAATTCCCGAAGACAAAGGAGCAATCTTACCACATTAATGGTATACAGAACCTTGATCAATCTTCAGATTGTTGAAGGTTCAGAGACTGAACACTTATCATGGATTGATTACCTCTTCTTGCACCGTCTCTAGTTGCCCTGTATTGAACTGATAAAGCCTCTGGTTGGCAAATCGTCTCCACAATAAAGATACCCAGGTATTGCACGTGTGCCTAATTTATCATTACCACTTACATTTATCTCTGTCCCTAGAGCATACCACAAGCTCAGAGGTGCTATATATAAACCACTTACTCTTTAAGGGTAGTTCTTGAAAAGTATAGTGTGTGGGCAAAGCCAGGGACACACTACAATACTATATCATGGTGGGCCAAAATTCATTCCCTTTAGAGATAGCAGATTGCAAATCACTTCATTGTTAATGAAGTCTTGAGATTGTACGTACACTTTGCATCAGTTAAGTAAACTGATCGCTACACCATGAGATTGTAGTCTTAAAAATGAGCTAGTAATTTAAGTGTCAGTGATAAGATACGTGAAGCCTTGAGATTGTATCAACGTGTGTACTGCTTCGTGTTGATAATTAACATCTGTAACGTGATTTATACCTGTAAATGGTATACATTTGATGGATTTCCATCGGTTTTCTAACTCCCGCAGCCCGGCCCTGGGGCAGGCTTGTCTGGTGTTGGTCTAGTCAACCAAGCTGCTAGCGGCCCGCTGGACCATACATTCACCATAACCTGGTGTATAGAGAATAAGCCTTTATTCTGACGATGTTTCGCTCATTGCTGAGCTACCTCTGTATACAGTCTTAAATATACTGTGAAATGAGATTGTAATATGCAAAATATTTGCCATATTAAAACATACGACCTTTTTTTATATATAAAATAGCCCTATTGTGTCCACCTTAATACTTAATTTTGTTACAAATTTTAATATGAGATACTGTTGTTTATGGTACTCTGCTGGGACACACTGCCTGTTGTTTATGGTACTCTGCTGGGACACACTGCCTGTTGTTCATGGTACTCTGCTGGGACACACTGCCTGTTGTTCATGGTACTCTGCTGGGACACACTGCCTGTTGTTCATGGTACTCTGCTGGGACACACTGCCTGTTGTTCATGGTACTCTGCTGGGACACACTGCCTGTTGTTTATGGTACTCTGCTGGGACACACTGCCTGTTGTTCATGGTACTCTCCTGGGACACACTGCCTGTTGTTCATGGTACTCTGCTGGGACACACTGCCTGTTGTTCATGGTACTCTGCTGGGACACACTGCCTGTTGTTCATGGTACTCTGCTGGGACACACTGCCTGTTGTTCATGGTACTCTCCTGGGACACACTGCCTGTTGTTCATGGTACTCTGCTGGGACACACTGCCTGTTGTTCATGGTACTCTGCTGGGACACACTGCCTGTTGTTTATGGTACTCTGCTGGGACACACTGCCTGTTGTTCATGGTACTCTGCTGGGACACACTGCCTGTTGTTCATGGTACTCTGCTGGGACACACTGCCTGTTGTTTATGGTACTCTGCTGGGACACTGCCTGTTGTTTATGGTACTCTGCTGGGACACACTGCCTGTTGTTCATGGTACTCTGCTGGGAAACACTTCCTGTTGTTCATGGTACTCTGCTGGGAAACACTTCCTGTTGTTTATGGTACTCTGCTGGGACACATTTCCTGTTGTTTATGGTACTCTGCTGTGACACACTGCCTGTTGTTTATGGTACTCTGCTGGGACACACTTCCTGTTGTTCATGGTACTCTGCTGGGAAACACTTCCTGTTGTTTATGGTACTCTGCTGGGACACACTGCCTGTTGTTCATGGTACTCTGCTGGGACACACTGCCTGTTGTTTATGGTACTCTGCTGGGACACACTGCCTGTTGTTCATGGTACTCTGCTGGGACACACTGCCTGTTGTTCATGGTACTCTGCTGGGAAATACTTCCTGTTGTTTATGGTACTCTGCTGGGACACACTGCCTGTTGTTTATGGTACTCTGCTGTGACACACTGCCTGTTGTTTATGGTACTCTGCTGGGACACACTTCCTGTTGTTTATGGTACTCTGCTGTGACACACTGCCTGTTGTTTATGGTACTCTGCTGGGACACACTTCCTGTTGTTTATGGTACTCTGCTGGGACACACTTCCTGTTGTTTATGGTACTCTGCTGGGACACACTTCCTGTTGTTTATGGTACTCTACTGGGACACACTGCCTGTTGTTTATGGTACTCTGCTGTGACACACTGCCTGTTGTTTATGGTACTCTGCTGGGACACACTTCCTGTTGTTTATGGTACTCTGCTGGGAAACACTTCCTGTTGTTTATGGTACTCTGCTGTGACACACTGCCTGTTGTTTATGGTACTCTGCTGGGACACACTTCCTGTTGTTTATGGTACTCTGCTGGGACACACTTCCTGTTGTTTATGGTACTCTGCTGGGACACACTTCCTGTTGTTTATGGTACTCTGCTGGGACACACTGCCTGTTGTTTATGGTACTCTGCTGGGACACTGTTTGTTTATGGTACTCTGCTGGGACACACTGCCTGTTGTTCATGGTACTCTGCTGGGACACACTTCCTGTTGTTTATGGTACTCTGCTGGGACACACTGCCTGTTGTTTATGGTACTCTGCTGGGACACTGCCTGTTGTTTATGGTACTCTGCTGGGACACACTGCCTGTTGTTCATGGTACTCTGCTGGGACACACTGCCTGTTGTTCATGGTACTCTGCTGGGACACACTGCCTGTTGTTCATGGTACTCTGCTGGGACACACTACCTGTTGTTCATGGTACTCTGCTGGGACACACTGCCTGTTGTTCATGGTACTCTGCTGGGACACACTTCCTGTTGTTTATGGTACTCTGCTGGGACACACTTCCTGTTGTTTATGGTACTCTGCTGGGAGACACTGCCTGTTGTTTATGGTACTCTGCTGGGACACTGCCTGTTGTTTATGGTACTCTGCTGGGACACACTGCCTGTTGTTCATGGTACTCTGCTTGGACACTTCCTGTTGTTTATGGTACTCTGCTGGGATACTGCCTGTTGTTCATGGTACTCTGCTGGGACACTCTGCCTGTTGTTCATGGTACTCTGCTGGGACACACTACCTGTTGTTCATGGTACTCAGCTGGGACACACTGCCTGTTGTTCATGGTACTCTGCTGGGACACACTGCCTGTTGTTTATGGTACTCTGCTGGGACACACTGCCTGTTCATGGTACTCTGCTGGGACACACACTGCCTGTTGTTTATGGTACTCTGCTGGGACACTGCCTGCTGTTCATGGTACTCTGCTGGGACACTGCCTGCTGTTCATGGTACTCTGCTGGGACACTGCTTGTTGTTCATCATGGTACTCTGCTGGGACACACTGCTTGTTGTTCATCATGGTACTCTGCTGGGACACAGCGTCTCACCCGCTGCGGGATCGAACCCAGGTGCTCTGGTTGAGAGTCGAAAGTGTTACCACTGAGCCACGATCCACAGATAGTGTGCGTATGTTTGTACTGAATTTGATTTTCTCATTGCAAGACGAATTATACCAAATAAATAAAACACCTGTGCATCACCTGGGTATTTTTATTATGGCGACGTTTCGCCCACTAGTGATGTTTTTCAGTTCAATATAGATTATGTATTGGAGACAGTGGAAGATCAGGTATTCAGTCCTTCAGTTTTTATTATAAGGTGTTCAGTAGCTCGGTTGGTAGCGCACTCATCTCGCATATTGAGTGTCCGTGGTTCGATCCCCGGTACGGGTGGAAGCATTGAGTGGTTCTTTAAGACACCTGCTGTCCCTCTTCACCTAGCAGTAAGTAGGTACCTGGGTGTTAGTGGACTGGTGTGGGTCGCATCCAGAGGACAAAATTAACCTAAGTTGCAGGAAATGCTCTGCATAACCAGGTACTTTCTATACAGTATGTCATTGATGTTAGCTATGGTCTGTATAAGTTATATCATGTACTTGTAGAAATAAAGATTAATAATAATATTATTATAACGTTCATCCAGGCTACGACACGACACCAGACATGCCATTTTCACTTGTTTTATTTATAAAATTCATATAATATCACTAGGATTATCAGACCCAATACACACACAAGGTATCATCAGTTACAATAGTGGCACCTTAACTCAACACAAAGGTATCGTAAAGTTCACTTCATATTCAATGTTTATATTTATAAAGTCACAATAAAGGTTGATTTATAGTCACATAAAATATATCGTATCACAAAACAGTAGGTGGGCGCGGGCGGTGGGTGTAGGTGGTGGGCGTGGGTGATGAGAGGTAGTAGTGTTTGTGTTGGGTAGTGCTTGTGGATGGTTGGGGTATGTCACAGTAGATGTGGTGTAGGTGGTGGGAGTGGGTATGTGTATGGGAGCTGCACTACAGCACCAACAGCCTGCTATAACATAGTTAACAAGGAAGCTTAGTCTCAGGCCGCCATGCGTGGTAGAACAACCCTAGAAACCGATCACAGGTAACATAATTTTCACTTCAGTCAGTACAAGCAACACTTTAACAATGTCATTACTAAGTGGACCCCAGGATCATCACCTCCGTGACCCGTGTTCCCACTAGGTGTCCTGGTTGGTGGCTTGGTCTGCCAGACTGTTGTTGCTCGCTGCCCGCACTCCAGTATGGACACCCGGCCGTCGACTACATGAAAACTTGCCTGTGGATAACTTCCTTTGTATATGAAGGCAGTGTTGGGGAGTTATTTTAACCCTGCATGATTATTATGTTTATTTGTGTACTTATTGATGCTGCTGCTTCATTTGAATGATTTTGTAGCGTCTGCTCTTTCTCTCTCTCTTCTCTCTCTCTCTCTCTCTCTCTCTCTCTCTCTCTCTCTCTCTCTTCTCACACACACACACACACACACAATCATTTCAGTGTTCAGGTTTAGAATCATTCGATTTGATATTTTCCAGGTGTTAATTAACCTTGTTTTTTTCCCTGCATTCCAGGGAGTACAGTTAAAGTGTGAGTGTTAGTTATACCCATCCTGTGAGTGTTAGTTATACCCTGACAAAACTACTGTCGAGAACCACCTACAACTAATGTCGTCAGCCTCACAAAACTACTGTCATAATGCGTTAACAATGATTGTTTGTGTTTGATTGAACTGATACGGACGGTAAATTTCTGTGTGCTTTCTCCAGGTCTGCAATTTCACCTGTCTTAAAAGTAGGTGCCACTGTACAGCAGTATTTGAGGCTAGTGTGTACAAGTGCCTTAAAGACTATCATCAATGTCATAGTGTATCTGATTTTTAATGGCTCGTGTTATCCAACCTTTGATTTTCCGTGAAACTGTGATATTATTATAACTGGGCTTATTACTGTTTTTAATGAGGTTATTACTGGGGTTATTAATGATGTTATTACTGGGGTTATTAATGAGGTTATTACTTGGGTTATTTATGAGGTTATTACTGTTTTAAATGAGGCTGTTACTGGGGTTGTTGCCGGGGTTATTACTGGGGGTTTTACTGAGGGTTATTACTGTTTTAAATGAGGCTGTTACTGGGGTTGTTGCCGGGGTTATTACTGGGGTTTTTACTGAGGGTTTTACTGTTTTTTTACTGAGGGTTATTACTGGGGTTTTACTGAGGGTTATTACTGTTTTTTTTACTGAGGGTTATTACTGGGGTTTTACTGAGGGTTATTACTGTTTTTTTTACTGAGGGTTATTACTGGGGTTTTATTGAGGGTTATTACTGGGTTTTACTGTTTACTTTTTACTGAGGTTATTACTGGGGTTTTACTGAGGGTTATTACTGTTATGAGGTTATTACTGGATTTTCAGTTATTCTTCTTCTACAGGTTATTACGTCTGAGGTCACCTTACTGCGTGCTACGAGGCCTTCTGTCTAGCATTACTGGGGAACTTGAGGTACACTCTTCCATGTAGCTCACATCTTCTCGACCACCTCCTGGCTCACCACCTCCTGGGCTCACCACCTCCTGGGCTCACCACCTCCTGGGCTCACCACCTCCTGGGCTCACCACCTCCTGGGCTCACCACCTCCTGGGCTCACCACCTCCTGGGCTCACCACCTCCTGGGCTCACCACCTCCTGGGCTCACCACCTCCTGGGCGCACCACCTCCTGGGCTCACCACCTCCTGGGCTCACCACCTCCTGGGCTCACCACCTCCTGGGCGCACCACCTCCTGGGCGCACCACCTCCTGGGCTCACCACCTCCTGGGCTCACCACCTCCTGGGCTCACCACCTCCTGGGCGCACCACCTCCTGGGCTCACCTCTGGCGACCACCTCCTGGGCTCACCACCTCCTGGGCTCACCACCTCCTGGGCGCACCACCTCCTGGGCTCCATCCCGGAGCCCCTCCTGGGCGCACCACCTCCTGGGCTCACCACCTCCTGGGCTCACCACCTCCTGGGCCACCACCTCCTGGGCTCACCACCTCCTGGGCTCACCACCTCCTGGGCGCACCACCATCCTGGGCTCACCACCTCCTGGGCGCACCACCTCCTGGGCTCACCACCTCCTGGGCTCACCACCTCCTGGGCTCACCACTCCTGGGCCACCACCTCCTGGGCGCACCACCTCCTGGGCCACCACCTCCGGGCCACCACCTCCTGGGCGCACCACCTCCTGGGCTCACCACCTCCTGGGCCACCACTCCTGGGCTCACCACCTCCTGGGCGCACCACCTCCTGGGCGCACCACCTCCTGGGCTCACCACCTCCTGGGCTCACCACCTCCTGGGCTCACCACCTCCTGGGCGCACCACCTCCTGGGCTCACCACCTCCTGGGCCACCACCTCCTGGGCTCACCACCTCCTGGGCGCACCACCTCCTGGGCTCACCACCTCCTGGGCCACCACCTCCTGGGCTCACCACCTCCTGGGCTCACCACCTCCTGGGCATCCTGGGCGCACCATCCTGGGCTCACCACCTCCTGGGCTCACCACCTCCTGGGCTCACCACCTCCTGGGCGCACCACCTCCTGGGCTCACCACCTCCTGGGCTCACCACCCTGGGCTGCACCACCTCCTGGGCTCACCACCTCCTGGGCGCACCACCTCCTGGGCCACCACCTCCTGGGCTCACCACCTCCTGGGCTCACCACCTCCTGGGCCTGGGCGCACCACCTCCTGGGCTCACCACCTCCTGGGCTCACCACCTCCTGGGCTCACCACCTCCTGGGCTCACCACCTCCTGGGCTCACCACCTCCTGGGCTCACTCTGGCTCACCACCTCCTGGGCGCACCACCTCCTGGGCGCACCACCTCCTGGGCGCACCACCTCCTGGGCTCACCACCTCCTGGGCTCACCACCTCCTGGGCGCACCACCTCCTGGGCGCACCACCTCCTGGGCCACCACCTCCTGGGCTCACCACCTCCTGGGCTCACCACCTCCTGGGCTCACCACCTCCTGGGCCACCACCTGGGCCACCTCCTGGGCTCACCACCTCCTGGGCGCACCACCTCCTGGGCTCCACCTGGGCACCACCTCCTGGGCTCACCACCTCCTGGGCTCACCACCTCCTGGGCTCACCACCTCCGGGCCACACTCCTGGGCCACCACCTCCGGGACCACTCCTGGGCGCACCACCTCCTGGGCTCACCACCTCCTGGGCTCACCACCTCCTGGGCTCACCACCTCCTGGGCCACCACCCTGCCACTCAGGGCGCACCACCTCCTGGGCGCACCACCTCCTGGGCTCACCACCTCCTGGGCTCACCTGGGCCACCTCCTGGGCTCACCACCTCCTGGGCGCACCACCTCCTGGGCCACCACCTCCTGGGCCACCACCTCCTGGGCTCACCACCTCCTGGGCTCACCACCTCTGGGCTCACCCCTCCTGGGCTCACCACCTCCTGGGCTCACCACCTCCTGGGCTCACCACCTCCTGGGCGCACCACCTCCTGGGCGCACCACTCTGGGCTCACCACCTCCTGGGCGCACCACCTCCTGGGCTCACCACCTCCTGGGCTCACCACCTCCTGGGCTCACCACCTCCTGGGCTCACCACCTCCTGGGCTCACCACCTCCTGGGCGCACCACCTCCTGGGCGCACCACCTCCTGGGCGCACCACCTCCTGGGCTCACCACCTCCTGGGCTCACCACCTCCTGGGCCACCACCTCCTGGGCGCACCACCTCCTGGGCTCACCACCTCCTGGGCTCACCACCCCTGGGCCACCACCTCCTGGGCTCACCACCTCCTGGGCTCACCACCTCCTGGGCTCACCACCTCCTGGGCTCACCACCTCCTGGGCGCACCACCTCCTGGGCGCACCACCTCCTGGGCGCACCACCTCCTGGGCTCACCACCTCCTGGGCGCACCACCTCCTGGGCTCACCACCTCCTGGGCTCACCACCTCCTGGGCTCACCACCTCCTGGGCGCACCACCTCCTGGGCTCACCACCTCCTGGGCGCACCACCTCCTGGGCGCACCACCTCCTGGGCTCACCACCTCCTGGGCTCACCACCTCCTGGGCGCACCACCTCCTGGGCGCACCACCTCCTGGGCGCACCACCTCCTGGGCCACCACCTCCTGGGCTCACCACCTCCTGGGCGCACCACCACCTGGGGCACCACTCCTGGGCGCACCACCTCCTGGGCGCACCACCTCCTGGGCGCACCACCTCCTGGGCGCACACCTCCGTGGGCTCATTACACCCGTGGCAGGCATTTGGGTGCACATCACGTGCGGACCCTCCTGGGCTACATCCAGGTGCCACCGTCTTGTGAGCTTACATCATGGGTTGCTTATTGGGCGCACTCACCTCCTGGGCTGCACCTACTCCTGGGCTCAACCTTGCGTTTGGGCTGCACCATCACTGGAATTTGTTCCTCGTTTCAAAATTCATATTTTCTACAACCGACTGGAAGACTTAGTTTACATCAAGTTGCAGGTTTGTTGTTATTAGTTTACATCAAGGTGCAGGTTTGTTGTTCTTAGTTTACATCAAGTTGCAGGTTTGTTGTTATTAGTTTACATCAAGTTGCAGGTTTGTTGTTATTAGTTTACATCAAGTTGCAGGTTTGTTGTTATTAGTTTACATCAAGTTGCAGGTTTGTTGTTATTAGTTTACATCAAGTTGCAGGTTTGTTGTTATTAGTTTACATCAAGTTGCAGGTTTGTTGTTATCAGTTTACATCAACTTGCAGGTTTGTTGTTCTTTGCTAACAGTTTACAACTGCTTGCAGGTTTGCTGTCCTTGTTTACTTAGTGGGGGTTTAGTGTCTATCGACTACATGAGGGTCATTAAGACTACATGTCAACTGTTCATCATTTCACAAAACGGATGAGGTTCGAACCCATGGTTGGAGGGTCTCGCTCTTTCTGTGATTTTTGTAATCCCGCTCGTACGATTTGGTGAGTGAACGTGTTCCCAACCAGCCAAGAACACGTACACCTTTGTATATATATCTTGTATGGATGCTGTGGGGTGCGAGATGGTGTTTCAGGGGGTGCGACAGAGACTAATGAGAAACACAATTCCTGGTATTTAAAAAAATATATATAATTGCTCAATTTATATTTGGATTTTATGCACTGAATTAACAGCTTAATCTTTTGAGTTCAATTTGTTGACCCGCGTTAGTGTAGTTGGTTCGTAGGGGCGCGGGGCACACACAAGGTTGGGAACCCCTGGGGTGTGTGAAGGGGTAAGATATGGCAACCATACTGCAACTTCAAGTTTTCATGTCTACGTTTCGCTGTGTTAGAGCTTCATAAAGGCCTGAGAGCGAAACGTTAGCCCCCCTAAAAGCTTGTTCTGCATCGCGTGTTTTCTTCACTGCAGGTTTTCACTACCTACCTGTTGTTAGTTCCTGAGGGGAAGGTGTCGTTACCTTTACTACCAGGCCTCTAGGTTGGTGAGCTGGTCAATCAGGCTGTTGGTGCTAGCACTGAAACATAGGCATCCCAGCCAGAATGATAAACTGACTTGAGGAACTGACTGTGGAAGCCTCTGAGTTTTACCTTGAAGGAGTGAGAGATATGCGAGGAAGTACACAATAACCTGCACATGGAATGCTACGACGTTTCTGTCCGACTTGGACCAGTAACTACTTAATGATCCAAGTGGGACCGAAACGTTGTCGTAAGTTTCATTCTCCCACGTACAGGTTATTTGTGTATTGTTCCAGTCACGGTATTGTGCCCTTTTTATTTATTTATGGGAGTAAGTGCAAAATAAACGCAGTGAGGAGCAGGGGTGCGGTGGGCACAATAAGGGAGCACTGTATCAACATCCGTGGTCCCAGATTATTCAACATCTTACCAGAAGATATCAGAAACACTGCTGGAACAAGTGTAGAAGTCTTCAAGAGGAAACTGGACATATGGCCGAAGTGGCATTCACTTTAACCTAACCTAATTATCCGTTCGGCCAAATGGCTGTCGGCGTAATGTCCGTTCGGCCAATTGTACTTTGGTCAAATGTCTGTCGGCCAAATGTCCGTCGGTCGTTTGTCCAGCCACGGGTTGACCAGGGAAGCATCAGACGAGCCTGACCCAAGGTCGGGCTCTGGGGGTAGAAAAATTCTCTAGACTCATCAAAGGTATATTATAGAATCCAGTTTGTTAGAAAGTTCAAAAGTCGACCTGTAAACATTACTAGTTATCACACATGAATTTTGTGAGCTATCGCACCATGATCGCAAAGTCTGTACAGTTAGCTTTCTTTTAAAGTTTTCACTTTCTCTCCCCTTCTAGGATCACAGAAGGGAATCGAAATATACGGACTATTATTATATATTATATATATATATATATATATATATATATATATATATATATATATATATATATATATATATATGTCGTGCCGAATAGGTAAAATTGGTCAGTTAGCAAGAACTCATTTAAATTAAGTCCTTAATAAAATATTCTCTTATACGTTTAAAGATATATTTTTTCATTTATGTTAATGTAAAAAATAATAATTTTGTACCAAAAGAACCTTAGAAAACTTACTTAGCCTTATTATAACAAGCATAATTTAATTTAGCTTAATAGCTTAATTCAACTAAATATATTTTAGATAAGTTTACAATAATTTAATAATGAACACAATGAAATAATTTTTTTGTTAGGTTCAGAATGATTTTTGCGAAATTATTGCATACACAAATTTTCGCTTGTCTTATATGGCAAGAAGAGCGTTGCTATTTAAGCCAAAATAGCAAGTTTTACCTATTCGGCACGACATATTTTTATAATATATATGTATATGTATTGCAATTTTTTTATAAATGCAATTGAAAAAATGTATTCAGAATTAAATAGGACCTGAGACCTTCATAGTACGTGCTACTTGAATAGGTATATTGTGTTAATATTATTGTTTAATATTATTCCACTGCTATGTGGTGGAGCAGGTGTGACGAGTGACTCTTGTTGTCCTGAGTTTGTTAGTGGGAGTCCAGGAATTTAACAGTTGTTTCAGTATTCATTCAGTGATTCTAATGTCTGATTTCAGTATTCGTTTCAGTATTGGTTCAGTGATGGTGGCGATGTGTGTCGTTATTGGACTGGTCACTTTACTGTTATTCTTATGGTACTTGTGGCATGACGCCGGTCTCGGTTTTCTCCTTATAGAATATTCTAGGTCTGTGATAATTAGAGAAAGAAACAAATGATTACATTTGTTTCTCCTCTTCTCTATAATATGATACTCTGTTGACGAAGTTCGCCCACTGAGTGGGCGAAAGTTTGATAAGGCCCACTGTGTAAGCGAAACTTTTTCGGTAAAGGATTGCATCATGCTTCTTTTCCCATCCTGTGGGTATTTTAAACCACTTGTGGGTTTAGCGCTTAACTTTATTATATTGTTATTAAATAATTTATCTCCAGAAGCAACCTGTAAAGGAAGGCTGGCTTCTGCGACCGTTGTAAGGTTATTGCTGTTCTCTGCGACCGTCGCAAGGTTACCACTGGTCTCTACGATCGTCGTAAAGTTACCACTGGTCTCTACGACCCTCGCAAGGTTGCCACTGGTCTCTACGACCGTCGTAAGGTTACCACTTGTCTCTACGACCGTCGTAAGGTTACCGCTGGGTTCACTAATCTTGTGATGCACAATGCCTGTTGACGTCACGGCACTTTGATATGATGCGAAACGCCCGCTGACTCCACCCTGTATTCCAGCACGTCTGCTGATGCCAGCGTGTATGCCAGCACATCCGGTGACGCCACAGTGTATACCAGCCCGCCCGGTGACACCAGCGTGTATGGCAGCCCGCCCGTTGACGCCACCATGTATGCCAGCCCGCCCGGTGACACCAGCGTGTATGGCAGCCCGCCCGGTAACGCCAGCGTGTATGGCAGCCCGCCCGTTGACGCCACCATGTATGCCAGCCCGCCCGGTGACACCAGCGTGTATGGCAGCCCGCCCGGTGACACCAGCGTGTATGGCAGTCCGCCCGGTGACACCAGCTTGTATGGCAGCCCGCCCGGTGACGCCAGCGTGTATGCCAGCACCCTCGCTGACGCCAGCGTGTTTGCCAGCAAACTCGCTTGACGAATACTGGGCATCTGGACTGATTACCTTAAGCTCGTCATCTTCCACTATTCCTTTGTGTATTGGACTGAAGAAGCCACTGGCTGGAGAAATGTTTCCCCAATAAGGATTCCCAAATATTACACAAGTGTCTTATTCTTGAAGTGTCCTCACACCTGGATAACTTCGTGATATATTTGCAGCCCAGCCTTTAGCCAGGTTTGTCTGATCGTTACTTGATCAACCAGTCTGTTGTTGTTGGCCTATTTGCCCACATCTGGTACTTGGAGATACTGGTTGAGTTTCCTCTTGAAGACTTCTACACTGGTAGAATGTTGAATGGTCTGGGACCACGGATGTTGATGCAGTGTTCGCTTATTGAGCAAACGGCGCCCCTGTCCATCACTGGGTTTTACATTTCCTTCCATATGTCTCACTCCAGTGCATTTGTTATGGTAGTTTGTAGGTTTAAGACCAGGCCCTCAGGTACCTTCCATGTGTATATTATGTAACCCTTTGCTCCAGGGAGTAAATATTCCGAGCTTTTAGACATTCCCAGTAGATTAAATGCTTTAATGACTCAGTGACTGGGTGTGGTACAGTATATACATTGCTACACTGGGTAGCAAAGTATATATTGTACCACAGTATATACTCAGCCTTGGTAAACTGGGTGATATATATACCTTGGTAACACTGGGTACGGTAGAGTATATAATGTACTTTAGTACATTGGGTACGGTAATGTACATATTCACAAGACGAGCCTGGTCAATGGCCGGGCTCCGGGAGTAGAAAGACTCTCGAAACTCATCAAAGGTATATATTGTGGTAGACTGAGTGGTATTATCGACAAGGGAGGTACTTCCGACCTGTCAAACGAGTGTAGTCGGTCTCTTAACCACAAACATTATGGCACTGTTGTAAAGTGAGTCGAATGGATGGCTGTTGATGGATTCTTAAACAGTTGAAATATGACTGTTGTACAAGAGCCACGCTCAGTGGCAACCCGTTTTCTGTTCGCGCGGCAGATTGTTTTATCGTCTTGTATCGTATAAATGTGCTGTTAACTCTGTGTGAACAAGTGACATGGTTGTTAGGAGGATGTGTTGTAAGGAAAACCTGTTAGATGGTTTGCACTCTTACGTGGTTCAAGACTATGAAGTTGAACACATCAGGCTGAGGGACTGACTACCTCAAACCAATGTTTCTACGTTGATGGACTGATCACATCATATTTACCTTTCCAGTGTTTCTGCTGTCTCCATACTCGCAACATTCGACTGATGAAGCTTGCTGTGTAAGCGATAAGTTTCGGATTAAAAATACCCAAGTGTTGCACATTTGTCTTACTGATTATTGTACTCATTGTGAAGGATTGCCTATACTATCTTCCGTCACTGTAAACACGTAAGATGACGGTAAATCTTACAAACTGCTCCTTACATTCACTATACACATACCTGTATTTTCCTATGTGGTTTTATATAGTTTTAAATAATGTAATATTTCATTTTCATTTTGTGCGCCCTCTATCCATCTTGTGGACGGTGCTGGCTAGTTTATTATGTACTTCATAGCAGTTCTGTGGACGGTGCTGGCTAGTTTATTATGTACTTCATAGCAGTTCTGTGGACGGTACTGGCTAGTTTATTATGTACTTCATAGCAGTTCTGTGGACGGTACTGGTTAGTTTATTATGTACTTCATAGCAGTCCTGTGGACGGTACTGGTTAGTTTATTATGTACTTCATAGCAGTTCTGTGGACGGTACTGGTTAGTTTATTATGTACTTCATAGCAGTCCTGTGGACGGTACTGGTTGGTTTATTATGTACTTCATAGCAGTCCTGTGGACGGTACTGGCTAGTTTATTATGCACTTCATAGCAGTCCTGTGGACGGTACTGGTTAGTTTATTATGTACTTCATAGCAGTCCTGTGGACGGTTCTGGCTAGTTTATTATGTACTTCATAGCAGTTCTGTGGACGGTACTGGTTAGTTTATTATGTACTTCATAGCAGTTCTGTGGACGGTACTGGTTAGTTTATTATGTACTTCATAGCAGTTCTGTGGACGGTTCTGGTTAGTTTATTATGTACTTCATAGCAGTCCTGTGGACGGTACTGGTTAGTTTATTATGTACTTCATAGCAGTTCTGTGGACGGTGCTGGCTAGTTTATTATGTACTTCATAGCAGTTCTGTGGACGGTACTGGCTAGTTTATTATGTACTTCATAGCAGTTCTGTGGACGGTACTGGTTAGTTTATTATGTACTTCATAGCAGTCCTGTGGACGGTACTGGTTAGTTTATTATGTACTTCATAGCAGTTCTGTGGACGGTACTGGTTAGTTTATTATGTACTTCATAGCAGTCCTGTGGACGGTACTGGTTAGTTTATTATGTACTTCATAGCAGTCCTGTGGACGGTACTGGCTAGTTTATTATGTACTTCATAGCAGTCCTGTGGACGGTACTGGTTAGTTTATTATGTACTTCATAGCAGTCCTGTGGACGGTTCTGGCTAGTTTATTATGTACTTCATAGCAGTTCTGTGGACGGTACTGGTTAGTTTATTATGTACTTCATAGCAGTTCTGTGGACGGTACTGGTTAGTTTATTATGTACTTCATAGCAGTTCTGTGGACGGTACTGGTTAGTTTATTATGTACTTCATAGCAGTCCTGTGGACGGTACTGGCTAGTTTATTATGTACTTCATAGCAGTTCTGTGGACGGTACTGGTTAGTTTATTATGTACTTCATAGCAGTTCTGTGGACGGTACTGGCTAGTTTATTATGTACTTCATAGCAGTTCTGTGGACGGTACTGGTTAGTTTATTATGTACTTCATAGCAGTTCTGTGGACGGTACTGGCTAGTTTATTATGTACTTCATAGCAGTTCTGTGGACGGTTCTGGTTAGTTTATTATGTACTTCATAGCAGTCCTGTGGACGGTACTGGCTAGTTTATTATGTACTTCATAGCAGTCCTGTGGACGGTACTGGTTAGTTTATTATGCACCCCATGTCCTCATTGTGGATGGTAATGGTTAATTTATTATGGACATCATAGCCCTCATGTAGATGGTTATGCAAGAACATAGAGATACACAGAAGGCCCAGGAGCTAGGCTGTGCAAGAGTACATCTGGATTAATATCCATCTTGGTCCGAGGACAAGCTTCCTAGGTTGTTGCCTATCAGTAATTCTGGGGAGATAGTCCCCGGAACTACTAACAGATAGGATATTGTATATGCCTTGTTTCACTGGGTGGGGAGATTGTTAGGTGGGATTTACCTTACCTTACGTCGATTCTGGGGTTCACTGCCCCCGCGGCCGGGTCCCAGACCAGGCCTCCCGGTTGCTGGCCTGATCGCCCAGGGCTGGTGTTACTAGCAGCACGCAGTCCAACGTATGCACCACAGCCCAGCTGATCAGGAACTGCCTTAGGAATTTATCAAGTTCCGTCTTGAAGACAGGAAGACATGCATGTAAAGTGTTACACTGTGTGGGGAGGGAGTTGGTAGGAGTATTGGTGTACATACAGTGTCACACTGAGTGAGGACAGTGTCATGAGGAGTGTTGGTGTACATACAGTGTCACACTGAGTGAGGACAGTGTCATGAGGAGTGTTGGTGTACATACAGTGTCACACTGAGTGAGGTGTCATGAGTGTTGGTGTACATACAGTGTCATCAGGATAGGGGTTGCTCGTTATTTTCCCAGTATGAGTGACACAGGTGGCACTGACCCTGATCTTACTACCTTCATTACCCTACAAGTACTTAGTCAGTTTTTTAATCTTCCTCTAAACTTGCACATACTGTGTTCTACATATTAAGTGATCGTGATTAAGTGTAGAGAACGTGTATGTAGCCACGAATATGAACATTAAGAACACGATAATACACGTGTCATCTTGGTGCAACTTAACCCTGAAACGTTGTTCTTCAGGATTGTTATTGGTTGTGCAAATAAGTGTTGAATGATGAGAATGTCTCCATTAATTTATATGTTTGAGAGAAGTGATCTGAAATATAGACACCAGTGGAAAGAGACTAAATGCGGCCCCTTATTGACGACGTTTTGCCCGTACAGTTGCCTTGTCGCCTGTGAATTGATAAGGACCACCGTGTGGGCGAAAGGTCGTTTATAAAGGATCACATTATGTTACATATGTGGCTCTGGGGTCACATCCTCCGTAACCCGCCTCATAACACAACTTTTATATATTATATATATATATATATATATATATATATATATATATATATATATATATATATATATATATATATATATATATATATATATATATATATATATATAGTTGGTGAAGGTACGAGTGTGGCGTATATGCAAACTACAAAACTAATTATGCAACATGTCAACAATCATAATCATAATATTAATTAGGAACCTGTTTCCATTATACAGAGAACAAATTGCATTGTTAGAGTAAAATGGTCGAGTCCTGTACGTGTCTTAAGGCCAGTGGAAACCTGATGCTATAACCACCCTTCCTTGCAGTGCACTTGTTAATTAAACTGAGATAGGTTAAGTGACCTGACTTTATGGATGAACTTAATGTCTTGTATAATTTATAGTTAGCCGAAGAGGGCCTCGGTGAGACCGAAATATACAGTATTTAACTTTGAAATTGTCTGATTTGTTTCCGTGTGGGTTTGTGTCCTTGCACACACACCACGCGTGCACACACGCACACCACGCACGCACACCACACACTCACGCAGCACACGCACGCACACGCACGCACGCACCGCACGCACGCACACCACGCACCACACACACACACGCACCCCACACCACGCACACACACACCACCACACACACACCCACACACCACACACACACCACACCACACCACACACACACCACACACACACCACACACACACCACACACACACACACATACCACACACACACACCACACACACACAACACACACACCACACACACACCCCACACACACACACACACACACACACACACACACACACACCACACACACACACACACACCACACCACACACACACACACACACACACACACACACACACACACACACACAGGGAGCACAGCTGAATTAAAACTCAGATAAGTCACGATTTTAGGAAGTTTCTTCAGTCTAGAGTTGTAGAAATTTGAACATCTGAGATGATGTAGTGGAGTTTAGGATCCATATTAGCTTCAAGAAGAGGTTCGATAAAGCTCATGGAGAAGGGAGAGAGAGGACCTAGTAGCGACCAGCGAAGAGCCATGGCCAGGAGCTATGACTCGACCCCTACATCCTCTCTGTAACATAATATTCGAGTA
Source organism: Cherax destructor (assembly GCA_009830355.1). Taxonomy (NCBI): domain Eukaryota; kingdom Metazoa; phylum Arthropoda; class Malacostraca; order Decapoda; family Parastacidae; genus Cherax; species Cherax destructor. Next base: position 138,418 of record WNWK01001836.1, on the reverse strand, counting down.
ATGACTAGTGTATTTGTTTACACCCATGTAGTGTGGATTGTGATGCCTGGTACATTCGAGACTGATAGTGATGCCTGGTAAAGACTGGTTTGATTTACATTTAGACTGGGTTGTGATGCCTGGTATTACGAGACTGGATTGTGATGCCTGGTATTACGAGACTGGGTTGTGATGCCTGGTATTACGAGACTGATCTCATAATGTGGCTGTATTATATATCTTAAGTGTTGAGAGGAAGATGGTGTTTGCTGCTCTCTCTCTCAGCTACATCCTGAGACCTTCTTTAGTTTTGTAGTTTTAATTGCCTAATACAGTCAGTTTCTTGAAAGTTTTTTTTTAGTGATCCATATGTATTAACCTCTTTGGGTTGCCAGTGTTAACAAGGCACACTGCTTGGTGTGCTTCTGCTGTCCTGGGTTATTAACGCTAGCAAAGTTGTGCTGCTGCTGTGTCTGAGGTTGTGGCTCTGGCTTCTTCGTGTTCTGCTGTATGTGCCTCTCGTCGTCGTCCTCTTCCTCCTCCTCTCCTCTTCTTCCTCTTCCTTCTCCTCCTTCTTCTCCAGCTTAGTATTATCAGTGATTCTTTCACTTACATCTGTATTACACAAATTTCTAACTTAGCATGAACGAACTTGGAAATGTTATAAACTTTAATAAGAATACATAGATATTTAGTTTATATAGCTTTGTTTTTTAGCATGGCAAGAGATTCCTGAACCTGAGTCCTGCTGATACCAGGCTTTGTTATAGTTCATAATAAAACAGAACAAAATACTGTTTGCTACCCAGTGTGGGTGACTGTTAAGAAGAAACCTCATTCACTATAATTTACTTAGTACCTGGGTTTCCAGCAGAGTATATACAAGACTGGCTAGTTTATTGTGTACCCGATATCTTCATTGTGAATGGTAATGATTAGTTTATTGTGGACATGATAGTTACTCAAGAACGGATAAACAAAAGTCTCAGGAAGTAAACCATGAAAGAGGTTAACAAGAGTACATCTGGATTAGTATCTACAAGTGTATTATTTGTTGCAAGCAAATTCTAGATACATTGCTTGATATGTCTGTTATTTTCTCTAATGAGATACCCTGACATAACACTCAGCTTATTATACTATACCTTTGCTAAACTGTTGGTGAGTTTCGAGGGTTTTTCTACTCCCGGAGCCCGGCCATGGTCCAGGCTCGTCTGGTGCTAGCCTGGTCAATCAACCTGTTGCTCCTGGAAGCCATCGCCGCACATATCCATCTCATCCTGGCTGATCTGGCGCCTGGTGAAGATACTTGTACCATATGTATTCTTCAATAAGTGGACAGATAAGTACATAGGGTTCAAGAAAGTGAGCAAATAACCCAGCAAAACATAGCATTCTCTCCTGGCTTTCAGAGTGCTGGTGTCCCTTCTATGATCTCAGATCCACAGATACTACCATGCTCACTCTAATAGAATGTCACCTTCCATAAACCACCTGTTCTCACTCCTCTCTTAACACACTCACACGGGTTGTGACGGCTGTGTGCGGCTCCCGGCCGCTTGCACTAATAACCTGGTGAACCAGGTTATCAGCATGAGAGCCTGGCTTCAGGCCGGGCTGCTATGGTAGAAATATTTTCGAAACAGGTCACAGGTATGTTACAGGTATTTTGAATGTGTTTCTACTTCTCAAAACTTCCTCTGCAACCTTGCAAGCATGACTGTTGATGTTCTACCTCTCAAAACTTCCTCTGCAACCTTGCAGGCATGACTGTTGATGTTCTACCTCTCAAAACTTCCTCTGCAACCTTGCAAGCATGACTGTTGATGTTCTACCTCTCAAAACTTCCTCTGCAACCTTGCAAGCATGACTGTTGATGTTCTACCTCTCAAAACTTCCTCTGCAACCTTGCAAGTCTTCTCACATCACCTACACTTATCATTGTCTCCAGATGTGATGTGTGAGTGCAGCAACTGTCATATAGCATTGCTGGAGCACTTGAGATAGGTATAAACATAGGCTGGCCAGATACATGAGTACGATCACCATTACATGGGCCAGTAGGCCTACTTCAGTGTTTATCTCCTTATGAAACGACCTTTAGGTTAACTTCAGGTACAGCTTGGTCAATAATATGTTATTGTAGGAAGCTTCAGCAGTTGAACCAAGTCGTAGACTTGTATTGATCCATTTTGACACTTTAAATTGACACTTAAATACCACATATTCCAGGTATAAGCATTTTGGGTACACGATAAAATTCACAGGAGTAGGAAACACAAGGTATGTCTACCAGTGTTGTGGTGTAACTACTACCCAGGGGATGGTTGTGGTGTAACTACTACCCAGGGGATGGTTGTGGTGTAACTACTACCCAGGGGATGGTTGTGGTGTAACTACTACCCAGGGGATGGTTGTGGTGTAACTACTACCCAGGGGATGGTTGTGGTGTAACTACTACCCAGGGATGGTTGGTGTAACTACCCAGGGATGGTTGTGGTGTAACTACTACCCAGGGATGGTTGTGGTGTAACTACTACCCAGGGATGGTTGTGGAACACTACCCACGGATGGTTGTGGTGTAACTACTACCCACGGATGGTTGTGTGTAACTACTACCCAGGGATGGTTGTGGTGTAACTACTACCCAGGGGATGGTTGTGGTGTAACTACTACCCACGGGATAGTTGTGGTGTAACTACTACCCACGGGATAGTTGTGGTGTAACTACTACCCAGGGGATGGTTGTGGTGTAACTACTACCCACGGGATGGTTGTGGTGTAACTACTACCCACGGATGGGTGTGGTGAACTACACCACGGATAGTTGGTGTAACCTACCCACGGATGGGTGTGGTGTAACTACTACCCACGGATAGTTGTGGTGTAACTACTACCCACGGGATGGTTGTGGTGTAACTACTACCCACGGGATGGGTGTGGTGTAACTACTACCCACGGGATAGTTGGTGTAACTACTACCCAGGGATGGTTGTGGTGAACTACTACCCACGGGATGGATGGTGAACTACTACCCACGGATGGGTGTGGTGTAACTACTACCCACGGGATGGGTGTGGTGTAACTACTATCCACGGGATAGTTGTGGTGTAACTACTACCCACGGGATGGGTGTGGTGTAACTACTACCCACGGGATGGTTGTGGTGTAACTACTACCCACGGGATGGTTGTGGTGTAACTACTACCCACGGATGGTTGTGGTGTAACTACTACCCACGGATGGTTGTGGTGTAACTACTACCCACGGGATGGTTGGGTGTAACTACTACCCAGGGGATGGTTGTGGTGTAACTACTACCCACGGGATGGGTGTGGTGTAACTACTACCCACGGGATGGTTGTGGTGTAACTACTACCCACGGGATGGTTGTGGTGTAACTACTACCCACGGGATGGTTGTGGTGTAACTACTACCCACGGGATGGTTGTGGTGTAACTACTACCCACGGGATGGGTGTGGTGTAACTAAACTACCCACGGATGGTGTGGTGTAACTACTATCCACGGGATGGTTGTGGTGTAACTACTACCCACGGATGGGTGTGGTGTAACTACTATCCACGGGATGGGTGTGGTGTAACTACTACCCACGGGATGGGTGTGGTGTAACTACTATCCACGGGATAGTTGTGGTGTAACTACTACCCACGGGATGGTTGTGGTGTAACTACTATCCACGGGATGGTTGTGGTGTAACTACTACCCACGGGATGGGTGTGGTGTAACTACTACCCACGGGATGGGTGTGGTGTAACTACTACCCACGGGATGGGTGTGGTGTAACTACTATCCACGGGATAGTTGTGGTGTAACTACTACCCACGGGATGGGTATAGTGTGCATACTGATCCAAGTATTTTCCATCATACAACTACAGATACTAACCTGTGTAACACGTGTGTGTGTGTATGTGTGTATGTATGTATAGCGCTGATGCTATTACACATTATCTGGCGGGTCGAGTCCATAGATTATTCTTGGTTGAATATCTCCAGCAGAGTCCATATCTTTTACGTCCGTGATTGGGGATCATTGCCCCCGCGACCCCTCTTACACCTCGTAAATTAGAATTGGAATATTGCAGCAATACCAAAATATTTAGAAACATGAAAGTAAATATAAGTATATACCTGGAGGGCGTTCCGGGGGTCAACGCCCCCGAGTGAATTTAAGTAGGAGATTAAATGATAGTGCTGTTGTCTTGCATGTTTGTGAGACAGTAAAGATCAACAACACTGCAGTGTGACAGGAGGGAAGTACCTCCATGGATGGTTACTGTCTACCATCCTACAGTATTTACATGACAGGAGGGAAGTACCTCCATGGATGGTTACCGTCTACCATCCTACAGTATTTACATGACAGGGGGGAAGCACCTCCCAGGATGGTTACTATCTACCATCCTACAGTACATGACAGGGGGAAGCACCTCCCAGGATGGTTACTATCTACCATCCTACAGTATATGACAGGGGGGAAGCACCTCCCAGGATGGTTACTATCTACCATCCTACAGTATATGACAGGAGGGAAGCACCTCCCAGGATGGTTACTATCTACCATCCTACAGTATATGACAGGGGGGAAGCACCTCCCAGGATGGTTACTATCTACCATCCTACAGTATATGACAGGGGAAGCACCTCCCAGGATGGTTACTATCTACCATCCTACAGTATATGACAGGGGGGAAGCACCTCCCAGGATGGTTACTATCTACCATCCTACAGTACATGACAGGAGGGAAGCACCTCCCAGGATGGTTACTATCTACCATCCTACAGTACATGACAGGAGGGAAGCACCTCCCAGGATGGTTACTATCTACCATCCTACAGTATATGACAGGTGGGAAGCACCTCCCAGGATGGTTACTATCTACCATCCTACAGTATATGACAGGAGGGAAGCACCTCCCAGGATGGTTACTATCTACCATCCTACAGTATTTACATGACAGGGGGGAAGCACCTCCCAGGATGGTTACTATCTACCATCCTACAGTACATGACAGGAGGGAAGCACCTCCCAGGATGGTTACTATCTACCATCCTACAGTACATGACAGGAGGGAAGCACCTCCCAGGATGGTTACTATCTACCATCCTACAGTACATGACAGGGGGGAAGCACCTCCCAGGATGGTTACTATCTACCATCCTACAGTATATGACAGGGGGGAAGCACCTCCCAGGATGGTTACTATCTACCATCCTACAGTACATGACAGGGGGGAAGCACCTCCCAGGATGGTTACTATCTACCATCCTACAGTATATGACAGGAGGGAAGCACCTCCCAGGATGGTTACTATCTACCATCCTACAGTATATGACAGGGGGGAAGCACCTCCCAGGATGGTTACTATCTACCATCCTACAGTATATGACAGGGGGGAAGCACCTCCCAGGATGGTTACTATCTACCATCCTACAGTATATGACAGGGGGGAAGCACCTCCCAGGATGGTTACTATCTACCATCCTACAGTACATGACAGGGGGGAAGCACCTCCCAGGATGGTTACTATCTACCATCCTACAGTACATGACAGGGGGAAGCACCTCCCAGGATGGTTACTATCTACCATCCTACAGTACATGACAGGGGGGAAGCACCTCCCAGGATGGTTACTATCTACCACCCCACAGTAATATATCAGGTATGTTATTTAATAGTGAGACAACGACCCGCCACTGGAGCTTATGGTAACGTCTTGTCGACGTGGAAAACTCTACGGTGTTTTCTCCCCATTTTTCACTATGTTCCTCTCTAATAGTTGCTTCTTATTTGTGTAAAGTTGTTGGTGGGTGTACTATTGCGAGGGAGGATAGGAGGAGCAACTCAAACTTGTGTTGCTGAGTTTTGACAACGCAACACCTGCCTCTGATGTCAACACACCTGAACTTTGTGTTCTTATACAGAGAATCCCGTTCAAAGTAATACTATTATGTTGGTGACGGGCCTGTGATCCAAGGAACTGGAGCTACACTTGGATCATATCTGATTACGTCCCGTGTTCCACACTATGGCTGATATGATTTTAGCGCTTCCATATGAATATAATGACACTAAAGGTAGGTGGGTCAGGATTGTCTGTCGCTTGCCTGGTCAACCAGGCTGTTGTTGCTGGCGGCCCACTGACCCACATATCCATCACAACCTGGTTGATCAGGTTCTCGGTGGAGGTACTGGGTGAGTTTCCTCTTGAAGACTACTACACTTGTTCGGGCAGTATTTCTGATACCTTCTGGTAAGATGTTAAGTATTCAGGGACGACGGATGTTGATATAGTGTTATCTTATTGTGGCCACGGCGCCCCGGCCCTTCAATATATTTGTTTTATTATGGCTGCCTCTCACCCTGACCTCCTACACTGTGGGAAAAGTTATTATATTTATTGTTTTCCACGAAATATTAAGCCCAGTTCTCCTGCTAGATCAATAAAGCTGCGTTACCTAGTGAACTCATAGTGTAATGAATAAAGTGTAATGAATAACTAACATTGAGACACAAACTTAGACGAAGAATTGAAAATATATATATATATATATATATATATATATATATATATATATATATATATATATATATATATATATATATATATATAATATAAAAAAAATATAATATATATATATATATATATATTTCGACCCCTTCTGGGTTGACATTATTTATGCAATTATTACAATAATGCAGTAGTCTGCATAACAATAAATCTATTTTTTGTGTGAATTAAAATTCAAAATGGAAGAAGTGTAATACAAGAGGGTCCTGGAGACGTGACTGATGAACATATAATTTTTTTTATTTTAGTGGCCGGAATGTATACATTGTGTATTTTGGACCCTATTTTGAAACTGACATCTCTTGAAATTTGTGTGAAATTGGTCAAATTACCGATTTCTGGTCACTTTATTGGGTAATTGAAATTGGTAAATGGGCGGTTTCTTGTACTCAGTCGACAGAATAGAAGGAATTCTAGCGAAATAGCTATGAGTTTGGTCGACTGGAATAATGGAATAGGCCAAAAATAGGGCGTAAATTGGGCGAAATATACAGATCAATTATTCTTCTGAGCTTCTGTCCTCATAATGCTTGAAAACATGCTCATCGCCAAATTAACCAGGTTGTGATGAATATGCGAACTAGCGGGGACAGCAACAGCCTGATTGGTCAGAGAGGCTGGCCTCAGGGCCAGCTGAGACTCAGAGTGAAACAGTAGGTAGACCACAGATGGTGCAGCTGACCTGTAACTGTGACCTTGTGTTCACCAGGATATGACCTCGTGCACCAGGATATAACCTCGTGCACCAGGATATGACCTCGTGCACCCCAGGATATAACCTCGTGTGCACCAGGATATAACCTCGTGTGCACCAGGATACGACCTCTTGTGCACCAGGATATAACCTCATGGGCACCAGGATGTGACCTCGTGTGCACCAGGATATAACCTCGTGTGCACCAGGATGTGACCTCGTGTGCACCAGGATGTGACCTCGTGTGCACCAAGATATAACCTCATGTTCACCAGGATATGACCTTGTGTGCACCAGGATATAATATCTTGTGAACCACACTATGACCTCGTGTGCACCAGGATATAACCTCTTGTGCACCAGGATATGACCTCGTGTGCACCAGGATATAACCTTTTGTGCACCAGGATATGACCTCTTGTGCACTAGGCTATAACCTGTTGTGAACCGGATATGACCTCGTGTGCACCAGGATATGACCTCGTGTGCACCAGAATATGACTTCATGTGCACCAAGATATAACCTCTTGTGCACCAGGATATAACCTCTTGTGCACCAGGATATGACCTTGTGTGCACCAGGATATGACCTCGTGTGCACCAGGATATGACCTCGTGTGCACCGGGATGTAGCGTAATGTTCGTAGGAGGGGAGAGGGATCTTGGTTGGGTTCGGGAAGGTAAGAGGGGAGGGTTGAGGAAGAGGGGAGGGGGAGGGGTTAATGTTGGAGGGGGGGAGGTAGTGTTAGCAGTCAGTAAGGCTTCTCTCTTTAGGTAGCAAGTGTCTAGCCACTTCCGTCCCCTCCTCTATCCTTGTTGCCTTCTTCTTGCTCTCCAGCCTGCTATCCACCTCGTGTTCTGCCTCCATGCTACTGACGGGCTCTTGATTCCAGGAATAGGAGTTACACTTCCCTTGGATCAAACCTGATTACCTCGTCTTCCCCAAGCTCTGTATGACCCCATACCTCCTTAATATTTCTTCATGTATTAATAATAATTATATACCTGAAGAATGTTTTCGGGGGTCAACGCCCTCGCAGCTGGGTCCCAAATTAGGCCTCCCGGTGGGTTAAACCCTGATCAACTAGACTTGTTACTGCTGGCCGCTCGCAGTCCAAGGTACGAACCACAGATCGGCTGGTCAGGAATTGATTTGAGGAACTTGTTAAGTTCCTTATATCACTTAGTGCCTACATCCTCTCTACCCAGTGTACACAGTTACACTCAATCTCTAGTATTTTCCAGGTGTATATTTCTTATTTGCAACAGATATACCTGCGACGCAAAATAGCCACAGGGGGAGTTGAAGGATAGCTCTAGGTATTTCGTGTTGCAACACACATCAGGAGCTTGCAGTGTTGCAGAAATAGAGTAGGATATCCAGGCAGATTCGTTCAGGGGAATGACTCCAGAGAGTCATTCCCCTGAACGAATCTGCCCGGCTTGCTTTCCTACTCTATTTCTGCAACATATCTCTAACTCCTGTAAATTATTATAGTGTGTAGATTAGGGACCTGACTCTTTAATGGTCTCGTCTGTTACCCTGTCTTCTAATATGTTATTTTCCCCCTAATCTTCCTTGTCCATAATTACTATCGCATTTGCTTTGTATCCTTTCGTAAGGTGAAGTCCAGGATCTTTCCTTAATTCATGGTATAACTTAAATTTTTGATGACACATGTTGCAGCAAAGATCTGTCATCTTTGATGATGTTGTACGATGCTGTAGTTTAGAGCGATCATCTGAACTGTGATGTCAGAACGCTTCTGGCAAGACAGTGAGTGGGTGAATTACGGTGAAAGTGTTTCCTCTTTTTCGGGTCACCCTACCTTGGTAGGGTGACCTGAGACGCTCCCACATGTTTGCACGTGTTTACGTGCGTTTACTAAGCGACCTGTATATTTTCCAGCTGATATACAGTTTGAGTGATTGTAAGTATCATGTGGGCGGTGTAGGTTCTCTATATAGCTTCAAGAACTTCAAGTTTTGCTTGCCTTAAAAGCGGTCAGTTATATTGAGCAATATTCCAGACTACAGGGTACAAGTGGGTCAGTTAGTTATATTGAGTAATATTCCAGACTACAGGGTACAAGTGGGTCAGTTATATTGAGTAATATTCCAGACTACAGGGTACAAGTGGGTCAGTTATATTGAGTAATATTCCAGACTACAGGGTACAAGTGGGTCAGTTATATTGAGTAATATTCCAGACTACAGGGTACAAGTGGGTCAGTTATATTGAGTAATATTCTAGACTACAGGGTACAAGTGGGTCAGTTATATTGAGTAATATTCCAGACTACAGGGTACAAGTGGGTCAGTTATATTGAACAATATTCCAGACTACAGGGTACAAGTGGGTCAGTTATATTGAACAATATTCCAGACTACAGGGTACAAGTGGGTCAGTTATATTGAACAATATTCCAGACTACAGGGTACAAGTGGGTCAGTTATATTGAGTAATATTCTAGACTACAGGGTACAAGTGGGTCAGTTATATTGAACAATATTCCAGACTACAGGGTACAAGTGGGTCAGTTATATTGAACAATATTCCAGACTACAGGGTACAAGTGGGTCAGTTATATTGAGTAATATTCCAGACTACAGGGTACAAGTGGGTCAGTTATATTGAGTAATATTCCAGACTACAGGGTACAAGTGGGTCAGTTATATTGAGTAATATTCTAGACTACAGGATACAAGTGGGTCAATTATATTGAGTAATATTCCAGACTTCAGGGTACAAGTGGGGCAGTTATATTGAGTAATATTCCAGACTACAGGATACAGGTACGGAGGTTTAAAGATTATCAACATTGGCTTAACACCTCGTTTTGATTATTTTTATTCAGCCTATTAGTTTTTGTTTAAGAAATTGCAGCACCAACACTGTTGTACTCCTTGAACCTTGGATATAATATATTGCACACTGAAATGACTCCATATGAGATGTCACGGAGACGGTGCCAGATACCTCCATTGAAAAACAAAAACTCAATAGATGACTCAACACCCTTACTTCATGCGTAAGGGAAATTACCATCAAACTTCTAGGTGCCTTCATGAGGCACCTTGATAAGTTCTTAGTCAGGGTCAAACGATGGTCGTTGTGGTGGTATTGTAGGGTGTGTAATTGCGTGGTGGTGGTGTTATTGTTGAGGGTATGGGAGAGGTAGTTAATGTTGGTGGTTTAATTGTGAGGGAAAAGCCACTTGACCCAGGTCGTTGTCACATGAACACCGTCCAGTGTTGCCGTTGGTAATAATGGTAGAACCATGTTAGGTAGCTACTACTGTACTGTGTCACTGTGGACGGTAGTGTCTACTGACACACATGTTAATATAGTGAGTGTTAACACTGGTGGGGATGTGGCACTAGACGGTAGTGTCTACTGACATTGATGTTAATGTAGTGTTAACACTGGTGGGAAGTGGCACTAGACGGTAGTGTCTACTGACATAACATCGTTAAAAAGGTCTTAACCTGACTGACACTAATTAATCACCTCGTCAGTGAGAATCTACGCTAAGTACCAGTTATCCCTACCTAGTTAACTATGGGCACAACCTTCTATGAGAGGGCTGTATTTACCAATACTTGACTGGTTGAAATCTCTGGGTGTGGTCTGTAGAAGACTCCAGTCCCTCTGCTCATCTCACGATGTAACCCGGCAAAAAACACCTGAGTATTATGGAATTGCAACAACACAAGACAAGAAAGTTTATGTAACACCCTTTTGGGGTGAGCGGTGAAGTGGGGATAGGGGAAGAGTAGATTGGTGAGAGGAAGGTTACTAGTAGAAGAGGTCAGGGCTTAACCCAGCAGCTAGGCTGTCGTTGGGCGGACTGGAGAAGCAAGAGCGGTAGTCTCTGAGGACGAGAATGCATCGTTCTTAGTTGGTGAGTCTTGATTCTTGGGTAGCTTGCAGCAGGCTTGGTGGCAGGAGGGGAGGCAGGCTTGGTGGCAGGAGGGGAGGCAGGTGGGAACAACAGACGCAGCTCAGTTGTAGGTGTTGTTTAGCGTGGAGCATTTGTGGAAGAGCCGTTTACAAATTTCTTGAAATTGGTTTTGGAGAGGTGGTACAGTTTTGTTTTATTACCAAAAGTAAAACGGAGTGGTTTTATGAACTCCAGAACTTGGGTAAGAGTGAAATGGTGTGGTCTCACAAGCGAACTTAACAGATCCAGCACAGAGCCCTTTGTACAGTTCTGTGCAGATCATGGTGTCCTCATTCGACGGAGATGTGTAGAAAGTCAGGTTGTCCCAAGTAGGTGAACTGGTGCAGGAGTCATCAACATCCTCCTCTTCCACAGAAGAGGATACAGAGGGCAAGTCTTCGATGGTGCTGACTGATTGGTCCATTGCAGTAGTGGTGGAAGAAGTCGATGGTGGCCTCTCATTGGTGGGATTTAGAGGAATCTCGTCACATGAAGGCGGTGGTGGTAGTGGAGGTGTTTGAGAGGAGCTTACTGGTGTGGAAACATTGACATTAATTGAGGTGGTCTTGAGTATGGCTGAAGAAGGTGGGGAAGCAAGGAAAGCAAACTCTTGCATGTTGCTCAACCTGAAGAGCTCATTAATGATGGGGTTGAAGTTCCAGGGTAGTAAATTTTGGTTGGGTCACAGTTAGGTATGAAGGTGGTGGTGGAGGGTTGAGAAGCCTGGAGAAGTTTAGTGGTATCAGCTTGTAATTTGGTGGTTTCAGTGTAAGTGGGAGATCTGGAAGAGGACTTCTGTGCTGCTTCTTGAGTTTTTTCAATATTTCACGCCGTGTAGGACATTTTTCAGCAAGAGTGTGGTGGTTGCTCTTGCAATTCAGGCAAGTTGGTGTTGAAGTGGTAGTGGGGCAGGTCTTGAAATCGTGGCCCTCACAACCACATGTCGTGCATAACTTCCTGTCCTTAACGGGGCAGTCCTTAGTGCTGTGCCTATAAGAATAGCCATTCCAGCAGTGTGGGATATGGTGGTACCTTTCTGCTTCAATAACTGTGGATTATGAAGTAATAATAGATGGCCAGAGCCTCAGCCACAGCCTGGGCAGCCATGGTCACATCAGTAAAAGTAATTTTTAACATGGATGAAGCAGTAGAGATTTTGATAATGCGCTCCACTGTGACCCAGGAGTTCTGGTCTTCAATGGACGCCTTGAGGTCAACAATGAAGGTCTTGAGGTCATCAATGGAGGTCTTGAGGTCAACAATGGAGGTCTTGAGGTCAACAATGGAGGTCTTGAGGTCATCAGTGGAAGTCTTGAGGTCAACAATGGGTTGTGAAATAAAAAGTTTGTCCAGTTTCTTGGCCTATAAAGCCGGAGAGGACATGACGGTAAAGTTTCGGCCAGTGAAAGTGGTGGTGGCGGCGGAGGTTAGTAGCTTTTCAGCTTCAACACGATAATGAAGGCGTCCTGGAGCGTCAGGATAGTGTTAAACATCACTTGTAAACCAGCCCTAACGGCAGCTGCAACAGCAAGTTTTGAGGAATCTTTCACAGTTCCACTGCAAGGTTTAATCTTGACACGATTAGAGTAGTTCATCGTGAAAGATGAAAGACGATGAGAATGAAGGTAAAGGTCCCCTCCCCAACTGGGATCGTAGGGAGACTGTAGAGAGTCAGAGCTTCTGCAACTTCACAGAGCGAGGTCTGTAGTTTATGCATTCAGGAGGGGGAGTGGGAATTGCGTAAATCCTGACACTTAAGGTGCTTCTATTGGCGTACTTAGATTTATGGAAGCGGATGGATAAATTCCCTTCCAGGAAATTTCTAACCACGCTCCATAAATTGAGCCACTGATCTATACAGTGGCAAAGTATAGAATTTAGGAGGTTGTAATTAATGTCTGAATTATCGCACACCTTTTTTCCGAGGCTACTATACGCGGCTGACCTACGGAGACGTTCACCGTGGCTTCCAGTTACACGAATTCCAGACCTTGGCTGCTGACACCTATATCACTGAATTCTAGCTCTGTAAAGATGCGACAATGTATTTAAACTACTTACATCTACATTCCTGACTTACCTGTCTAAACTGCAGTCTTAGACTAGATTCTAGCTTAGGAGCGACTTACAACTAATTAGTCTTCAAGTCTAAGTTAAAGGTAGAGGTGTGGCAGCACCGCGATTTCCCCTCTCTCACCCCTCAAGGGACGTTCCATGATGCTGGTGAGGGGCTCTTGATCTAGGGAATTGGATCTGTGCTCCAGTTCTCTGAATTGAACCTAAATATCTTCCACCCCCCACACAGGCGCTGTATAATCCCTACGGGTTTAGCGCTATCTATAATTTTCACACACACACACACACACACACACTCCTCACTTGTAAAGTCTACACGGAACACACTTGTGTTTTTCCAGTAATGTATTGAGTGTTGAGACTGGAGAGTGTGGGACAGCGTCCCCTACACTGGCAGCCTGGAACACCACCACAGCGTCCCCTACACTGGCAGCCTGGAACACCACCACAGCGTCCCCTACACTGGCAGCCTGGAACACCACCACAGCGTCCCCTACACTGGCAGCCTGGAACACCACCACAGCGTCCCCTACACTGGCAGCCTGGAACACCACCACAGCGTCCCCTACACTGGCAGCCTGGAACACCACCACAGCGTCCCCTACACTGGCAGCCTGGAACACCACCACAGCGTCCCCTACACTGGCAGCCTGGAACACCACCACAGCGTCCCCTACACTGGCAGCCTGGAACACCACCACAGCGTCCCCTACACTGGCAGCCTGGAACACCACCACAGCGTCCCCTACACTGGCAGCCTGGAACACCACCACCACAGCGTCCCCTACACTGGCAGCCTGGAACACCACCACAGCGTCCCCTACACTGGCAGCCTGGAACACCACCACAGCGTCCCCTACACTGGCAGCCTGGAACACCACCACCACAGCGTCCCCTACACTGGCAGCCTGGAACACCACCACAGCGCCCCCTACACTGGCAGCCTGGAACACCACCACCACAGCGTCCCCTACACTGGCAGCCTGGAACACCATCACAGCGTCCCCTACACTGGCAGCCTGGAACACCACCACCACAGCGTCCCCTACACTGGCAGCCTGGAACACCACCACAGCGTCCCCTACACTGGCAGCCTGGAACACCACCACCACAGCGTCCCCTACACTGGCAGCCTGGAACACCATCACAGCGTCCCCTACACTGGCAACCTGGAACACCACCACCACAGCGTCCCCTACACTGGCAGCCTGGAACACCATCACAGCGTCCCCTACACTGGCAGCCTGGAACACCACCACCACAGCGTCCCCTACACTGGCAGCCTGGAACACCACCACAGCGTCCCCTACACTGGCAGCCTGGAACACCACCACCACAGCGTCCCCTACACTGGCAGCCTGGAACACCATCACAGCGTCCCCTACACTGGCAACCTGGAACACCACCACCACAGCGTCCCCTACACTGGCAGCCTGGAACACCATCACAGCGTCCCCTACACTGGCAACCTGGAACACCACCACCACAGCGTCCCCTACACTGGCAACCTGGAACACCACCACAGCGTCCCCTACACTGGCAACCTGGAACACCACCACAGCGCCCCCTACACTGGCAGCCTGGAACACCACCACAGCGCCCCCTACACTGGCAGCCTGGAACACCACCACATCTCTTCTGTAGCTACAAATAGGTGCAAGTTGAAGAGATAACATGTAGCTTACAGCACAGTCTGAGTGGTCTTCCTGGAGTCTACCTGGAGTTCATTCCGGGGTTCAACGTCCCCGCGGCCCGGTCCACGACCTGGCCTCCTGGTGGATCGGGGCCTGATCAACGGAGTTGTTACTGCTGGCCGCACGTAGTCCAACGTACGAACGACAGCCCGACTGATCCGGCACCGACTTTAGGTATCTGTCCAGCTCCCTCTTGAAGTCAACCAGTGGTGTATTGGTAATTCCCCTTATGGCTGGTGGGAGGCTGTTGAACAGTCTTGGGCTCCGGACACTTATTGTGTTTTCTCCTAGTGTACCAGTGGCGCCCCTACTTTTCACTGGGGGTACGTTGCCTCGCCTGCCAAGTCTTTTGCTTTCGTAGGGAGTGATTTCTGTGTGCAGATTAGGAACCAGTCCCTCCAGAATCTTCCAGGTGTACAAGTGAGTACAAATCAAGTGCTTCCAGGCGTTCCCAGTAGTTAAGGTGTTTGATGGAACTTATACGTGCAGTAAAGGTTCTCTGTACATTCTGTAGATCTGCAATTTCACCTGCCTTGAATGGGGATGTTAATGTACAGCAGTATTCCAGCCTAGAGAGAACAAGTGATTTAAAAAGGATCATCATTGGCTTGACATCTCTTGTCTTGAATGTTCTCATTATCCATCCTATCAGGTTCCTCGCAGATGTAATAGTGGCATTGTTGTGGTCCTTGAAGGTGAGGTCTTCGGACATTACCACACCCAGGTCCTTCACATTACTTTTCCGCTCTATTGTGTGATTTAGAGTTTGTAATATACTCAGTCCTAGCTATTATTTCCTCCAGTTTTCCATAACGGAGTAGTTGGAATTTGTCTTCATTGAACATCATATTGTTCTCTGTTGCCCATAGGAAAACTTGGTTTATATCTTCTTGGAGATTTGCCGTGTCCTCAATGGCTGACACTCTCATGCAGATCCTAGTATCATCTGCAAAGGATGATACAGTGCTATGGTTTACATCTCTGTCTATGTCTGATATGAGAATGAGGAACAGGATAGATGCGAGTACTGTGCCTTGTGGGACAGAGCTCTTCACTATGGCAGCATCCGATTTAACTCTGTTTACCACTACTCTTTGTGTTCGATTATTTAGGAAGTTGAAGATCCATCTGCCTACTTGGCCAGTTATCCCTTTAGCACGCATTTTGTGTGCTATTACACCATGATCGCACTTGTCAAAGGCTTTTGCAAAATCTGTGTATACTATTTCTGCATTCTGTTTTCCAGTGCATCTTTAGACCATATCATTATGGTCCAGTAGTTGCGAGAGGCAGGAGCGACCTGCTCTGAAATCATGTTGCCCTGGATTGTGCAATTTTTGGAAGTCCAGGTGGTTTGCTATTCTGCTTCTTAGAACTCTTTCAAAAGATTTTTATGATGTGGGACGTTAAAGCTATTGGTCTATAGTTCTTAGCTACTGCTTTGCTGCCACCTTTATGGAGTGGGGCTATATCCGTTGTTTTTAGTGACTGTGTAATCTCACCTGTGTCTATGCTCCTCCATAGGACCCGTGAGAGGGGTTTCTTGCAGTTCTTAATGAACACAGAGTTCCACGAGTCTGGGCCTGGGGCTGAGTGCATGGCCATGCCGTCGATGGCTTTGTCAGAGTCTAGTGGAGTTAGGGTTATGTCAGAAATTTGGCATACATTGGCAGGGGTTTGAGGCTCATGAAAAAATTGTTTGGATTGTCTATCTTTAGAGTGATTAGTGGCTCGCTGAACACAGAGTCATCTTGAGATGTCAGTATCTCACTCATTTCTTTGTTGTCATCTGTGTAAGATCCGTCTTGTCTGAGCAGGGGCCCTATACTAGAAGTGCTTTTTGCCTTGTTTTTGGCACATGAAAAGAAATATTTCTAATTTCTTTCAATTTGAAGGTGGTGAGGTGAGGCAGTGTATATAGGTCGAAACTCCTGAATAAAAGTACCACAGACATGATGGTTCTTGTCGCTGGGATCACCCTCTGGCATGGTTGTGTGGTGGAGGTGTTGACAGTGGTCGCGGTCGGGGTGGGTTGGGGTTTTTGAGAGTGGTGGGGGTCGTAGTGAACCATGCAAGGCTTCCCTGAGGGCTGACTGCTGGCATAACACCTTGCAATGCAGTAATCCACCACTCAACACAGTTTCCAATTCCTTCGTTTCTCGTGGTAACGCTGGCTTCTGGTCCTTGTTCTCCCTGCAAGGTGGTCTGTTGATGTCAGTGAAAGGATTTTGATCCAAGGAATTAGAGGCACACCGGTGAAGTCCTGATTGTTCCTCTCCCCACACTACAGGTGTTGTCGACTCTTACCTAGACATGACCTGTACTATCATGACTCACGATGCTGCAGGTTTGTTTACAATCGTAATAAGACGATTGTAAACAAACCAGAGAACTGGTGGAGATTGAACCCATGGCGAGTGAGTCGTAAAACTGCAGGCCAGTGCGTTAATCACTGGCCTAGACTTTTACCACTCACTCGCTGTGGGTTTAAATCCCACCCTTTCCGTGGTTTCATCACCTGTACTGTAGATTCCGAAAGTCACCGCCCCTGATGTCTGGTCCCAGAACAGGTCTTTCATGTTGCTGGCTTGAACGACTAGGCTATTAGTGCTAGCCATACGCAGTTCAACGTATGCATCACCGCCTGGCTGATCAGGAACTAATGTAACGAACTTATCAAATTCCTCTTAAAGACAGAAATTTGTTGGTAACTCACTATGTATGAAAGGGGGCATTGACGAGTCCTGGTTCCTTTACATTTATTGCATTAATTCTTAGTGTAATTATTGTGCCTCTGGCTTTAGTAGGGACTAATTTGTGGGAGCAGTATTAGAGATCAGTCCCTCCAGAATTTTCGAGGTGTAAATTATGATGCATCTTTCCTAGGTTCCAAGGAGTACAGTTCGAGGGACTTGAAGAGTTTCCCATTAATTTATATTTCCACATGCGAGTGTGAATCAATATTCCAGCCTAGAGAGTTAACAGGTGACTTGAAGAATATCAACATTGGCTTGGCATCGCTTGTTTTGAAGGTTCTAGTTGTTCATTCTATCGTCTGTGTGGCTGTGATGGTAATGTGATCCTTGAATCTAAAATCTATTGTCACTCCTGAGTTTCTCACATTGAACTTGTGCTCTGTTAAGTGATTCATGCTTTATACACTGTTCCACTTCTTATTTTCACAGTTTTTCCATAGTGGAATAACTGAAATTTGTCCTTATTGAACATAGTTGTGTGTGAGCTAGAGAAAGATTTGGTTTATATCAGCTTAGAGGTTTGCTGTAACCAGGAATAAGCAGTTCACCAACCCTTCTTTGTCCTCATCAAGAGGAGAATGGTGGAGCACTGAGAAGGGATTCGTTAAAGAATATCAACTTGCCTATTTCCCTCGCCATTCCCTCCCCTCCCCCACCATGTTCTGTGTCACTGGGGTGATCAGGTAAGGACAATGGGTCGATGATTATTGTCGGTGCATTACAATGACAAAGGTTAGATCCCTTACCCAATCTTCATAACCTTTCATTCGCTGAGGTTGAATTCAAGCAGCCACTTATCTGACTTTGAGTTTATCCAGATCCATGAGCTGTCTTTTCCTATCGTTATCTGTGCTCATTTTCCTCATCCTCACAGGCGACTTCAATATAAACCTCCTACAAGATCAGGACCCACTAGTAACTGAATTCACAAACACTATGAGCAACTGCTTGCTGCTCCCGACAATAACAAAACCTACGAGAATCTCTGAAACCTTGTCACTTGTGCAGATGATCTGCTGCTATGTTCATGTGTGTTGGATATTGTGAAAGATTAGGGGCGAGTGTGTAGAAAGTGTCAGTGTGAGTGTATAATTTTGATGATGAGTGTCAGTGTGAGTGTATAATGTTGATGATGAGTGTCAGTGTGAGTGTATAATGTTGATGATGAGTGTCAGTGTGAGTGTATAATGTTGATGATGAGTGTCAGTGTGAGTGTATAATGTTGATGATGAGTGTGTCAGTGTCAGTGTATAATGTTATGATGAGGTTCAGTGTCAGTGATAATGTTGATGATTGAGACAGTGTAATGTGTGAGTGTCAGTGATGTATAATGTTGATGAGTGTCAGTGTCAGGTATAATGTTGATGAGTGTCATATGAGTGATAATGTGATGAGTGTCATGGGGAGTGTATAATGTTGATGAAGTGTCAGTGTGAGTGTATAATGTTGATGATGTCAATGTTATGTTCATGAGTGTCAGTAGGTATAATGTTGTGATGAGTGTCAGTGTGAGTGTATAATGTTGGATGAGTGTCAGTTGAGTGTATAATGTTTTGATGAGTGTCAGTGTGAGTGTATAATGTTTGATGAGTGTCAGTGTGAGTGTATAATGTTGATGATGTGTCAGTTGTGTATATGTTGATGAGGTCATTAATGTATAGATGTGAATGTTGTCATGAGTGTATAATGTGATGAGTGTGTCAGTATCAGTATAATGTTGATGAGTGTCAGTGTGAGGTATAATGTTGATGAGTGTCAGTGTAGTTATAATGTGATGAGTGTCAGGTGTGAGTATATAATGTTGATGAGAGTGTCAGTGTGAGTGTATAATGTTGATGATGTCAGTGGTGAAATTTTGAGAGTGCATATAGGATATGTTGATGAGTGTCAGTGTGAGTGTATAATGTTGATGAGTGTCAGTGTGAGTGTATAATGTTGATGAGTGTCAGTGTGAGTGTATAATGTTGATGATGAGTGTGTCAGTGTCAGTGTATAATGTTGATGAGTGTCAGTATCAGTGTATAATGTTGATGAGTGTCAGTGTGAGTGTATAATGTTGATGAGTGTCAGTGTGAGTGTATAATGTTGATGATGAGTGTGTCAGTGTCAGTGTATAATGTTGATGAGTGTCAGTGTATAATGTTGATGAGTGTCAGTGTGAGTGTATAATGTTGATGAGTGTCAGTGTCAGTGTATAATGTTGATGAGTGTCAGTAGTGATAATGTTGATGAGTGTCAGTGTGAGTGTATAATGTTGATGATGAGTGTGTCAGTGTCAGTGTATAATGTTGATGAGTGTCAGTATCAGTGTATAATGTTGATGAGTGTCAGTGTGAGTGTATAATGTTGATGATGAGTGTGTCAGTGTGAGTGTATAATGTTGATGAGTGTCAGTGTGAGTGTATAATGTTGATGAGTGTCAGTGTGAGTGTATAATGTTGATGAGTGTCAGTATAGTGTATAATGTTGATGAGTGTCAGTGTGAGTGTATAATGTTGATAGGTGTCAGTGTAGTGTATAATGTTGATGAGTGTCAGTATAGTGTATAATGTTGATGAGTGTCAGTGTGAGTGTATAATGTTGATGAGTGTCAGTGTGAGTGTATAATGTTGATGAGTGTCAGTTAGTGTATAATGTTGATGAGTGTCAGTGTGAGTGTATAATGTTGATGAGTGTCAGTGTGAGTGTATAATGTTGATGAGTGTCAGTGTGAGTGTATAATGTTGATGAGTGTCAGTGTAGTGATAATGTTGATGAGTGTCAGTTGAGTGTATAATGTTGATGAGTGTCAGTGTGAGTGTATAATGTTGATGAGTGTCAGTGTGAGTGTATAATGTTGATGAGTGTCAGTGTAGTGTATAATGTTGATGAGTGTCAGTTGGGTGTATAATGTTGATGAGTGTCAGTGTGAGTGTATAATGTTGATGAGTGTCAGTGTGAGTGTATAATGTTGATGAGTGTCAGTGTGAGTGTATAATGTTGATGAGTGTCAGTGTGAGTGTATAATGTTGATGAGTGTCAGTGTGAGTGTATAATGTTGATGAGTGTCAGTGTATAATGTTGATGAGTGTCAGTGTGAGTGTATAATGTTGATGAGTGTCAGTGTGAGTGTATAATGTTGATGAGTGTCAGTGTGAGTGTATAATGTTGATGAGTGTCAGTGTGGTGTATAATGTTGATGAGTGTCAGTGTGAGTGTATAATGTTGATGAGTGTCAGTGTGAGTGTATAATGTTGATGAGTGTGTCAGTGTGAGTGTATAATGTTGATGAGTGTCAGTGTGAGTGTATAATGTTGATGAGTGTCAGTGTGAGTGTATAATGTTGATGAGTGTCAGTGTGAGTGTATAATGTTGATGAGTGTCAGTGTGAGTGTATAATGTTGATGAGTGTCAGTGTGAGTGTATAATGTTGATGAGTGTCAGTGTGAGTGTATAATGTTGATGAGTGTCAGTGTGAGTGTATAATGTTGATGAGTGTCAGTGTGAGTATAATGTTGATGAGTGTCAGTGTGAGTGTATAATGTTGATGAGTGTCAGTGTGAGTGTATAATGTTGATGAGTGTCAGTGTGGGTGTATAATGTTGATGATGTCAAGTGTATAATGTATAGTGTAGGTGTGAGTGTATAATGTTGATGAGTCATTGTGAGTGTATAATGTTGATGAGTGTCAGTGTGGGTGTATAATGTTGATGAGTGTCAGTGTGAGTGTATAATGTTGATGAGTGTCAGTGTGAGTGTATAATGTTGATGAGTGTCAGTGTGAGTGTATAATGTTGAGTGTAGTGGTAAGTGTGAGTGTCAGTATAATGTTGATGAGTGTGTCAGTGTGAGTGTATAATGTTGTGAGTGTCAGTGTGAGTTAATTTGATGAGTGTCAGTGTGAGTGTATAATGTTGATGAGTGTCAGTGTGAGTGTATAATGTTGATGAGTGTCAGTGTGAGTGTATAATGTTGATGAGTGTCAGTGTGAGTGTATAATGTTGATGAGTGTCATGGTGAGTGATATGTGTGTGAGTATGTTAGGTGTGTAGTGTATAATGTTGATGAGGTGTCAGTGTGAGTGTATAATGTTGATGAGTGTCAGTGTGAGTGTATAATGTTGATGAGTGTAGTGTGGGTTAATGTTGATGAGGTGTCATTGTGAGGTATAATGTTGATGAGTGTCAGTGTGAATGTATAATGTTGATGAGTGTCAGTGTGAATGTATAATGTTGATGAGTGTCAGTGTGAGTGTATAATGTTGATGAGTGTCATTGTAATTATAGGGAAGTAGTAAACTCGTATGTGTCATACAGCACCTGGGGAATGGCAGGTAATCTAGTTTAATTCAGTGTGAGACAAGCTCCAGTTCCTAGGATCACGAGCCTTCACCATGAAGGGTGGAGCTCCACTTACCCACTTATAACACCACTGTGACTTGCGTTATATACTCTCAGCAACCTGTTATAACGTAGTTTTCAGGTGTTATAATACGATATATTCTCACTAACCTGTTATAACGTAGTATTAAGGCCTTGTATATGCGTTAAATTGTCACTACCCTGTTATAACGTAGTACTGAGGCGTCGTATATATACGTTATAGTGTCACTAACCTGTTATAACGTAGTGTTGAGGCGTCATAATACATTGTATTCTGATGTTGGACTGCATGCAGGCAGCAGTAACAGCCTGGTTGATGAGGCTCTTGATCCACCGGAAGGCCTGATCTGAGACCGGGCCACGGATGCAGTGTTACGTAACCTTCAGCAAGACAGTTGTAACGTGACATACGAATGAATCCCTGATATAAGCGTGCATGTCGTTGCACCAGACTAGTGTAATGGTCACAGAATGATTCGGGTACTCTGGTGCTAAGCGAGGGGGGTGTATACACCATACAATCAATACTCATCCACTGAGATATAAAAATAGCACCTACATGTGTATAAAATACTCAAACGATATGAAATATAACGAGTTACCACAGAGATAAGTGTAGTACTGCGTATATATATATATATATATATATATATATATATATATATATATATATATATATATATATATATATATATATATATATATATACACACACACAAAGATCGCAGTCAGCAGGACTCGATACTGCTACTGAGATAGTCAAGATTCCTAGTATATACCCTCTGTATATTCTCTGTATATACCCGCTTGTTTCTGCGTGATTCATTGATATAAAAATCGCTTGTGAGGTCAGAACATAAAGGAGGAGATTGAAATAGCTTGAATCCATGCTTGAGGCTCACTGACGTGCCCGGGCTGGGAAAGAAACATGGCTTGTTTACCCTCAAGGCAGGTGAGAGAGCCCGTCTATACAGTATGGTGATCATTTACTGTTCGCATAAATTAAATAAAACATTCAAAGTATTGGAACAGCTTCAAAATACTAACATAACTGAGATAAGAGAGGCATCTCATAAATGTGGAAAATATACGAAGGCCGGGTCTCCAATCCGCACATTACCACAACAACTTGCTAGATCGAGAGATATGTGAGTAAGTGTAATAGTAAGTGCTCAGTAATAACCCACGTACAGACAGACACTCAGAGAATTAATTGATGTGTATAAGTGAAGAGCAGGACGCCATGAGTACAGTTAGAACACTGCATTGATGTATGTGGCCAAGACTCTTCAACGATCTATCAGTAATTATCAGAAATAATCCATCACGAAGCCAGACGTACTCAAGAGGAGACTAGACAAATTTATGCAGGAGCTACCCAGTCCTGCTGCAACGATTGTAGGCCTGAGGGGGTGATGGTAGCAATAGCCTTGTTGATCAGGCACTCATCAGGGAGGTTTGGGCACAGGCCAGGCCCCGGGAGTAGTAAAAATAAGACTCAAAACCAGTAATAAGTGTGTCACACAAGGGTCATTAAGCCTCCAATCGACCTATACATTAACAAAGTTTACTTTAATCCCTAAATAGAAAGCATAGTAAAGTTTGGTCAGTACATACTGACATACACACCTCTGCGTGTATATACACTGACCACGAGGCAACGTGCTGTATGTCACGTCTAGGGGAAGGGTGTACCACTCACCTCTCTGTGAGACACTAAGTCATTACAAGGTAGCTTATTCAACAATGTCCAATAATTTACTTTGATTACAGCACCATTACTTTTGCATGAGCCAATGTGCAAGTCACATCAATATACATATGCTAATATCTGGTAATGCCTTCAGGGATCAACGCCCCTGTGGCTAGGTCTCAGACCTTGCCTCCTAAATTACAAAGGTGATTTTATTCGATTAAATGACTATTAAGACACAGAGAAGGTAAAGCTCATCCTGAATATAAGTTTTTAAGATTGTCCTGCTCTTGTAAGTGTTTATAAGACAAAAACAGACTAGTAATCCTGCTCGAGTCCTGGGTGACCAGGCACCATTCCTGGTCTCAGGTGCCTGAATGGTTGTTGTGTACCAACAGGAGGGTAGTATCTCTCTGGATGGTTGTTGTGTGCCAACAGGAGGGTAGTATCTCCCTGGATGGTTGTTGTGTACCAACAGGAAGGTAGTATCTCCCAGGATGGTTGTAGTGTGCCAACAGGAGGGTAGTATCTCCCTGGATGGTTGTAGTGTACCAACAGGAGGGTAGTATCTCCCAGGATGGTTGTAGTGTACCAACAGGAGGGTAGTATCTTCCTGGATGGTTGTAGTGTACCAACAGGAGGGTAGTATCTCCCAGGATGGTTGTAGTGTACCAACAGGAGGGTAGTATCTCCCAGGATGGTTGTAGTGTACCAACAGGAGGGTAGTATCTCCCTGGATGGTTGTTGATCAGGAACGTAGAGAACTTATCAAGTTCCTCTTGAGGACACCCAGGGGTCTGATGGTAATCCTTCTTATGTATGACGGGTTTTGAAGTTATCTCTTAGTCAGTGTGTTGTGTCCTTGCTTTTTATTTTACACCGTCTGCCAGCCAGGAAGATGACGGGGTGGGTATTGAGAACTTTCAAAACAAGGGAAATAATGCCGATGGTGACACTATTCAAATCGCTAGTGCTCCCTCACTTAGAATATTGCTCAGTGCTGACGGCAGGAGAAATATCAGAGCTGGAACAAATACAGAGATAGTTTACGGCTTACATTGAGCCAATAAAACACCTAAATTACTGGGAACGTCTTCAAGTCTTGAAAATGTTCTCATTCGAGCGGAGGAGACAGATACATGATAATATATACCTGGAAAGTACTCGAGGGTCTGGTCCCAAATCTGCACACTGCCATAACAACATATTGGAGTGAAAGATATAGTAGGAAGTGTAAAATAAACCCAGTGAGGAGCAGGGGTGCGGTGGGCACAATAAGGGAACACTGTATTAATATCCGGGGTCCCAGACTATTCAACATCTTACCAGAAGATATCAGAAACACTGCTGGAACAAGTGTAGAAGCCTTCAAGAGTAAACTGGACAAATATCTTCGCCAGGTGCCAGATCAACCAGGCTGTGATGGATATGTGGTTCAGTGGAGGTTTGTCATTCAGATTGAAGTATCGTCGGATATGAGAATGAAAAAACAGGAGCAAGTAGTGATCCTTGGGGAAGAGAATTTTTTACAACGATAGTCGTTGCTTTTACTCTGTTCACTATTGCACTTTGGGTTCTATTCGTTAGAAAATTAAATATTCATCTGCCCACTTTTCCAGTTATTCCCATTTGCACGTATTTTATGGTTTGTTACACCATGGTCGCACTTGTCGAAAGTTTTGCAAATTCTGTGTACGCTGCACCTTCATTTTGCTTGTCTTCCGCCGCGTCTAAGACCATGTTATTAATGGTCCAACAATTGCGCGTGCCAGAAACGACCTTCTCCAAACCCATGCTGCCATGCGTTGTGCAATTGTTGTGATTTCGTGTGTTTAGTTTCCTTATTTTTAAAACTCAAAGATTTTTTTAATGTGGGACATTAAGGTTGTCGATCTATAGTTTTTTTTAGGGATTTGCTTCACTGCCACCTTTGTGAAGTGAGGCAGTGTCAGTTTTTTTGTGACTGTGGTACGACTCGTGTCCAGTTTCCACTGCCTTGGAATATTTAAGGCATGTGATAGTGGTCTCATGGTATTCTTGATGAATGTAGAGTTCCACGAGTCAGGGCCTGAGGCAGCGTGCTGGGGCATACTTTCAGTAACCTTTTCTACCAGAAGATATCAGAAATACTGCTGGAGCGAGTGTAGAAGTCTTCAGAGAGAGGGGTCAGGGTTGTGTCAGAAGTTGTGCAGATGTTGGCACTTTCCAGTCTCGTCAGTGAAAAATTTTGGATTATCAATCTGACACACATGATAATAATATATCTTTATTTCTACATGTACAAGGTGTACAGACCATAGCTGACATCAATGACATACTACTATATAGAAAGCTGCTTGTTATGCAGAGCATTTTTGTCCCAGGATGCGACCCACACCAGTCCACTAACACCCAGGTACCCATTTTACTGATGGGTGAACAGGGACAACAGGTGTCTTATGGAAACACGTCCTAATGTTTTCCAGCCTTACCGGGGATCGATCTCTGGACAACAGTGTGAGAGCTGAGTGCGCTAGTGATCCAGCTACGGGACACTTAGGCCGACAAACGGATACATTGTCACAAGTTTCTATGTGTTAGTTATTTGTGTGTTGTTCCAGTCCCGGTATTGTGAGTTTTTATTCTTGATCAGTCTTAGATTATTTTATGTTAATAAGTGATTAAGTGGACTGTTCTAAGAGGTAAATTTCTGAATCCTCTTCACAACTTTTAAATTTTTACCCTCCAAGGGGATTTCTTTGATACAGGCGATGGGCTTTTGATCAAAGGAATCAGAGGTTCACATGGATTGCAACTTACCTCCGGTCATTCCTCAAGCGTTGTATGACTCCTGGGGGTTTAGTGCTTCCCCATGCTGTGTTGTATCATAGCAACTTCAGCTGCTGCTACAGTTGCATTTTTGGGAGAAATTAAGCAAAGTCATATTATTATATTTCAAGTATTAAATCTTAACTATTTTTTCAATGATTTATTTGCTTATCTTAGCTAAAAATTGAGGTATATCAGAAAATGTTTCAAACCGCACTTGGTACTGTTGTCAAAACAGTCAGATGGGTGACTGTTACAGGCGCACTGACTGTATTGCTGTAACAGCGCGCACTGACTGTATTGCTGTAACAGCGCGCACTGACTGTATTGCTGTAACCGCGCGCACTGACTGTATTGCTGTAGCCGCGAGCACTGACTGTATTGCTGTAGCCGCGAGCACTGACTGTATTGCTGTAGCCTCGCACACTGACTGTATTGCTGTAACCGCGAGCACTGACTGTATTGCTGTAACCGCGAGCACTGACTGTATTGCTGTAACCGCGAGCACTGACTGTATTGCTGTAGCCGCGAGCACTGACTGTATTGCTGTAGCCGAGCGCACTGACTGTATTGCTGTAACCGCGAGCACTGACTGTATTGCTGTAGCCGTCAGCACTGACTGTATTGCTGTAGCCGCGAGCACTGACTGTATTGCTGTAGCCTCGCGCACTGACAGCATTGCTGTAGCCGCGAGCACTGACTGTATTGCTGTAGCCTCGCGCACTGACTATTGCTGTAGCCGCGAGCACTGACTGTATTGCTGTAGCCGCGAGCACTGACTGTATTGCTGTAACCGCGAGCACTGACTGTATTGCTGTAGCCGCGAGCACTGACTGTATTGCTGTAACCGCGCGCACTGACTGTATTGCTGTAGCCGCGATCACTGACTATTGCTGTAGCCGCGCGCACTGACTATTGCTGTAACCGCGAGCACTGACTGTATTGCTGTAGCCGCGAGCACTGACTGTATTGTTGTAGCCGCGAGCACTGACTGTATTGTTGTAGCCGCGAGCACTGACTGTATTTCTGTAGCCGCAAGCACTGACTGTATTGCTGTAACCGCGCGCACTGACTGTATTGCTGTAACCGCGAGCACTGACTGTATTGCTGTAACCGCGAGCACTGACTGTATTGTTGTAGCCGCGAGCACTGACTGTATTGTTGTAACCGCGAGCACTGACTGTATTGCTGTAGCCGCGAGCACTGACTGTATTGCTGTAACCGCGAGCACTGACTGTATTGTTGTAGCCGCGAGCACTGACTGTATTGCTGTAACCGCGAGCACTGACTGTATTGCTGTAACCGCGAGCACTGACTGTATTGTTGTAGCCGCGAGCACTGACTGTATTGCTGTAGCCGCGGGCACTAACTGTATTGCTGTAGCCGCGAGCACTGACTGTATTGTTGTAGCCGCGAGCACTGACTGTATTGTTGTAACCGCGAGCACTGACTGTATTGCTGTAACCGCGAGCACCGACTGTATTGCTGTAACCGCGAACACTGACTGTATTGCTGTAACCGCGAGCACTGACTGTATTGCTGTAACCGCGCGCACTGACTATTGCTGTAACCGCGAGCACTGACTGTATTGCTGTAACCGCGAGCACTGACTGTATTGCTGTAGCCGCGAGCACTGACTGTATTGCTGTAGCCGCGAGCACTGACTGTATTGCTGTAGCCGCGAGCACTGACTGTATTGCTGTAACCGCGAGCACTGACTGTATTGCTGTAGCCGCGAGCACTGACTGTATTGTTGTAACCGCGAGCACTGACTGTATTGCTGTAGTCGCGAGCACTGACTGTATTGCTGTAACCGCGAGCACTGACTGTATTGTTGTAGCCGCGAGCACTGACTGTATTGCTGTAACCGCGAGCACTGACTGTATTGCTGTAACCGCGCGCACTGACTATTGCTGTAACCGCGAGCACTGACTGTATTGCTGTAACCGCGAGCACTGACTGTATTGCTGTAACCGCGAGCACTGACTGTATTGCTGTAGCCGCGAGCACTGACTGTATTGCTGTAACCGCGAGTACTGACTGTATTGCTGTAACCGCGCGCACTGACTGTATTGTTGTAACCTCGAGCACTGACTGTATTGCTGTAACCGCGAGCACTGACTGTATTGCTGTAACCGCGAGCACTGACTGTATTGAGCACTGACTGTATTGTTGTAGCCTCGAGCACTGACTGTATTGCTGTAGCCGCGAGCACTGACTGTATTGCTGTAGCCGCGAGCACTGACTGTATTGTTGTAACCGCGAGCACTGACTGTATTGCTGTAGCCGCGAGCACTGACTGTATTGCTGTAGCCGGGAGCACTGACTGTATTGCTGTAACCGCGAGCACTGACTGTATTGTTGTAGCCTCGAGCACTGACTGTATTGCTGTAGCCGCGAGCACTGACTGTATTGCTGTAGCCGCGAGCACTGACTGTATTGCTGTAGCCGCGAGCACTGACTGTATTGTTGTAACCGCGAGCACTGACTGTATTGTTGTAGCCTCGAGCACTGACTGTATTGCTGTAGCCGCGAGCACTGACTGTATTGTTGTAACCGCGAGCACTGACTGTATTGTTGTAACCACATAAGCACTTTGGGTTAACGATAAACTTCAGAAGAGTAGGAAACACAAGGTATATCTACCAGTGTTGGCACGATACCAAACTTATTACCGATGGTGATTCTCGGTGTTTGGCCGATAACATAAAAATGGCCGCTACTGATACCACAAAAAATGGCCGCTACCGATACCACAAAAAATGACCGATACCGATACCATAGAAAATGACCTTACTACGGCCTTCATATATGCAGAGTAGCACAGGTTATGTATTAATGTTGGTAAAATTACCCACAATATGTTAGGTAAAAGGACACAAGTGGAACTAATGCGACATTTTATTGTGGCAACGTTTCGCTCACCAGAAGCTTTGTCAAACCGTTGCAAAGTTCCTGGAGAGCGAAACGTTGCCACAATAAAATGTCGCGTTAATTGCACTTGTGTCGTTTTCCCTAATATAGCACAGGTGTGACGGGAGCACGGAGGGGGAATAGCACAGGTGTGACGGGAGCACGGAGGGGGGATAGCACAGGTGTGACGGGAGCACGGAGGAATCAATGTGACGGAGCACGGAGGGAATAGCACAGGTGTGACGGGAGCACGGAGGGGGATAGCACAGGTGTGACGGAGCACGGAGGGAATAGCACAGGTGTGACGGGAGCACGGAGGGGAATAGCACAGGTGTGACGGGAGCACGGAGGGGAATAGCACAGGTGTGACGGAGCACGGAGGGGATAGCACAGGTGTGACGGGAGCACGGAGGGGATAGCACAGGTGTGACGGGAGCACGGAGGGGGATAGCACAGGTGTGACGGGAGCACGGAGGGGGATAGCACAGGTGTGACGGAGCACGGAGGGGGATAGCACAGGTGTGACGGGAGCACGGAGGGGATAGCACAGGTGTGACGGGAGCACGGAGGGGATAGCACAGGTGTGACGGAGCACGGAGGGGATAGCACAGGTGTGACGGAGCACGGAGGGGATAGCACAGGTGTGACGGGAGCACGGAGGGGATAGCACAGGTGTGACGGGAGCACGGAGGGGATAGCACAGGTGTGACGGGAGCACGGAGGGGGATAGCACAGGTGTGACGGGAGCACGGAGGGGGGATAGCACAGGTGTGACGGGAGCACGGAGGGGGGATAGCACAGGTGTGACGGGAGCACGGAGGGGGAATAGCACAGGTGTGACGGGAGCACGGAGGGGGGATAGCACAGGTGTGACGGGAGCACGGAGGGGATAGCACAGGTGTGACGGGAGCACGGAGGGGATAGCACAGGTGTGACGGGAGCACGGAGGGGGAATAGCACAGGTGTGACGGGAGCACGGAGGGGGGATAGCACAGGTGTGACGGGAGCACGGAGGGGAATAGCACAGGTGTGACGGGAGCACGGAGGGGGAATAGCACAGGTGTGACGGGAGCACGGAGGGGAATAGCACAGGTGTGACGGGAGCACGGAGGGGAATAGCACAGGTGTGACGGGAGCACGGAGGGGATAGCACAGGTGTGACGGGAGCACGGAGGGGATAGCACAGGTGTGACGGGAGCACGGAGGGGGATAGCACAGGTGTGACGGGAGCACGGAGGGGAATAGCACAGGTGTGACGGGAGCACGGAGGGGGATAGCACAGGTGTGACGGGAGCACGGAGGGGGATAGCACAGGTGTGACGGGAGCACGGAGGGGGATAGCACAGGTGTGACGGGAGCACGGAGGGGAATAGCACAGGTGTGACGGGAGCACGGAGGGGGATAGCACAGGTGTGACGGGAGCACGGAGGGGATAGCACAGGTGTGACGGGAGCACGGAGGGGGATAGCACAGGTGTGACGGGAGCACGGAGGGGATAGCACAGGTGTGACGGGAGCACGGAGGGGATAGCACAGGTGTGACGGGAGCACGGAGGGGAATAGCACAGGTGTGACGGGAGCACGGAGGGGGATAGCACAGGTGTGACGGGAGCACGGAGGGGATAGCACAGGTGTGACGGGAGCACGGAGGGGATAGCACAGGTGTGACGGGAGCACGGAGGGGATAGCACAGGTGTGACGGGAGCACGGAGGGGGATAGCACAGGTGTGGGAGCACGGAGGATAGCACAGGTGGACGGAGCACGGAGGGAATACACAGGTGTGACGGAGCACGGAGGGGATAGCACAGGTGTGACGGGAGCACGGAGGGGATAGCACAGGTGTGACGGGAGCACGGAGGGAAGCAGGTGGAATGGGGGGATACACAGGTGTGACGGAGCACGGAGGGGGATAGCACAGGTGTGACGGGAGCACGGAGGGGAATAGCACAGGTGTGACAGGGGGGTCACGGAGGGGGGGAATAGCACAGGTGTGACGGGAGCACGGAGGGGAATGCACAGGTGTGACGGGAGCACGGAGGGGAATAGCACAGGTGTGACGGGAGCACGGAGGGGAATAGCACAGGTGTGACGGGAGCACGGAGGGGATAGCACAGGTGTGACGGGAGCACGGAGGGGATAGCACAGGTGTGACGGAGCACGGAGGGATAGCACGGGTGTGACGGGAGCACGGAGGGGATAGCACAGGTGTGACGGAGCACGGAGGGATAGCACACAAGTGATAAATGAGACACTTGTGCAACATTTATGTATGTTTATTCTGGAAATGTTTCGCCAGCCAGTGGCTTCTTCAGTCCAGTGTAGAGAAAGGTGCATGATGAGGAGGTGAGGTAATCATTCCCTCAACCTGGAGTCGATGTGTTTAATTTATCAGCTTCTGCGAATATCCAGCAACTTTATCGAGGTTGATGGACTGAACACATCGACTCCAGGCTGAGGGACTGATTACCTCAACTCCTCACCTTTCACCTTTCTCTGCAATGGACTGAAGAAGTCACTGGCTGGCGAAACATTTCCAGAATAAAGATGCCCAAATGTTGGACAAGTGTCTCATCATGCAAAACAGTGTACATGAGACACTCTCAGGGGGAGAGAGAAGCATCAACATGGTGGAGCACAAGAAATATGTCCAGGACATGAGAGACAGGGACAGCAAAGACAAAACACACTGGACAAAACTGGAGGCGCGGCAAGAATATATAAACGAGAGGGAGTATGTAAATATTATGCCATGGGTATTGGCGTTTATGATAGAAAGTTGTAAATATCAGTACATCAAATAGTGTTTCAGTATGCTGGGAAAAGACTGGGTGTCACTTTGATGAAGGAGTTATTTTCACCCTGAGATGTGTCTGTCATCAATACCCACCAAAGTTCCATGTGAAGAGGACACAACGACATATCAGGACATAGCCAGAAACGGGAGACATTGTACAACATATTTTTATGGGAAGAAATATACCAGAGAAACCAGCTATGATGTATACAACAACAGTGACAAGACAACACAGCATATTAATAGGTGACACACCAGAGCCAAACATGCATCAGTCTACTTCACCAGTACTGAAGAGACCGGCAATATATTCTCAGAGAACCATGCCACAGAATGACACAACAGATGTATTAATAAAACCAATAATAAGCCCGAACATACAAAATGATAAATCCTCCTTCATGTTTGCTAACCTTCAGGGCTTGAAAACATTAGTATTAACAAAGTTAACTATATAAGTGGGCTCCTCACTGAAGCAAAGGCATTGTTGGGAGCATTTACAGAGGCTAATACAAGGGATGTTTTGGACGACGGAAGGTTATGGGGGAAAAATTACAATGTTTATAGAAATGAGAGAGTGAACAGGTGACAGGGAGGAGCAGGTCTCTATATTGCACGCAGATGTTGATATCAAATGATACAGTAGGAGTACTGAGTATTGAAGAGGAAAACAAGAACGTAGTGATTATCCTGGTATATAAATCACCGTCAAGGACTGGGCCGCGGGGACGTTGACCCCCAGAACACCTCCAGGCAGACTCCAGGTAGATAGACCCTCAGAAACACTTGAGAAGTTCACGCAACAGATAAGAAAAATAGAAGCCGTAAAAAAACTTGAGAATGATGCAACAATTATTATCTTCCTCGGAGATTTCAGTCTCCCAAAATTTAAAAGTAAAATTGTAAATCAGAGTTGTACCAGGAATAGTCCTGGGAAGCAAGTTAGCTCAACAAAGACATACCAGAGAACTAGTTGAGCTTTGTGGAAAGTTTGCAGATTACACAACCCACTAGAAATAATATACTAACTTTGATCGTCACAAACAACGATGAGCTAACCAGAATCATAACAACAAAAATAATATTCTGTGATGACAACATAGAAGTATAAACAAGTATAAATGCAGGAGTGGAAAATTCCAGCAGTAGTGTAGAAATGATGTTCAGTAAATTTAACTTCAACAATCAGAGAATTAATTGAGACAGAATAAACAAAGAACAATGAGACATCCTGGGAAACAGTCATGACCAACCTCAACCCTCACCAGTGCTTGACAAAACTGAATACAGAAACATACAAGCTCTGTGTATTATATATATCATTCAAAGAAGATCATATATAGACAGAGAATGTAGATTGTAGAAGAATGTACAAACTAAGAAAAAGGGTTACTGAATGTCTTATTAAAAATGTGAATGTTACAACAAAGGAAAAATTAACTTTGTAGAGAGATTACCAAGTCGTATCAGACTGAAGAACCAGAGAACAAAAACCCATCCAGGATGTTGCTAGAAACCACAAATATATTTTCACATATACATAATCTAAGTTAAAAATTAACTGTCGAATTGGATCATTGATCACAGGATGTTCATACACTGATGAAGAAAAAGAAATTAGCGAAATTGTATAAGATTAATAGAAATCAGTGTTCAGTATTCCATTAAACGACAGCAGAGTGGAGAATGCAGAACAGTTTCTCATTATCCCCGAGAGCCACACAAATCACATAACTGACATTAGTACAAATCCGGAAGAATTGGAAAAAGAAATACAAAACATGCCTATTCATGCAGCACCTGGACTGCATGCGTTGAATTCCGTATTTATGAAAAGTTACGAAGCTCCACTAGCACGAACACATATTTTTGGATAGAACACTTTAGATTTAATCGAAATCCCGGAGGTCTTAAAGAGTGAGGACAACACGTCTTTGACTCTCGAAATGGAACAATATAAACCAAAACAACATGGATTTAGAGCTGGAAGCTCATGCTTGCCACAGCTACTATGACAGCATTATGGAGGCGCTGGAAGAAAATAATCACTCAGATTTGGTCTACACGGATTACACTCCATGATCACAAATGTGGTCATGGAGTCATTGCATATAAATTGAGGGTGTTAGGTATAACGGGGGAAGTAGGTAAATGGCTTTTCAACTTCCTGACAAAGACTACACAGTGAGGTAATTAATAGAGAATGCAACATTAGCTAAGTAAAAAGCTCAGTTCCCCAGGGCACTGTTTTGACATATTCAGTGTTTCTTATCTGCATAGCATAGATAAAAACACTGGCCATAGTTACGTATCATCATTTGCAAATGAAACTAAAAAAACATGAAAATCACCAGGTATAAGACACGTGAAGATAGTGTTTCAGTGGGCAGTGGATAATAAGAAGACATTCAGTGGTGACAAGTTCCGACAAAGTGTAAAGAATGAGAGATGATGTACACAGAATGCAAGAGAATCACCAAATAAAACTAATGAAACGTGTAAAAGATCTAGGTGTGATGAGGTCAACTGACATTTTTTTTTCAAAGAACACAATAAAACAAATAACACGAAAGCTAGGAAGATGACGGGGTGGGTAATGTGAATTTTCAACACGAGGGACTTAGTGCAGTTGGTAACACTTTTCAATTAACTTATGCTGCCTTGCTTAGAGCATTGTTCAGTGTTAGTTTTGGTAAGGTTCATTAGGAAACACGACAAGTATTTATTAACGCGGGTCTTAGTTATATGACCACCCGTCACTGGATCCTTTGGGCATTTGACCGACGCCTTTCGCTGGCTTATCGGTCCACCCCATTACAAATTAGAATTAGGTTTATGCTTAGTTTTGACGGTTCCTTTCATGGCAGGAGAGGTATTAGAACTGGAACAGATACAGAAATTATTTACGGCTAGCACAATTAGATTACTGGGAATGCCTCAAAGCCTTAAATAAGTACTTACTGGAGTGGGGAAGAAAGATACACTGTAATATGTAGAAGGTGATTGATGGCCTGGTTCCAAATCTGCACGCTGCCATAACAGCATACTTAAGCGAAAGATATGGGAGAATGTGTAAAATAAACCAGGCGAAAAACAGGGGCACCATGGGTACAATAAGAGAACATTGTATCAACATCCTAAGTCCCAGACTGTTTAACACTCTACCACAAGATACCAGAAACTACCGCAACAAGTGTAAAGCTTTCCAAAAGAAAATTGGACATATACCTCCTCCAAGTGCCAGTTCAACCAGACTGTTTTGGATACGTGGGCCAGCTGGTCACCGGCATTAACAGCCTATTTGAACAGCCAAGCAACAGACAACCCTGGCCTAGGGCTGGGCTACGAGATTAAGAAACCTCTCGAAACCCTTCAAAGGTATATCTATACAAGGTGCAAAATAAACCCAGTGAAAAGCAGGGGTGCAGTGAGCACAATAAGGGAACACTGTATCAACATTCGTGGTCCCAAATTACTCAGCATCTTACCAGAAGATATCAAAAACACTACTGGAACAAGTGTAGAAGTCTTCAAGAGGAAACTGAACAAGTATCTTCACGTGCCAGATCAACCAGGCTGTGATGGATATGTGGGTCAGCGGACCGCCAGCAGCAACAGCCTGGTTGACCAAGCGAATACCAGACAAGCCTGGCCCACGGCCGGGCTCCGAGCGTAGACTCTCGGAACTCATCAAAGGTAAGGTAGGGGCTCCGTGGGCACAGCAGATTAACACTAACTTTGCTGAGTTATAGGGATAATTTACACAAGGTAGGGGGCCGTGGGCACAATAAGAGAACAAACATCAACATCCATGGGCCCAGAGTATTCAACATTCTGCCAGAAGATATCAAACAACACTGCCAGAACGTGTAGAAGAAAATCCTCGAAACCCATCATAGGTATATCAGTGATATGTCCATGAGACTGTATAAACAGCCTGCCACTATTAACCGGAATCTCCGCCTACGGACTTATTTTAATATCTTTACTGTGTACCACATACCCATGAATATCAAAATGGTATACAATACCGACAGGTTGGTAAGTAAGATACATAGGCAACAGTTAGGCATGTTTATTCCGAAACGTTTCGCCTACACAGTAGGCTTCTTCAGTCGAGTACAGAAAGTAGGCCTACTGTCTGTACTCGACTGAAGAAGCCTACTGTGTAGGCGAAACGTTTCGGAATAAACATGCCTAACTGTTGCCTATGTATCTTACCAACCACATACCCATGGTGTGGGCGGTAGTCAAAATGATTACAGAGGCACATAATGGGTCCAGGGACTGGACCCTGAACTGATATTCAAAACACACCTTCAGCTGAATGACGCACACGAATTTAGCGCTTGGTGTAATGTAAATATAAGGTTCAAGCGAATGATGGTGAATGTGTGTTCTTCTTTGGATCACCCTGCCTTAGCGGGGCACGGCGGTTGAGATAAAAACATTGAAGGGAGTGGTGGAGGCTAAGCGTAAGACGAACACTTCTCAAAGTCAACCAGGATAAGGGGAGAAGTGTAAGCAAGCAGGATGTGTTTTTGTGCACTTATTTGGGAGATATGCACCATTGTCTGTACACTGTGTGTACTTGTATGTTGCATGTATACGTTCACTTTATTGGTTAAATTTTCAACAGCGCTTATTATTTTGGTAATTGATTTTACGCAGTTACCTTGGCCAGGTTTATGTAACGTTTTGATAGATTTTAATTATTCCCAGTCAGATACGTAAATATTGCTTATTGTCCATGATCTAGTGTCTCTCTCTCTCTCTCTCTCTCTCTCTCACTATCTCTCTCAGGAAGCATGTAATGAGGGGCGTAATCTTAATTATGTTTTGATGTAATATATCTACCTAAAATAGCGTTTTCATATAATTACTTATGAAGTGTGTGTGTTTTTTTTAACGAGTTATCCTTAATTATTAATATATCGTTTTCTCTGAGTTGTGATAATTCCGGTGCAAAATTTTACCCCTTATAAACGTTTCTAGTTAAATCAACCTGGATAAAGAATTTGTTTTGATTAGGATTACGAAAGAGCACACATTAATTCAGTGACATTTTTAAAGTTAGGGGTAATCTTGCAAAAATAGCTTTAAGTGAAGAAACTGCAATAAATATAGGCACATTGAAAGTGTTTGAGAATGAGACCAATAAGTGTTCCCACTAGGAAGCTACACATGCCATAAGTGTTCCCACTAGGAAGCTACACATGTCATAAGTGTTCCCACTAGGAAGTTATACTTGTCATAAGTGTTCCCACTAGGAAGCTACATATGCCATAAGTGTTCCCACTAGGAAGCTACACATGTCATAAGTGTTCCCACTAGGAAGCTACACGTGTCATAAGTGTTCCCACTAGGAAGCTACACATGTCATAAGTGTTCCCACTAGGAAGCTACACATGTCATAAGTGTTCCCACTAGGAAGCTACACATAAGTGTTCCCACTAGGAAGCTACACATGTCATAAGTGTTCCCACTAGGAAGCTACACATGTCATAAGTGTTCCCACTAGGAAGCTACACATGTCATAAGTGTTCCCACTAGGAAGCTACACATGCCATAAGTGTTCCCACTAGGAAGCTACACATGTCATAAGTGTTCCCACTAGGAAGCTACACATAAGTGTTCCCACTAGGAAGCTACACATGTCATAAGTGTTCCCACTAGGAAGCTACACGTGTCATAAGTGTTCCCACTAGGAAGTTACACTTGTCATAAGTGTTCCCACTAGGAAGTTACACTTGTCATAAGTGTTCCCACTAGGAAGCTACACATGTCATAAGTGTTCCCACTAGGAAGCTACACATGTCATAAGTGTTCCCACTAGGAAGCTACACATGCCATAAGTGTTCCCACTAGGAAGCTACACATGCCATAGGTGTTCCCACTAGGAAGTTACACATGTCATAAGTGTTCCCACTAGGAAGCTACACATGTCATAAGTGTTCCCACTAGGAAGCTACACATGTCATAAGTGTTCCCACTAGGAAGCTACACATGTCATAAGTGTTCCCACTAGGAAGCTACACATGTCATAAGTGTTCCCACTAGGAAGCTACACATGTCATAAGTGTTCCCACTAGGAAGCTACACATGCCATAAGTGTTCCCACTAGGAAGCTGCACATGTCATAAGTGTTCCCACTAGGAAGCTACACATGTCATAAGTGTTCCCACTAGGAAGCTGCACATGTCATAAGTGTTCCCACTAGGAAGCTACACATGTCATAAGTGTTCCCACTAGGAAGCTACACATGTCATAAGTGTTTCCACTAGGAAGCTACACATGTCATAAGTGTTCCCACTAGGAAGCTACACATGTCATAAGTGTTCCCACTAGGAAGCTACACATGTCATAAGTGTTCCCACTAGGAAGCTACACATGTCATAAGTGTTCCCACTAGGAAGCTGCACATGTCATAAGTGTTCCCACTAGGAAGCTGCACATGTCATAAGTGTTCCCACTAGGAAGCTACACATGTCATAAGTGTTCCCACTAGGAAGCTACACATGTCATAAGTGTTCCCACTAGGAAGCTGCACATGTCATAAGTGTTCCCACTAGGAAGCTACACATGTCATAAGTGTTCCCACTAGGAAGCTACACATGCCATAAGTGTTCCCACTAGGAAGCTACACATGTCAACACTCCCGCGCAGGATACACCAAGGGTAAACGCCCAGCGTTTACCCTAATCCTATTTTAGGCATTAAGGTATTCTTGACCGGTAGTAAATATTAATAACCCCACGTGTAGTCAGTAGGTTTTAAACCCCATAAATTAATCAACCAGAGAGATTAATGCAGGGGTGGCTAAAATTTGATATCAATATATCAGTATTCCTAAAATTTGTTTCAAAGTTAAAATTTAATGAAAATTCTGTCGTGTGTACATTTGGCAAAAAAAGTATATTGATCACTTAGATAAGATTTCTTCGGATTTTTAACCCCGGAGGGTTAGCCACCCAGGATAACCCAAGAAAGTCAGTGCGTCATCGAGGACTGTCTTGTCTTATTTCCATTGGGGTCCTCAATCTTGTCCCCCAGGATGCGACCCACACCAGTCGACTAACACCCAGGTACCTATTTGCTGCTAGGTGAACATGACAACAGGTGTAAGGAAACACGTCGAAATGTTTCCACCCCGCCGGGAATCGAACCCTGGGCCCTCTGTGTGTGAAGCGAGAGATTTAGCCACCAGGCCACACACACACACCCACACACACACACCCACCCACATATATATATATATGTCGTGCCGAATAGGCAAAACTGGTGAATTAGCAAGAACTCATTTAAAATTAAGTCCTTTCTAAAATTTTCTCTTATACGTGTAAAGATATATTTTTTCATTTATGTTAATATAAAAATTAATGATTTTGTACCAAAAGAACCTTAGGAAACTTACCTAACTCTATTAAAACAAGCGCAATTTATTTTAGCAATAAGATCACAGCAAACAGGTGATATCACAATATGCAGAACAACCACTGCAAAAAAAATAGTGAAATTCCAAGCGCTTTCGTGACTTCTCACATTATCAAGGCACTATAAAAATAAAAGGTTAACAGGAAGGCATGTAAAGACGAGATTACACCTCACTGCCACCCAACAACAACACCTGACTTTTTATGATGTAGGTAAGTAGTCAGTGATCCGTGAAACACACCTTATATTCTACCCAAAAAATTGTC
Organism: Cherax destructor; assembly: GCA_009830355.1. NCBI lineage: Eukaryota > Metazoa > Arthropoda > Malacostraca > Decapoda > Parastacidae > Cherax > Cherax destructor. The sequence continues at coordinate 98,412 of WNWK01001836.1, read as the reverse complement.
TAATGTATCTTAAATTCTTCCCAAATTTTATTAATTATAAATGAATCCAATTTATATAACCCAAAAACAATATTCATATTATTTTCAAAACTACTTTTTATGAAACATGATTCTGTTATATTCCTGTCGACCATGGACTTGATACAACTTTCTCAGATTTTTGAAAATCAATTGGATGATTAAAATCTCTCACATGAATAAACAGAGCATTAGAACCTTGCCCACTTCTAATGATTATATTTATGTTGTTTTAACCTTATTTCAAGACTTTTACCAGTTTGACCGTAATAAACTTTATCACATATTTGACAAGGAATTTTATTGACACCCGTCAGCATTTTTGGGGGAATTTTTTATCAAAAGTTTTTTAACTTTTGATAAAATAAATGCTGGTAATGGCAGTTTGTGTCATTTATATAGTCTGTATGTTTTACCATTGTGTTACCATCGTTACTGGTTGTTGTAACTGTCTCATACACTGTAGTTCTTCCGATATCTTGGGACCCTTCCAATATCCCATAGTCTTTCCGATATTTTGGAATACTTCCGATACCCCATAGTCTTTCCGATGTCTTGGATCCTTCTGATATCTTGGGACCCTTCCATTATCCCGTAGTCTTTCCGATATCTTGGAATACTTCCGATACCCCATAGTCTTTCCGATGTCTTGGATCCTTCCGATATCTTGGGACCCTTCCAATACCCTGTAGTTCTTCCGATACTTCTGGGGATTTTGTGATATCTTGGACAAACGTACCAACATGATTCTTCAAGCAACTTGGTTTATACACCAAGAGGTGTATATATACTGGGTTAACTTTCAGTCCTGTTTTAGGGATGAAAGTATCTTTGATCGGGTGATTTAGAGCCTCAATCACCTCGTATAGTGGATAAATTTTAAATCTAACCAACTCTTAGATTAACCATCATTTTTGTCCAACCCAGCTCTCTCTCTCCCTGGCTGGGCCAGGAGCTGTGAATTATCCCTTGTAACCATATATAGATGAGTACACATACACACACACCTGGGAACAAAGTAAACAGGATCCAGCGAACAAGTATTCGCTGCAGAGGCGGTGGCACTAGGCTGGCGATCACTTTACATTTGCGCCCACGATAGAAATTAGAATGCTTATAATTATCAGAACGTGTGAAATACGTGCATATAGTGGTAATGGTAGTATTACATTCTATGTACATACTATTGACAGTGTTACAGTATATTTGATACATGGGCCCTCGATTATGTAATGGTGAAGGAAGTATCTGTGCTCATTTCCTGTAAGCCTCTGTATCTGCTATCAACATGTAATGTCTTAATTTGACTATAGTGGTGACCGTGTGCGTCCCACTGTCTTATAGACGTTTTATTTTGGTAATAATGGTAGAATTACCGACAAAATGTTAGGTAAATGGACACAGATGCAGCTAATGGGATATTTTATTGTGGCAACGTTTCGCTCTCCAGGAGAGCAAAACATTGCTACAATAAAATGTCACATTAGTTGCCTTGTCTTTCATGGTATAAACCTTGGCAATAGACGCCAACAAAGTGGTTTAAAAAGACAGGTACGTAGGTATTGTTTGTCAGGAAACAGGACAAGTGTTTCCTGACGCGGATCTTAGTTATATGATGACCCACCACTGGAGGTTTTGGTCATCTCACCGAGGCCTTCCACTGGCTTACCGGTCCACCCCTTTATAAATTATGATTATAATTATAACAAATTATTAAACAAACCAATTATTAAACACACAGGTTAAAATGACAGTATATATAAGCGGAGAGTAGGATGTGATGTCCTTCAAGGCGGCCTTCAGTGGGGTGACTTGTTGCTAGTGAAAGGTTCTTGTTCTGAGGAACTAGAACTGCCCTTCCCTTCATCGAGCGTTGTATGACCTTTACAGAGTTTGTGCTTACCCGTCAATAAAGTACATTGCAATAGTACTGGCTTGGAGTTTTACGACCCGCTTGCCGTGAGTTCTAGCCCCACCCGCACCGTGGTTTGTTTATATTGCAATAGATTTGGAGAGACGCCGGTGAATTATTGCAATTCCCTGAGTACCACAGGGAGGTGTAGCCTCCTTGTTAGTGTTAATATGATGGTTAATGTCAGTATGGGAAGGTATCCACACCAGAGGGTCGTAAACCTTTGTCTAACAATTACGTCGTTATAAGGAAAATTACAAAGTTACTTACGTCTTTGTAAGGAAAATTACAAAGTTTCTTTCGTCTTTATAAGGAAAATTACAAAGTTACTTACGTCTTTATAAGGAAAATTACAAAGTTACTTTCGTCTTTATAAGGAAAATTACAAAGTTCCTTACGTCTTTATAAGGAAAATTACAAAGTTCCTTTCGTCTTTATAAGGGAAATTACAAAGTTCCTTACGTCTTTATAAGGAAAATTACAAAGTTCCTTACGTCTTTATAAGGGAAATTACAAAGTTCCTTACGTCTTTATAAGGGAAATTACAAAGTTCCTTACGTCTTTATAAGGGAAATTACAAAGTTCCTTACGTCTTTATAAGGGAAATTACAAAGTTCCTTACGTCTTTGTAAGGAAAATTACAAAGTTCCTTACGTCTTTGTTTTACAAGAAAGAATTACTTGAAGAGTTGACTTTGAGTAACATACAAGATACTGATACAGTCGTTGTTAGTTACCAGGTGGACAGCAGCCATCTTGAAAGATGCCTGACAGTCGTTGTTAGTTACCAGGTGGACAGCAGCCATCTTGAAAGATGCCTGACAGTCGTTGTTAGTTACCAGGTGGACAGCAGCCATCTTGAAAGATGCCTGACAGTCGTTGTTAGTTACCAGGTGGACAGCAGCCATCTTGAAAGATACCTGAAGGATGCTTCCGGGGTTCAGCTAAGACGCTCAGTCCCAGACCAAACCTGTCGGTGGATGAAAGCCTTATCAACCAGGCTGTTGCTGCTGGTTGCGCGTAGTGCAGCGTACGAACCATAGCCCAGGTGGTCAGAAACTAATTTGAAGAACTTATCCAGTTCCCTCTTGAAGACAGCCAGAGGTTTATTAGTAATTTTCCTTATGCACGGAGGGAGGGAGGGCGTTGAAGAGTCGGTGACCTCTGACACTCATTGGGTTCTGCTTTTAATCGGAGGTACTTTGTGCCATCTGCCAAGTTCTTGCTTTTACACAGGGTCATTTCGGTGTGCAGGTTTAGGGTCTCCAGTATTTTCTAGTTGTAAATTACGACGTATCTTTGTCGCTTACGTTCCAAGGAATACAGTTGAAGGGACTTCAAGCGTCCCCAGTAGTTTAAAGGCTTATTTGAGTATATGAACAGTGAAAGTTCTCTATGTTTTTTCAGCTCAGCGACCTTGGACTGCCTTGAAGGAAATAGTTAGTGTACAGCAGTATTTTAGCCTGGAGGAAACAACTTGAAGAGTATTATCATTGGTTCGCATACCTTATCTTGAATGTTCTAGTTATCAATGATATCATTTTCCTTGTGATATCAACAGTAACATTGTTGTGATCCTCGAATAAGAGATGTTTCGACACCATTACTCCCAAGTATCGTACACGGAGCTTTCGCTCTACTGAATGAATCAAGTTTGTGCTGTACTCCGTTGCAGTCTTTATTTCCTCCATTCTTCTATAGTGGAGCAACTGAAACTTGTCTTCATTGAACATCATATTATTGTTTCAGGTACACTGGAGGACTTTATATCCTCTTGACGAGTCATTGTATCTTGGATGGACGTCGCTCTCATAGAGATTCTGGCTATGATTTATGTCCTCGTCTATGTCTGTTATAAGAGTGAGAAACAAAAGTGGTTGGAGTACTGCGCCTTAAAGAAGCACACCCTTTCATTATGGCAGCATCTGACTTTAATCTACTACTACTTTAGAGTCTATTTGTTAAGTTAAATATCCGTCTGTCCATTTAACCAGTTATTACATTTGCACACATTTTGTGCTCTGTCAAACCGTAGTTGAAGGCTTTTACGAAATCAGTGTACACTACATCAACATTTAGCTCGTTTTCCACTGCATCCGAAACCATATAATGATCTAGCAGTTGTGAAAAGCAGGAGCAACCTGCTCTAAACCCATGCTGCCCTGGGTTGGGCAATTTCGGTGATTCCATGTGATTGGTAATCTTGCTGCTTAGGACACGTTGAAAGATTTGAAGATATGTGAAGTTAGCGCTATTGGTCTCATTTAGTTTTTTTGCAAAGCCTTAACTGCCACCTTTGTGAAGTGGAGCAATATCAGTGATGACACATGTGTCCAGGTTCCTTCTCCATAGCATATTAAAGGCCCGATATAATAGTTCCTTGTAGTTTTTGATGAATATGGAGTTGCATGAGTCTGGTCCTGGGGCAGAATGCATGGGCATGCTGTCGATAACCTCTTCAAAGTCAACTGGGGAGAGGGATACATCAGAAACTGTGGGGATGTCAGTAGTGTTTTGAGTCTCGTGAATAATTCGCTAGGGTTGACTGATGAGTGGAGTCACTGGTCAGTCTCATGGTGACTTCAGTATTTCACTTATTTTCGTACTGTTATCACTGTATATTCCATCTTTAATTAAAGGCCCTGTATTGGATCAAGCTTTTGCCCTGAATTTTTGTGTAAGAGAAGTATTTGGGATTTCTTATTTCATTTATTCCTTACGTACATCAGAGAGAATTCTGCCTTTGAGAGAAAATCTGTTATCAGTCATCTTCGCCTATAGAGGAAGCCCCACCCCCTACACTCTCCCTGGTTTGCATCTTCTCCTCCTTCGCCGTAGAGTTATGTATCTGATACATATTTTGAGCATCAGTGAGCCCAGCCTCCTAAGGAACTAACTGGTTTAGATCGACGGTGGTCACATTGTCTCTCCAGTGTCTCGTTAAGGTCATAATTTATTTGGCCTCAGTTGATCTTGAAGTTAAATTCGCCCTCATGACTGAGCATGTTTCTCTGTCTTAGGCTGATGTGCACGCAGGTCTTAGGCTGCTGTGCAGCAGGTCTTAGGCTGCTGTGCAGCAGGTCTTAGGCTGCTGTGCAGCAGGTCTTAACCTAGGCTATGTTGTGGTCTGAGCTAACAGTCTTCGACACCGTTATGTCCCAGACCGGGTCCTCATTGTTAATGGTTTAGCAAACCCACAAGTTGAACAATAAGACACTTGTGCAACATTTGAGAATCTTTATTGAGGAAAAGTTTCGCCAGCTAGTAGCTTCTTCAGTCTAATAAAGAGAAAAACTTTGGAAAAAGAGGAGTTTGAGGTGATTAGTCCCTTAGCCTGGAGTCTACTCCAGGCTAAGAGACTGATTACCTCAAATTCCTCCTCTTCTTCCACCGTTCTTTTATTGGTAAATATGAGGTCTAGGGTGGGGAGTATCAACTTTTCCTCCATCATTAACCCCCTCGGCTTTGTATATTTCTCCATCATTAACCCCCCTCGGCTTGGTATATTGTTCCATATACTCCCTTACTTTCATACAAAAAATTTATCGCCATCATAAAGGGACAGAAAAACAAGGTCAGAAAAAAATAAATTATTCCGCTTTTGCACAAAAATAACAATATACATTCGTATCACAAAACAAAAATAACCGTTCTTTTCTAAAGAAATAATTATACAGTCCATTTTTATCACAAAAAATAAAACCAAACAGAAACACCAGAAACATTATCAGTGGGAACACTGGTGATTCATTGAGTCAATCAGTTTGTTTATACGAGGAACTGTTGATGACAATGCTACTCTCAGTTGTTGATGACAATGCTACTCTCAGTTGTTGATGACAATGTTACTCTCAGTTGTTGATGACAATGTTACTCTCAGTTGTTGATGACAATGTTACTCTCAGTTGTTGATGACAATGTTACTCTCAGTTGTTGATGACAATGTTACTCTCAGTTGTTGATGACAATGTTACTCTCAGTTGTTGATGACAATGCTACTCTCAGTTGTTGATGACAATGCTACTCTCAGTTGTTGATGACAATGCTACTCTCAGTTGTTGATGACAATGTTACTCTCAGTTGTTGATGACAATGTTACTCTCAGTTGTTGATGACAATGCTACTCTCAGTTGTTGATGACAATGTTACTCTCAGTTGTTGATGACAATGTTACTCTCAGTTGTTGATGACAATGTTACTCTCAGTTGTTGATGACAATGCTACTCTCAGTTGTTGATGACAATGTTACTCTCAGTTGTTGATGACAATGCTACTCTCAGTTGTTGATGACAATGCTACTCTCAGTTGTTGATGACAATGTTACTCTCAGTTGTTGATGACAATGTTACTCTCAGTTGTTGATGACAATGCTACTCTCAGTTGTTGATGACAATGCTACTCTCAGTTGTTGATGACAATGCTACTCTCAGTTGTTGATGACAATGCTACTCTCAGTTGTTGATGACAATGTTACTCTCAGTTGTTGATGACAATGCTACTCTCAGTTGTTGATGACAATGCTACTCTCAGTTGTTGATGACAATGTTACTCTCAGTTGTTGATGACAATGCTACTCTCAGTTGTTGATGACAATGCTACTCTCATATAATCATCGGCTTTCAATGTGTTCCTGGTCTTTATCTTCGCTGCTACTAAACTTGAGATCCCTGACTCACATAAGTATGTAGTGCCAATAGGAACCAGCACTTGGAAGGCACCCTGAGTAAGGAGTGGAAATGAATCTGTGAGTTTTACCCAAAAATGAACACCAATCTTTTCAAATTCTTCTCTAAGAGTATTGAATTATTATTCAATTGTCAGGTACATCAAATATTTACCCCCTTGCCATGTAATTTTTACCCCCAAGGGGTAAATTTACCCCTGGTTGAGAATCACTGGTCTAGGGTGATACCCATTCTGGTGGGCTCAGCGATCAGCTGACTGACTGCGAATTTATTACAGAGGTTTAGTAATTCTGTCGTGTGAGACTTCCTCCACACTGCAGTTGTCGTGGAGGTGTGTAGTGGACTCTGTTGAGTGACAAGTGTCAAATAAGGCTCCATGGTGGTTGCTTCTGGCTTTATTCGTAAAGATAAGCCATAAGATTTTGTTCCGACTTTTAACCCGGAGGGTTAGTCACCCACGATAACCCAAGAAAGTGCGTCATCGAGTTCTGTCTTATTTTCATTGTGGTCCTTCAATCTTGTTTCCCAGGATGCGACCCACACCAGTCGACTAACATAGAAGTACAGTGGACCCCCGAGTTTCGTCCATAATTCATTCCAGAAGGCTGTTCAAGTGCCATTACCGAACGAATTTGTTCCCTTAAGGAAAAATGAAAATTAAATTAGTCCTTTCAGACCCCCAAAAATACACATATAAAAACACTTACAATATTAAACTTACATAATTGTTCGAAAACCGAGGTGACCGAAACTCGGGGGTCCACTTTACCTACTTGCTAGGTAAACTGGGACAGTAATGCAAGTCGTCTGGCAACACATCTAGTGTCTACCAAGCCTGGATATCGACTGGCTGCTGGTCCAGGCGGTAAATACCGCCTGGCTATCCAGTGATCACACTAGACATAATACACAGCGAATGTACATCACTGACAGAATTACACTTCTTGCTACGTTCTTCCAAGCAGCTGGATATTTGGAGCTGTGTTTGATACACTTTCAAGACAATCCTCGATATACAGTTGTATTCGGAGGTGTATACACTAGCGCAACTAGATTTTATTTTTCTGTTTTGACTGCCAGAACTGCAACTATATTTTATTGGTGTTTATGAACTCAGTGCTTACGGCATGTTAATTTCCCCTTTTTTGCCTGTTTTTTTCTAGTCGCCTCGCATTTCATTATCAAAATAGCTTTTTCTACAAATCTCTGTGAAAACTATACTCTCTGAGAAGATCGATAATAAAAGCTTTTTTATTGCTTTTCTTTGGTTTAGAGCTAACAATTGCAAACACAAAAGATGATACATTGTTAGTTGTGCTGATGGGCTTTTGTTTCCAGTCCATCATGACTCTTGTGACACATTCTTAACATTTCTTGCCACACTCTTCCGCTGCCTGGTACTGAAAAATCCGTGTGGGTTGTATGATAATAGTTTGCATGTTAAGCTTGGCATTTACGAGGCTTCATACGCCTCGTACTCTTCTTGTGGAAGACCCGACACTTCAAATCATTATTCTTTATTTATTAAGCTAAAGACGTTTTTGATTGGGAGAGCTTGCAGGACCTGGAGCGACATGTGCCGTTATTATTTAGGAGATTTCATCGTTTCTTTGATAAATGAGACACTTTTTGCAACATATTAGGTATCTTTATTCTGGAAACGTTTCGCCCCACAGTGGCTTCTTCAGTCCAATGCAGAAAAAGGTAGAAAAAGAGGAGTTTGAGGTAATCAATCCCTCAGCCTCGAGTTGTTGTGTTCAGAACACATCGACTCAAGGCTGGGGGACTAATTACCTGAAACTCCTCTTTTTCCACCTTTTTCTTCATTGGACTGAAGAAGCCACTGTGTGATAAAACGTTTCCATAATAAAGATACCTAATTTGTTGCAAAAAGTGTCTCATTTATCAACATGTCGTTTGTTTGAATCATTCATTCACAACATTTCTTTGATTTTCAAGAGTGAAGCCTAGTAGTCAGCGGGAGCTTCTTTCGTATTATCAAGATCCGAGCCACGAGACACTTCACATTTCTGGGACAAAATACTACCTTATCTTTTAGGTCTGCTATATTCCTTTGTGAAATATTAAGTGATTCAATTTAATGTTGTCTATTTGATGTTTTTTTTGTGCAGATTGAGGATATTTTTAACCCTTTGTACGATAATTATATATTTTTGACGGTTGAGTTGGGGTGGAGGGGTTAGCTTGTGTGTCGAGAGTATGTATGACTGTGTGGCCTCTTGTGTATATCACTGAAGGACTTTCTGGTCCATGTTCTCTGCAAATGTTTATCTTCTTTGCGATGTAGATAGTTTTGTGGGTGACTGACACATCTGGTCTCCATATGAAGGCTGAGGACCTCATCTTACATCGTTTATATTTATTAAAATAATGGTTGGCGAAACGTTCTCCTAATAAAGACTGGCAGGTTTTCCACATGTCTTATTCGTCAACGTGTTGCTACTGTATACCATTAATGTAAGTAAGTTACATATGTGTAAATTACCATGGATAACCCCCAAAAAAAGTCAAAGTGATTTATTAGGTTTGAGTGCGGGATGAAGGATGTGTTAGTTTGGCTACAAGTATGATGTCAAAGGAACGGAGAGAGTTGTTGAGAGTAGAAAGAATGGAAATATAGCGAAGGCAGAGATTTTGAGGAGTGATGGTTATCGTTACGGAGTGTGACGTATTTTGTTTTGTGTTTCAGGCATACGAATTGTCGACACTGACGGGGACGCAGGTGATGCTGCTGGTGGCGAGTGAGACGGGTCATGTGTACACGTTCGCCACGAGGAAGCTGCAGCCCATGATCACTTCCGAGGCTGGCAAGGCTCTGATCCAGACGTGTCTCAACAGCCCTGACCCACCCCAGGCCACCCACCACCACGACCAGCGCATGTCAGCCACCGGCTTCGAGGAGACGGAGCTGACGTACGCCGTCACTGAGGACGAGCACAAGGTCAGGCAGATGATGTACTCCACGCCCATCAACTCCATGCACCAGGGCGGTTCTATGGCCTCTCCCTCCCATCATGCCGCCGCCGCCGCCGCTGCCGCCGCCGCCGCCCTCCAGACCCACCACCACCAGCCCCAGTACCACCACCCACACCCCCCGCCCACCCCGCACCTCACAACGCCCACCTCCACCCACCCAATGAACCATCACCACCACCACCTGACACAGACCTCCCCTGGTCACACAGGTCATGCAGACCACACGGGCGTGGGTCTGCACCAGCACACCCACCTAGTAGCCCCTCAGACCCCCTTCCCTCCCACTCCCTCTCCCCCTCACTCACCCATGGGCGCTCCCTCCCCCACCTCGCCCTACACTAGCCTGCACCACCACCCACACCACCACATACCCGCCCACTCACGGTAGGGACTCGCCCGCTGCCCCACTCCCCCGTCTTATCCCCTACCCACTTCCTTCAACTACCAATTCGCTGGGCTGTAAGGTGCCCAGTGTATACGTGGGAGGGAGAGGCAGGATGACGGTGGCGGCGGCGTCGGCGGGCACTACTTAAATACCCACACTTGCATGTGGGCACTACTTAAATACCCACACTTGCATGTGGGCACCACTTAGATATCCACACCTGCATGTGGGAACCACTTAGATACCCATACGTGCATGTGGGTTGCGGCACTCACATCTTGATGTGGGTTGTACCTAGGCACCCACACCTTGATGTGGGTTGCACCTAGGTACCCACACCTTGATGTGGGTTGCACCTAGGTACCCACACCTTGATGTGGGTTGCACCTAGGTACCCACACCTTGATGTGGGTTGCACCTAGGTACCCACACCTTGATGTGGGTTGCACCTAGGTACCCACACCTTGATGTGGGTTGCACCTAGGTACCCACACCTTGATGTGGGTTGCACCTAGATACCCACACCTTGATGTGGGTTGCACCTAGGTACCCACATCATGTGGGTTCCGCCTAGGCACCTACACCTTGATGTTGGTTGAACCTAGGCACCCACACCTTGATGTGGGCTGCGACACCCACATCTTGATGTAGGCTGCACATAGGCACCCACATATTTGATGTGAGACTCTCCTAGGCACCCACACCTTGATGTGGGTTGCATCTAGGCACCCACATGTTGATGTGGACTGCACCTAGGTACACACACTTTGATGTGGGTTGCGGCACCCACACCTTAGATGTGGGCTTTGTCACCCACACATTAGATGCGGGCTGCACCTAGGCGGGCACTGAGGGGCTCAGGAACAGCACGTACACACACACACACACACACACACACACACACACACACACACACGAACACGCACACACACAAACACGCGCACACACACACAAACACACACACAAACACACACGCACACACAAACAAACGCACACACACACAAACACGCACACACACACGCACACAAACACAAACACGCGCACACACACGCGAACATTATCTCTCAGTCCACTGCAGGATTCGAACCTGCAAACTCGGCATCAGAGTACACAGTACTTTAACCACACAGCCAGAGTAATATATATATATATATATATATATATATATATATATATTTAAAAATACATTATTAGAGGATTTTGGCTTGCTGGAGAGTGTAAAAAGCACTACATAATTTAAATAAAAGTAAATTTTGGTTAATTTATTATTGAGGATGTAGGGAGTTTAGCTGAGCCCCTGAGCCGCCCACAGCCTCCTCTTGTAGATTGATCTCAGTGTGATGACTTGTGTGCCATACATGTACAAGTGGCGACGAGGTCACCAGCAGCACTGAGTGTCACCACACTCACCAGTACTCACATCCAGAGACAACCTGACTCTAGGGGCTTCACCAGGTGTAGTGCTGCTGGTGCTCGTCAGCCCTACAACTTCCCTGACGGTGGTTGTCTTGACCCTGATGTACGTGACTACGTGGCTTGAGCTATATGGGTCCTGCTCTCACTACCCTCACTTCATACATTAGACACAGGTCCAACACTTGGCCTCACCACTACAATGTAAATAAGAATGGTGAAGATCAGGGGTTTGAGGTAATCAGTCCCTCAACCTTGAATTGAGGTAATCAGTCCCTCAGGTTGAAGGGACTGGTGACCTTAAACTCCTCAGATATTTACTATTCTTCTTTATACTAGATTGATGAAGCCATTGGTTGGTGAAACGTTTCCTCAATAAAGATACCCAAGTGTTGTACATGTGTCTAATTTATCAACCTGTTGGTTCTCTGAACCATTTATCTGCAGTACCCAGTTGCCCTCAGTACCTGTTTACCCTCAGTACCTGGTTACCCTCAGTACCTGGTTACCCTCAGTACCTGGTTACCATCAGTAATCGAGTACTTACATCTACTTTAGTGGCTGGTGTAGCAGCAGGACCCCACGGTAGCTGGATGCCACCTAGTACCTCTTCACTGTCTCCTAACCACATCACTAACCATCAACTGAATTCTCTCTCGTGTTAAGTTTTTTAGAGTATCAGAGTTACGTCAGTTAAGGTGTAAATTGAGAGAGTATGTGAGTGGTGGTGTTGGGTTGGGGGTCGGTGGCCACGTGGTGTTGTGGCCAAGCCGGCTGTGTTCACGTGCTTGTGATACTCGCTGTCTGCAACCCATTGTGATGACTTGTTAATAATGTAGTAGTGGAGTGTGTGCTCCAGACTTGTCTTGTGCACGTCAAGCATGTTCTTATTTTGCTCGTCACATTGTCCAAGGAGTACCTACCTCAGCAACATATGCCTTCCATAACAGCGCCTCCACATGCTTTCTACACAAGAGTGCTTCTTGCTCTCCGTGTTCTCAGCAGATGGTGTAGGTAGCGTACAGTATCTTGACACCATATATACCCTACTAGAGGCAAGTGTCGCTTCTATATATTCAGGGAAAACCTGTCAACTTGGCCCACCTTCTATTATGTTGGGGAATTTTTTTTTTTTTGTTTTTGCCATAATAATTTAGGAGTTTAGTCTTGAGCTAAATGTTAAAGAGTTGAGTGTGACGCGGGTGGAGCTACTGTGGTTAGTAGCTACCCGCAGAATGTGGATATGTAAGGTTGTAACCAATTAAAACTTAATTTAAAACAGCTCTCACGTCAAATATAAAATGTGCCATGTTTGGGAACCTCGCTGTGGTGTTTTTTATTGAATAAGAGAGTTAATGTTGTGTGTGTGTGTGTGAGGTACAACGTTTAAGTTAGGTTTGTCAGCCTCACTTGATCCAGGTGATTTCCAGTGTCTCTGGGAGTAAGTGAAAAGTGTTTGGTAGTTGTGTGGGAGATAACGTCTGATCACGAGGTGTCAACGAGCCTGGCTTGTGCTTCACCAAGAGTGCCAGGTGCTAGACTTGTGTGCAAAAGATACGTCTCAACACTAGGCGCCCACAAAGTGTGTGAATTGTGACAAACATCAATAAAAGGGTGAAGCCATGGCTGTGTCAAAGGTTAGTTCAATAATCACCATCCTGGTGAAGCTGTCTCGCCCTTGCTATACCCTCAACCAGCCCTTCCTCGTGCCCAGCCCTTCCACGTACCCAGCCCTTCCACGTACCCAGCCCTCCACCATAGCCAGCCCTACCCCTTATCGAATCTTCCCGGATAGTAAGTAGTGTTGTTAATATTGACAACAGGGAGTCGTTAGCTGGAGCCACTACGTAATGCTGCCTTCGAAGATAAAAGTGTCTGAAGATATCTCACATAGTCCCGTACACTGGAGATCATTCACGTTATAATGACTGTGTAGCTCGCAAGAAGCAACAGTCAGGCCGATCAGACAATCACCAAAGCGCGGCCTCGGGCAGGCCTGCGAGAGTAGGAGGTAGGATGAGCCTAAGATAATGTCACTGAAATAAGGCAGTGTTAGGATATTTTGTCGACGGATATTTTGTAGACTGAAGACATTCATGGCGAAACGTTATCCTAACATAGCAGATGTGTTGTGTTTCCACATGTCGGTATTTGACAACTCTTAACTAGGACGGCAATACTCAGGTTGAGGGTCGTTATAAGACACTCGTCTTGGAACTGTCATCCGCCTTCTGCTTTAATTTTGTGCCTGTGTGCGCCTCCCTGTGTCGTCAGCGTGCATTTGTGTGTTTGTGCATGACAAATAGTATGGTCAGTGCAGCAAGGGTGCATGTATTGGTGCTTGATGTTTTCCGTTATGCATGACCACTTGTGTTTGTAGTGTTTATAGATGTTAGTTTGATAGCTTTATTATGCACCTCATACGTATTTTGTGGGTAGTAGTCGCCCCATACCCATCTAGTAGTCGATAGTCCCTCCGTACCCATCTAGTAGTCGATAGTCACTCCGTACCCATCTAGTAGTCGATAGTCCCTCCGTACCCATCTAGTAAGGGGTAAAAAGAAAAAGGCCCAGTCCAAAGGCTGGGCCTCAAGGTTGCGTTATATAAGCAGGTTGGAGTAGTAAGGAATTGTTTGCAATGATAATTATTTTATGACGATAATGAATGAGTTATAGCTAGTGAATATTACTATTAAGTATCTTCAGTGTACTACACACACACGACCCCTGCAACCACAACTAGGTGAGTACACACACACACACGACCCCTGCAACCACAACTAGGTGAGTACACACACACACACGACCCCTGCAACCACAACTAGGTGAGTACACACACACGCAAACGTACGTACAGTACAGTAGGAAAAAATTGCTGGAATGATCACGGTGTGTATAGAATGGAAGGCAGTCAAGTTTGATCTGAGAAAGGGGAAAGTGGTTGCAGTTTGTTAGAGCAGGAGTCGTTAAGCATGAAGGCGTCCCCGTGCCCTTGAAGTTGGACGAGACAGCTGTGGTAAAGCAACTTGTCTTGCGTATCTTTGTGGAAACGATTCGCCAACCAGTGGCTTCCTCAGTCCGGTACAGAGAAGAATGGTTGAATGTCAGAAAGAGTTTGAGGTGATCAGTCTTTTCAAGATTGATGGACTAATCTCATCGATTCCAGGCTGAGGGACTGATTACCTCAAACTCCTTCTGATCTTCAACCATTCTTCTCTGTATTGAACTGAGGAAGCTATTGGTTGTTGAATCGTTTACACAAAAATACCCAAGTGTTGCACAAGTGTCTAATTCATTAACCTGTCGGTTCTCAGAACCAGTAGTCTAAACTCTGGTGTTGATTCCCGATGCTTCACTAGTGTGTGAGAGGCTGACACGGGTGTCCCATGCGCCTGTGTGTGTGCCTGTGCGTGTGTATGAAGGTGTGTTTACATGTGTGTGAGAGAGATGGTGGGGGTGGAAGCGGTCAAAGTGGAAGGCGGCTCCTGGTACCAAGGGTCGAGCGTGGCGGTGGTGATGTGGCTGGGTCTTTACCAAACACTTGTGATGACTTAGTTCTTACGTCCCGGACTTAGTTCTTACGTCCCGGTGCTTCATAATGCTGATATCCTTAGCTTTATACCTTATTATTAATTTTATGATTTTCTTTGATTTTAGACCATTCAATCACTGGTGAGATTCATCCTTTGTACAGCCTTTGAATACTGTTGCCTTCAAAACAATATTTATACCACATATTTCAAGTGTTTTGTTCCAAGAGATATTAGAGACTGTTGTCGTAGTTGTTGTTGTGCCAATTTGTGGCATTGTAGAAGTGTATGTATCAGTAACAGTAATGGTGACCTGCTCATCTGGAGTTATGTATACTATAATGTATTGATGTAAAAACCCTTTTTGGGGGGTCTACGTCCCCAACTTTACAGTAGGGTCTGGTGCATAATATTTTAGGGTTGATGAATAAGTCACAGTACCGTGGCTGCAACACTACACACCTAACTCACCAATCTGAGGTATAACTTCATGATATTTAAGTCCGCCCTGGATCACTATAGTCTAAGAAACGCTCATTGAAGGCTCCTCTATAGATACGATTTTTTTTGTAAGTGGGTCTCCGTGCCTGCAATGATCCAGTGTGTACCCATATCCACAGTAGGTCTGTAACGTAAGCAGCCTCTGCTCGGTAATGTAAGTGAAGTCGGATAATTAGATTTAAAACAATAAGTGCAATTGAAAAATGTGTATTTATAATTGTATAGCGTGTGTGGCTTTCATATTCGTGTGTTGCGTCACATGGAGGAGCCTTCATTGGGTGTTTACTGTTTTCATCTTTATTTTGTGGCTTGTGAGTTACGAGTAAAGTTTTGGAGGGGCGGGGGCGGGGCCTGGAGATGGCGTGGGGGGGAGGGGGAGTTGAAGGGGCGTGCAGGCGTGGCCTGGTGGGGGCGTGGCCTGGGTGTTAGGTGGTAGTGACGGGGTGTAGCAAGGATAACTAGTCAGCGGACGTGGGTCACGCCAGCTTTATCCAGTGCAGCTCGTGGGGGTGGTGAGAGGCCTTGGGGTGGGAAGGAACGCCAGCAGTCACAGCCCCGTGAAACAATGAGGGGCGTCGCAGAGCAAACTTTTATTGGTACATCGTTTCACTGTGTGTGTGTATAGAACTTTATCGAGTCATGTTTTGCCTGGTGTAGAGATTTATCAGGTCATATTTAATATAGCTCTACACAGCCTGTTCTGCAACTTGTGTTCACTATTGTTGTTAGTACGCCATTTGGACGCAGCCGTGTCCAGACACCAGCCTACCCACTTAGCTAGAAAGTGTGACGTGACGGTCCAGCTGTAGTGACCCACAGTGACCCGCTCCCCCACAGAGGCATAAGACATCCTGGCCACTGTCACGGCACCCATTGGGTGTTTCGTGTTGTGTTCTAGCTCGTTCTCCAGGCTGCTGCTAGGGTCTTGAATCTCATTTTTTTCTGGCCTCTTTAAGTATGTGTGTGATAACCTGTTTGTATGTACGTCTTTAGTGTTTATAGTTGCAGGAACTGAACCATGCTGGTGTTGTTCCATCTAGTGTTTGTAGTTCCAGGAACTGAACCATGCTGGTGTTGTTCCATCTACAGTGTTGTAGGTCCAGGAACTGAACCATGGTGGTGGTGTTCCATCTACAGTGTTTATAGTTGCAGGAACTGAACCATGCTGGTGTTGTTCCATCTAGTGTTTGTAGTTCCAGGAACTGAACCATGCTGGTGTTGTTCCATCTACAGTGTTGTAGGTCCAGGAACTGAACCATGTTGGTGGTGTTCCATCTACAGTGTTGTAGTTGCAGGAACTGAACCATGCTGGTGGTGTCCTATCTACAGTGTTTATAGTTGCAGGAAGAGAGCTATACCGGTGGTGGTCCATCTAAAAGTGTTTGTAGCTACGGGTACAGTTCTATTGGTGTCCCGTCTGGCCCTCGTGTGTGTGCGTCCATATGTTTGAATGTGTGAGAGTAACTCACATAGATGTGGTTATAGGAATGGGCTTTGGCTCTTATGAATGTCGTGCGTCTCGTTTGAGGTCATGTCTTGAGGCTTGTGTTGGGTTACTGAGGAGTGGCACACGCATCTTCGACAAGTGCTGCTCCAGCGAGTAACAGCAGCAGCAGTCCCAGAGCTTTAGTAGGGCTCCAGCCTCGCCACACTTGTTCTCCTTGTGAAACAAGTGTGGGATGAGTGCCGGCGGCTGAGCCAGCATCCAGTTGCTGTAGCGGGAGATATACATACTCAGGGGATGAAGCAAACACCGTGGTAGCCCACACGAGCCTCGACACAAAACATAAACCCCTTTAACCTCAACGAGTTGCGCCACCCAGCCCCGTGCCTGCACTATATGTAAGATGGTCGATGGTGCAGGTGTATCTACCAGGATTGACGACTCACTAGTTTCCCCATCCAGGCTGCTTGCAAAGGTAGTTCCACGCACTAGAGTGGTAGAGAATGACGCCACCCTCCAAACTAATAGTGCCATTGGTTGACACTGTGCCACCCTCCAGATTGTTTGATAGTGCCATGTGTTGCCCTGTGGTCATACCGAGCACAAAGTTTGTATATATATATATCATGTTAAACTTGTTAATTAACTGAGTAGTGCAATAGATAACTTATTATATTGTAGCATTATATCTAAATCTGGTTTGTAAATACGACTTGTTTTATTAATCTTGTACAAATGCAACACAAAGGTTTCCTAGTAAAGTCATACTATGTATATAATGTTTTTATTTACAAAAACCCATTATGTTAGTGTGTAATATATGAGTGTTGTGGTGCCACCCAGAGGGTCCTTCATGCTCTTCACGGGGCTCTTGATCCAACCAACTGGATTTATCCTTCTCTTTCTTGGCTCCAGCCTGAATGCCTCTTAGTCCCAAGGCGCTATATGACCCCTTTGGGTTTAGTGCTTAATACAGATTAAAATAAAATATACTTTGATGAACGAGAGTTTGTAGACAAGTAATCCCACTCATGCTGGTACATGAGTGTTATCCCACTCATGCTGGTACACGAGTGTTATCCCACTCATGCTGGTACACGAGTGTTATCCCACTCATGCTGGTACACGAGTGTTATCCCACTCATGCTGGTACACGAGTGTTATCCCACTCATGCTGGTACACGAGTGTTATCCCACTCATGCTGGTACACGAGTGTTATCCCACTCATGCTGGTACACGAGTGTTATCCCACTCATTTTGGTACACGAGTGCTTATCCCACTCATGCTGGTACACGAGTGTTATCCCACTCATGCTGGTACACGAGGTTATCCACTCATGGTGGTACAGGAGTGTTATCCCACTCATGCTGGTACAGGAGTGTTATCCCACTCATGCTGGTACACGAGTGTTATCCCACTCATGCTGGTACAGGAGTGTTATCCCACTCATGGTGGTACAGGAGTGTTATCCCACTCATGGTGGTACAGGAGTGTTATCCCACTCATGCTGGTACAGGAGTGTTATCCCACCATGCTGGTACACGAGTGTATCACTCATGCTGTAATCCCACTCGATGCTGGTACAGGAGTGTTATCCCACTCGTTTTGGTACAGGAGTGTTATCCCACTCATTTTGGTACAGGAGTGTTATCCCACTCATGTTGGTACAGGAGTGTTATCCCAGTCATGTTGGTACAGGAGTGTTATCCCACTCATTTTGGTACAGGAGTGTTATCCCACTCATGTTGGTACACAGTGTTACCTCATTGGTACAGCAGTGTTACCAACTCATCTGTACAGAGTTTATCCCCTATTTGTAAGAGTGTTATCCCATCATTGGTACAGAGTGTTATCCCACTCATGCTGTAAGAGTGTTATCCACTCATTTGTAAAGGAGTGTTATCACTATGTTGGTACAGAGTGTTATCCCATCATGCTGGTACAGGAGTGTTTCCACTCATGTGGTACAGAATGTTATCCCACTCATGTGGTACAGAGTTTATCCACTCTTGTTGTGCAGAGTGTTATCCACTCATGTTGGTACAGGAGTGTTATCCCACTCATTTGGTACAGGATGTTATCATACCTCATTTGGTACAGAGTGTTATCCCACTATTTGGTACAGAGTGTTATCCACTCATGGTTTGTACAACAGTGTTATCCACTCATGTGAGTACAACAGTGTTATACTCATGCTGGTACAAGTTATCCCACTATGTACAAGTGTTATCACTCATGGTGGTACAGAGTGTTATCTCATGGCTGGTACAGAGTGTTATCACTCAGTGGTACAACAGTGTTATCCACTCATGTGGTACAGCGAGTGTTACCCACTCAGGCTGGTACAGAGTGTTATCACTCATTGGTAAGAGTGTTATCAGACAAGTATCCCATGCTGGTACAGAGTGTTATCCCACTCATGGTGGTACAGGAGTGTTATCCCACTCAGGGCTGGTACACAGTGTTATTCAGCTGTACAAGTGTTATCCCACTCATGCTGGTACACGAGTGTTATCATCCTCACATGTTCATGGCTGGTACAAGTGTTAACCACGGACGTGTTATCCTCAGTGGTACAGAGTGTTATCACTCAGGTACATGTTATCTCAGGCTGGTACACGAGTGTTATCACTCATGCTGGTACAACAGTGTTAGTATCACTTTCTCATGCTGGTACAACAGTGTTATTACTCAGCTGGTACAGAGTGTTATCACTCAGGCTGGTACACAGTGTTATCACTCAGGCTGGTACAACAGTGTTACCCACTCAGGCTGGTACAGCAGTGTTATCACTCAGGCTGGTACAACAGTGTTATCCCACTCATGTGCTGGTACAGCAGTGTTATTACTCAGCTGGTACAGCAGTGTTATACTCAGGCTGGTACAGAGTGTTATCACTCAGGCTGGTACAACAGTGTTATTACTCAGGCTGGTACAACAGTGTTATCACTCAGCTGGTACAAGTGTTATCACTCAGTGGTACACAGTGTTATCACTCAGGCTGGTACAACAGTGTTATCACTCAGGCTGGTACACAGTGTTATCACTCAGCTGGTACAGAGTGTTATCACTCAGGTGGTACAGAGTGTTATCACTCATGGCTGGTACAACAGTGTTATCACTCAGGCTGGTACAACAGTGTTATCCCAGGCTGGTACAGTGTTATACAGGCTGGTCGGTTATCACTCAGGCTGGTACAGAAGTGTTATCACTCAGGTGGTACACAGTGTTATCACTCAGGCTGGTACAACAGTGTTATCCACTCAGGCTGGTACAACAGTGTTATCACTCAGGCTGGTACAACAGTGTTATCACTCAGGCTGGTAAAAGCAGTGTTATACTCAGGCTGGTACAACAGTGTTATCACTCAGGCTGGTACAGCAGTGTTATCACTCAGGCTGGTACAACAGTGTTATTACTCAGGCTGTACAACAGTGTTATTACTAGGCTGTACAACAGTGTTATTACTAGGCTGGTACAACAGTGTTATTACTCAGGCTGGTACAACAGTGTTATTACTCAGGCTGGTACAACAGTGTTATTACTCAGGCTGGTACAACAGTGTTATCACTCAGGCTGGTACAACAGTGTTATCACTCAGGCTGGTACAACAGTGTTATCACTCAGGCTGGTACAACAGTGTTATTACTCAGGCTGGTACAACAGTGTTATTACTCAGGCTGGTACAACAGTGTTATTACTCAGGCTGGTACAACAGTGTTATCACTCAGGCTGGTACAACAGTGTTATTACTCAGGCTGGTACAACAGTGTTATTACTCAGGCTGGTACAACAGTGTTATCACTCAGGCTGGTACAACAGTGTTATTACTCAGGCTGGTACAACAGTGTTATCACTCAGGCTGGTACAACAGTGTTATCACTCAGGCTGGTACAACAGTGTTATTACTCAGGCTGGTACAACAGTGTTATCACTCAGGCTGGTACAACAGTGTTATCACTCAGGCTGGTACAACAGTGTTATCACTCAGGCTGGTACAACAGTGTTATCACTCAGGCTGGTACAACAGTGTTATTACTCAGGCTGGTACAACAGTGTTATCACTCAGGCTGGTACAACAGTGTTATCACTCAGGCTGGTACAACAGTGTTATTACTCAGGCTGGTACAACAGTGTTATTACTCAGGCTGGTACAACAGTGTTATTACTCAGGCTGGTACAACAGTGTTATTACTCAGGCTGGTACAACAGTGTTATTACTCAGGCTGGTACAACAGTGTTATTACTCAGGCTGGTACAACAGTGTTATTACTCAGGCTGGTACAACAGTGTTATACTCAGGCTGGTACACATGTTATACCAGGCTGGTACAACAGTGTTATTACTCAGGCTGGTACAACAGTGTTATTACTCAGGCTGGTACAACAGTGTTATTACTCAGGCTGGTACAACAGTGTTATTACTCAGGCTGGTACAACAGTGTTATTACTCAGGCTGGTACAACAGTGTTATACTCAGGCTGGTACAACAGTTTATTACTCAGGCTGGTACAACAGTGTTATTACTCAGGCTGGTACAACAGTGTTATACTCAGGCTAGTACAACAGTGTTATCACTCAGGCTGGTACAACAGTGTTATCACTCAGGCTGGTACAACAGTGTTACTCAGGCTGGTACAACAGTGTTATACTCAGGCTGGTACAACAGTGTTATTACTCAGGCTGGTACAACAGTTGTTATATCACTCAGGCTGGTACAACAGTGTTATTACTCAGGCTGGTACAACAGTGTTATTACTCAGGCTGGTACAACAGTGTTATTACTCAGGCTGGTACAACAGTGTTATTACTCAGGCTGGTACAACAGTGTTATTACTCAGGCTGGTACAACAGTGTTATTACTCAGGCTGGTACAACAGTGTTATTACTCAGGCTGGTACAACAGTGTTATTACTCAGGCTGGTACAACAGTGTTATTACTCAGGCTGGTACAACAGTGTTATTACTCAGGCTGGTACAACAGTGTTATCACTCAGGCTGGTACAACAGTGTTATTACTCAGGCTGGTACAACAGTGTTATTACTCAGGCTGGTACAACAGTGTTATTACTCAGGCTGGTACAACAGTGTTATTACTCAGGCTGGTACAACAGTGTTATCACTCAGGCTGGTACAACAGTGTTATCACCAGGCTACAAGGCTTATACCGGTTACAACAGTGTTATACTCAGGCTGGTACAACAGTGTTATCACTCAGGCTGGTACAACAGTGTTATACTCAGGCTGGTACAAACAACAGCAGTGTTATTGTACGTTTTCACAGGCTGGTACAACAGTGTTATCACTCAGGCTGGTACAACAGTGTTATTACTCAGGCTGGTACAACAGTGTTATTACTCAGGCTGGTACAACAGTGTTATCACTCAGGCTAGTACAACAGTGTTATCACTCAGGCTGGTACACTACTCTCACTGTACATGAATTTTGTACGGGAAGCTGAAGGTATTTTTTTTACTTACTAATGTAAGAGTATTCCAATAAGAAACTTGTATAATTTCTTCCATATACACCAGAGAATTATATGAATGATATATAATATCGACAAATATATCTTTGAGGGGTTTCCAGAGTTGTCCTCCTCTCACAGCCCGACCCTGGGCCCGGCTCTTCTGATACTTGCCTAGTCAACCAGGGTGTTGTTTCTGCCAGTCCACTGATTTGTGTCAATCACAGCCTGGTTAATTAGTAAGACACTGAGTTGAATACATATGTGACTGCGTCTCCTGTGTCCAATATCTAACAGAAAGCTTACAGAGAACCTTCACTGCCTGTATACATTCAATCAAACGTCTGTACTAATACAAATGCGAAGTCTCTTCAACTGGATTCCTTGGAACGTAGGCGAGAAAGATAAAACAGTCACTTCTTGATTCGCCTGCGTGGTCAGCTGGTGAAACCTTTCAACAAGAACATACATAACCAACCCTTGAACGTGTCTTACTCAAATACCAGATCAGCCAGTGTGTGATTGATATGTAGGAGTGCAAGCAGCTGGCACAAACATCCTGATTGATCAGGTAGCACAGTCAGGAGGGTCGTGTAGCCTAAGGTCCTTATGTAAGTAAAGACTCGCCTTGGAAACCAGTCAGTTACGTCAGTTTATTCACAAAAAAGCGCTGGACTGGTACTGGGAAGAGTGCAATTATCATGTGTATCTTATGGAGTGCTCCCAGTTACCTACCTTTACTGGTAACATGTGTACATCATTTGTCCTGTCAGAGTGCTGGTGTGTGATCAGTCATCGTAGTAGTGGTACTAGTACAGGTGTAAAGTAGCAGTCAGAGTTCAGGTGTGAAGTGCTGGTCATTGTACAGGTGTGGAATAGTGGTCCTAGTACAGGTGTGAAGTAGTGGTTATAGTACAGGTGTGTAGTAGTGTTTATAGTACAGATGTGCAGTAGTGGTCAGAGTACAGGTGTGAAGTAGTGGTTATAGTACAGATGTGTAGTAGTGTTTATAGTACAGATGTGCAGTAGTGGTCAGAGTACAGGTGTGAAGTAGTGGTTATAGTACAGGTGTGGAATAGTGGTCGTAGTACAGGCGTGAAGTAGTGGTTATAGTACAGGTGTGTAGTAGTGGCTATAGTACACATGTGCAGTAGTGGTCAGAGAACAGGTGTGAAGTAGTGGTTATCAGATGTGCAGTAGTGGTCAGAGTACAGGTGTGAAGTAGTGGTTATAGTACAGGTGTGGAATAGTGGTCGTAATACAGGTGTGAAGTAGTGGTTATAGTACAGATGTGTAGTAGTGGTTATAGTACACATGTGCAGTAGTGGTCAGAGTACAGGTTTGAAGAAGTGGTTATAGTACAGGTGTGTAGTAGTGGTCATAGTACAGGTGTGTAGTTGTCCTAGTACAGATGTGTAGAAGTGGTCCTAGTACAGGTGTGTAGTAGTGGTCATAGTACAGGTGTGAAGTAGTAGTTATAGTACAGGTGTGGAATAGTTGTCGTAGTTCAGGTGTGAAGTAGTGGTTATAGTACAGGTGTGTAGTAGTGGTTATAGTACACATGTGCAGTAGTGGTCAGAGTACAGGTGTGACGAAGTGGTTATAGTACAGGTGTGTAGTAGTGGTCATAGTACAGGTGTGTAGTAGTGGTCATAGTACAGGTGTGTAGTAGTGGTCCTAGTACAGGTGTGTAGTAGTGGTCATAGTACAGGTGTGAAGTAGTGGTCCTAGTACAGGTGTGAAATAGTGGTCAGAGTACAGGTGTGAAGTAGTGGTCAGAGTACAGGTGTGAAGTAGTGGTTATAGTACAGGTGTGTAGTAGTGGTCATAATACAGGTGTGAAGTGGTCCATGTACGGTGTGAAATAGTGGTCGTAGTACAGGTGTGTAGTAGTGGTCCTAGTACAGGTGTGTAGTAGTGGTCATAATACAGGTGTGAAGTGGTCCAAGTACGGTATGAAATAGTGGTCCTAGTACAGGTGTGTAGTAGTGGTCCTAGTACAGGTGTGAAGTAGTGGTTATAGTACAGGTGTGTAATAGACGTCATAGTACAGGTCTGTAGTAGATGTCAGAGTACAGGTATGTAATAGAGGTCAGAGTACAGGTGTGTAGTATAGTACAGGTGTGTAATAGAGGTCATAGCACAAGCGTAGTAGAGGTCATAGTACAGGTGTGTAGTAGTCATAGTATAGGTGTGTAGTAGTGGTTATATTACAGGTGTGTAATAGAGGTCATAGTACAGGTGCGTAGTAGTGGTTATAGTACAGGTGTGTAATAGAGGTCATAGTACAGGTGTGTAATAGAGGTCATAGTAAAGTGTTTAGTAGTGGTCATAGTACAGGTGTGTAATAGAGGTCATAGTACAGGTGTGTAATAGAGGTCATAGTACAGGTGTGTAGTAGTGGTCATAGTACAGGTGCGTAGTAGTGGTCATATTACAAGTGTATAGTAGTCATAGTACAGGTGCGTAGTAGTGGTTATAGTACAGGTGTGTAGTAGTGGTCATATTACAGGTGTGTAATAGAGGTCATACTACAGGTGTGTAGTAGTGGTCATAGTACAGGTGTGTAGTAGTGGTCATAGTACAGGTGTGTAGTTGTGTTCAGAATACAGGTGTGTAGTAATGGTCATAGTACATGTGTGAAGTAGTGGTCAGAGTACAGATGTGTATTAGAGGTCATAGTACAGGTGTGAAGTAGTGGTCATATTACAGGTGTGTATTAGAGGTCATAGTACAGGTGTGAATTAGTGGTCATATTACAGGTGTGTATTAGAGGTCATAGTACAGGTGTGAAGTAGTGGTCATATTACAGGTGTGTATTAGAGGTCATAGTACAGGTGTGAAGTAGTGGTCATAGTACAGGTGTGTAGTAGAGGTCATAGTACAGGTGTGTAGTAGAGGTCATAGTACAGGTGTGTAGAGGTCATAGTACAGGTGTGTAGTAGAGGTCATAGTACAGGTGTGTAGTAGAGGTCATAGTACAGGTGTGTAGTAGAGGTCATAGTACAGATGTGTATTAGAGGTCATAGTACAGGTGCGTATTAGAGGTCAGAGTACAGGTGTTTAGTAGTGGTCACTTATCTAATAATTTGGTGATGATAAAGGTTATATTTTATTAATCATGTGTCACCAGCGCCATTAACCATGTATCACCAACGCCATTAATTATGTATCACCAACGCCATTAATTAATTTTTGTCAACACAAATATTTTTTGAGTATGTAGGCAAGGAAAAAGTCGTGAGTTTTTAAAACCTTTATTTGTGAACCTTCATCCATTTTGGAATGTAAAAATGTTCAAGGTTGAGTTTGTTTTGGTAACGCTTGTTCAGGAACACCCACGCTGCTCCACACACCTGGAATGGAGAAAAATATATAAGATAAGGAATTGTTGGGATTTTTAAGCCGGAGGGTTAGCCTCCCAGAATAACTCAAGAAAGTCAGTGCGTCATCGAGGACTGTGTCTTATTTCCATTGTGGTCCTTCAATCTTGTCCCCCAGGATGCCACCCACACCAGTCCACTAACACCCAGGTACCTACTTACTGCTAGGTGAAGATTGACAGCAGGTGTAAGGAAACGCCCATTGTTTCTACCTGGCCCGGGATCGGACCACGGACACTTAGTGTGTGAGGAGAGAGCATTACCTACCAGGCCACAGTGAAAGGGTTATTGATTCAAGTTGATTATATGGAGGGTATGAGCAGGTGTTGGAGGAGAGGATTGTGGCGAGGGTTGTGAACGCTCATCCCACACTGGCTGCCCACATGTCAACATTCAAGGTTTTAAAAAAATTAAGTGAATAGTGTGGGAGTTAAAGGGCGTGGAGGTCATCAGGCACTCCCAGGTCACAAGCACGCTTACGACTGTACCTAATTTTGTTAATGAAAACAAATCTGCTTTCTCCTGCTTTCACCACTAATGTGGTGTTCCTTTGTTTTATACAGGACGGAAAACGTAGCGTCTTATAAGAGGATTACGGCCCAGTAACGTGGCTGCAACAATCCACGACCTATGACCTCTTAATTTCCTTTTCCTAAGTGTAGATATCTTATCATATAAACATATTTACTGGTAAGTCAGACGAAGACCTCGGTCAGATGACCAAAAGCTTGACCGAGTTGGTCATATGATCAAGATCGTGTTAGTATTTTATTCTTTTCTCCAGACAGATTAAGAACCACCATTACTGCTGGCACAGTTCTATTGCTGGCTTCTCTCGCCTGTGTTTACCACTACAAACATAGGGTATTCATCACAGAACATTCCTTTAGAGAATACTATCATACATAATTATATTATTGAAGAAGAGGTTTCAAGAGTGTGTAATACAATAATATGGAAGGTGCTCTTCCCTATTATGGGACGTACAACATCTGACTGGCTCTCGGGTATCTATATGCTGATGGATCATAGGAAATTTTACAGAATGCCCTTCATCACCTGTGGACTGAACCCGAGTCCTTTGGCTTTGAGCCCAAATATCTGTCAATGAGCTACGAAGCACCTACAAGCTACGAATACATTACCCCTGAGCGAGGAGTACAAACATGTAAACCGGGAACAAAGTGGTTATATTACTCACATAACGATATTATCCACGTAGCATGACATAGCTTACAAAATATGCCATTACCCACATAACATGACATTATCCACAATATATGTCATTATCCACATAACATGACTCAATTGTCCAAGCTTCTCAGTGACAGTTCTAATAGTAGCTACTATCTCCAAGCTTCTCAGTGATAGTTCTGGTATTGGCTACTATCTCCAAGCTTCTCAGTGATAGTTCTGGTATTGGCTACTATCTCCAAGCTTCTCAGTGATAGTTCTGGTATTGGCTACTATCTCCAAGCTTCTCAGTGATAGTTCTGGTATTGGCTATTATCTCCAAGCTTCTCAGTGATAGTTCTGGCATTGGCTATTATCTCCAAGCTTCTCAGTGATAGTTCTGGTATTGGCTACTATCTCCAAGCTTCTCAGTGATAGTTCTGGCATTGGCTATTATCTCCAAGCTTCTCAGTGATAGTTCTGGTATTGGCTACTATCTCCAAGCTTCTCAGTGATAGTTCTGGTATTGGCTATTATCTCCAAGCTTATCAGTGATAGTTTTGGTATTGGCTATTATCTCCAAGCTTCTCAGTGATAGTTCTGGTATTGGCTATTATCTCCAAGCTTCTCAGTGATAGTTCTGGTATTGGCTACTATCTCCAAGCTTCTCAGTGATAGTTCTGGTATTGGCTACTATCTCCAAGCTCAGTGATAGTTTTAGTGTTGGCTATTTCTATCTCTAAGTTCCTCAGTCTAGTGCTGACGTTCTCAGGTAATTATGCAACCTTCACAATCAATCTAGTGCTGAAATCCATCCTCACATGCAGTCACTATCCCCTCCTCTGTCCCCACCCAGATTCCCTTCATCCCTATCGTCTCGTAGTCTATTATTTTGCCAGCTGCCAGTGTCTCTCTACTCTACTTACAACTCTTGCGCCACGCCTTCTGCTGCTTCCTTGTTTACAGAAACACATGCAACCATTTGGGATTATATTGAAAATACAAAACCCACGATTGACGTGACCCCCCTTCCCTTCTTTACCTTCACATTCTCACCCTTCACAAGCCCCTACATCACCAATGCCCTTCATTCTACATCTAAAGTTATCCACAAATCTCTTATTACTGATTTACGGCTACTTCCACCAGTCGACATTACTGAGTCGTAGACTATTTCCTGTTACCGCTGTATTGTTAGTCACTCATAATAGCAATATTGCAGTGGAATATCAGGGAATACGTGTTGACACCGGGGAAGCTCTAGCGGTTGCTCTCCCAGTTTCCCCTTGTGTTTATTTACAATGATCAAGGTTGCGTTACACACTTGAACTTCCTATCTCTAGTTATGTTTGATTACAATCAATAGATTCATTTCTGGAACAAAAATGCAACGAAAACACTGCTTGTGTCCAGTGAGGTTCCTTATTCTCTGATTTAAATTTGTACACATTCACTATAGTGTAACTCGTGTCTAGACTAAGTGATACACGGTCTTCTCTTTGTACCTTTCCCATTCTCTCTCATTATCTATACCTGATTTCTTCCTTACCTACTCCACTCCTTTTATTAGGTGATTATAATGCTCATCATTAACTCTGGGGAGGAGGGTCTCTCGTGGGGAGCAGTTAGAAGATTTTATCACTTCTCTCTGTCTTACACAGCAGTATCCCCACACACTATCCTTGCACTTGTTCCTTTGTCTTTATAGATCTCTATGTGCTCTTCTGTGGCACTTGACTTTAGTCGGTAGTATCTGATCGTCATGACACCGATCATCTCCCTCTTCTCATTCTTACATTCGACCCCCCTCATCACTACTGTTAGCAGCAGTTTGTACATTCGACTCCCTCATCACTACTGTTAGCAGCAGTTTGTACATTCGACCCCCTCATCACTACTGTTAGCAGCAGTTTGTACATTCGACCCCCTCATCACTACTGTTAGCAGCAGTTTGTACATTCGACCCCCTCATCACTACTGTTAGCAGCAGTTTGTACATTCGACCCCCTCATCACTACTGTTAGCAGCAGTTTGTACATTCGACCCCCTCATCACTACTGTTAGCAGCAGTTTGTACATTCGACCCCCTCATCACTACTGTTAGCAGCAGTTTGTACATTCGACCCCCTCATCGCTTCTGTTGACAGCAGTTTCTACATCCCATCCCTCATCAGTCCCGTTGGGAGCAGTTTGAGTGGTCAAATCGGGAGTTTTATACACGCCATACTTCTTGTCCTGGTGTTCCTCCGCTTCTTCCTCTTCATACTAGTAATTTCACCTTTTTACCACTGATATTCTTACTGCAGCATCACTTACAATCCCCCAAACCTCGGGTAAACATTATGTGACTTGTGTTTCCTGGTGACCTCCTGACTGTGCTCGTGCTGCTTGCAAGGTGCACCGTGGGCCGCTGCCATTACAACACAACTACAAACAGGTTCTTCGCTTTTAAACAGGGGAGAGTGATTACCTAGTGTGTTATCGGGGCAGCAAAACATACCTGTTTGTGTGCTTACATATCCATTGTTACTACCACTACTTCTGTGTGTGTGCAGTCTGAAAAAGGGTACTGAAGTTGACTGGTAAGTATTCCCCAGACCTGGCTCCCGTTCTTGTGGTTGATGGTGATAGTCTTGCAGACTCTGTTGATAAGAACATAAGAATGGAGGAACACTGCAGAAGGCCTACTGGCCCATACAAGACAGGTCCTTATCAAAACCACCACTACCTGAGAATTTACTCCCGTACTCACGACACTAATCAAACCCAGCCCCTCCCACTCATATATTTGTCCAATCTCTTTTTAAAGCCACCCAAGGTCCTAGCCTCTATCACTATACTCGGAAGATTGTTCCACGCATCTACAACTCTGTTCGAAAACCAGTACTTGCCTATGTCCTTTCTAAATATAAATTTATCCAATTTAAATCCGTTATTTCTGGTTCTTACTTGGTTCGATATCCTCAGTATTTTATTAATATCTCCTTTGTTTATGCCCATCATCCACTTGTACACCTCGATGATATCTCCCCTCATTCTACGTCTCTCCAGAGAGTGGAGATTCAATGCTCTAAGTCTATCTTCATATGGGAGATTTCTTATACTGTAAATCATTTTAGTCATTCTTCTTTGTATGTTCTCCAATGAATCTATATCCATCCTGTAGTAAGGAGACCAAAACTGAGCTGCATAATCCAAATGAGGTCTCACTAGTGATGTATAGAGCTGTAAAATAACTTTTGGACTTCTGTTGCTTATACTTCTTGAAATAAATTCTAGTAATCTGTTAGCCTTATTGCGCACACTTAGGCACTGTTGTCTTGGCTTTAGATTCCTGCTTACCATGACTCCCAAGTCTTTTTCACATTCTGTATGATCAAGCTCTACTTCACCTAGTTTATAACTTCGAGGGATATTTTCATTACCAAGGACTAGCACCTTACACTTGTCCACATTGAACTTCATCTGCCACTTTTCAGACCAAGACATTGATACAGCTGAATGGTTCAGGGAACCGACAAGTTGATAAATTAGACACTTATGCAACACTTGGGTATCCGACATCTCTCACTGCACATCTATGACTCTTACTAGTGTAATTTGTAAGTTGTTGGAGTGCTTGGTAAACAAACGTTTACATTGGTACATGGAAACCCGAAATTCTCTCCACAAATAATTTTTTTTTCATGAGCCATTGTACAATTGACCCCATAATCAACTTTGATACGTATCTTCACAACAGCTTTGCTAATAATTAATCACTCTGTTAAAGCAGTCTCTTTTGATCTCAAGAAGAACCTAATGATATATATTACCTGCCGTTGCAACATCTTAGCTCGCCCAAGCTCATTTCTTAGGCCTTCGAGGTAGTTTATCAAGTTTCCTTAAGGATTTCTTATCTGAGAGGCACTTCCGTGTCCGGGTAAATAATAACCCCCCCCCCCTCCCCGCCGACTGTGTCCAGGCTGAAGGCGTACGTCAAGGTTGTGTTCTTACCACCACTAGCTTCCTGCCCACCATTAATGACCTTGCCACTGTTCTCCCTTCCACTGTTTAGTCGTCTCTTCGACGATTTTGCTATATCGTATTTTCCGGGATATAACTCGCTCTATAATATAAGATATAAAGGATGTTTCAAAGATGTTGTAACGTTAATAAACAACAGCTAAAGCATGAACATGTAAGGCGCAGGCTGATTTTTCAAAGACTTTTTGTTGAAAAAAAAGTGCGCCTTATAAGAACATAATAAACATAAGAAAGGAGGAACACTGCAGTAGACATGTTGGCCCATACTGGGCAGGTTCTTCACAAATCCAACCCACTAACAGAATATTTGCCCAACCCATTTTTAACGCTATTCCAGCTTGATAAATCTATTTACTCGGGTGCAAGTCTCACTCAAATCCAACCCCCCTCACACGTGTATTTATCCAACCTAAATTTGAAGCTGCCCAAGGTTTTAGCTTCAATAACCTTACTAGGCAGACGTTTTCACTGTGTCAGAGCTCATGGGTTTAAATTTTCCGTTGGTAAAACACACTAGATAATTTTCACAAAACTCCCTATTATCTGGCATGTTCTATACCTGAACAAGATACGGTCAAATTTTTGGGTGTTCTGCTTGTCATGGCCCCCTCAACCTCCTTAAAACACTAGCCCAGCTTTCATGGGGCTTCTTTCATTCATCATTAAGAGTTATTTTAGAAAAAAACAGCTAAGCAAACACTAGGACATATTAACAGTTATGTTTGTCTCTGGGCTTTGCTGTCTTCCGAGTCGAGTGCCTATATAGAGAGGTGAACGCCTTCACAAGATTTTACCCGCTTCCATGACCTTCACGACTCTTCCATGTAAAGAACAGTAAATGATATTAGTATGGCCAGTTTGTTTAATCATCGACCCTATTTATTACACCCTTTACCTCTTCCTTTAATTTACATCCTCTTTACTTTCACCCTGCATCTCACTTTTCCTCTCCCTCCTTGGGAGGTTCCAACGATTTATGTTTTCTCCTCTCCACTTCCATGTGCAAAAAGCTTGCTTGCCTCCTACAACCTTACGCTTACTTTTTATTGAACACTTCCAGTCTCTCTCTCTCTCTCTCTCTCTCTCTCTCTGTTACAGTCTACACTAATGGTTGTAAATCTTGCAATAATGTCGGATATGCAGGTGTTTTTCCTGAACGAATCATCAGAGGTCATCTTCCAGAAACGGCTATTATTTTTACAACGGGGTTATATATAATTATCACTGCTATCATCCACATTACGACCATGTTTACCTTGTCATTCGTAGTTGTTTCAGACTCCCAGAGTGTGTTAAAGGCTATCAAGAAATTTGACTCCCCTCATCCTATAGGCCTTCATATACAACTTTGGTTACGTTGCAAATCTAGTAAGCGCTAAGTCATACTTTCCTGGGTTTCTGGACATGCCAATGTTTGGGACAATGGACATGCAGGCTAGACAGCTCGGTCAGCTGTTCAACACCTAATTTCCCATACAGGTATTCCATATTCAGACTATTTTTCAGTTTTCTCTCAATTTCGCAACAGCTAGCAACAACGTTGGTCCGTGTTGGACCACAACAAATTGTTTTCTATCAAACCATGTTTAGGATTCTGGCCATCTTCCTACCGATATCTGGTACTCTTGTGCATACTTATTGGACATGTGTGGTTCATGGATATCACATGTTGAAACGACTGGCACCACTGTCAGGTCGCAATGTGTTCAACATATCTTAATAGAGCATCGTCTCTGTTAGAGTGTATGCAGGACCCACTTCCAGCATGTAAGCTGCCGCAACACACTCACTGACCTCCTCGCTGAAAGTCCCACCTTTGACGCAGACAATTTTTTAACTGAAACTAACATATTTCACCATCATTGATTGACTACCCCCCAAATCACTGTATGACCATATGGGTTTAACACTTTATTTCACTGCAATAATAATCGAAACTACTCAGTGATAGTTCTGGTAGTGGCTACCATCTCCCAGTTTCTCAGTCTAGTGTTGATGTCAACTAGTTATCCAACCTTCACCGGCAGTGTAGTACTGACGTCCTGAGTGACACAGCAGTAGTCAGGTCAAATGATGGTGCTTTGTTTATGGTCATGTCAGTGTATATTGTCATGTCAGTGTATATTGTCATGTCAGTGTATATTGTCAAATCAGTGTACATGGTCATGTTATTGTACATGGTCAGGTGACGTTATGTACACATACACTACAGTGTACCATCAAGTTGCCTTCACCAGCCTGAAGGATGTTGAGTGTAGTGGTGAGGCAGGTGTTGAGTGTAGTGGTGAGGCAGGTGTTGAGTGTAGTGGTGAGGCAGGTGTTGAGTGTAGTGGCGAGGCAGGTGTTGAGTGTAGTGGCGAGGCAGGTGTTGAGTGTAGGGTGAGGCAGGTATTGAGGAGGGTGAGGCAGGTGTTGAGTGTAGTGGGAGGCAGGTGTTGAGTGTAGTGGGAGGCAGGTGTTGAGTGTAGTGGCGGGAGGTGTTGAGGTAGTGGCGAGGCAGGTGTTGAGGTAGGGTGAGGCAGGTGTTGAGTGTAGTGGTGAGGCAGGTGTTGAGTGTAGTGGCGAGGCAGGTGTTGAGTGTAGTGGCGAGGCAGGTGTTGAGTGTAGGGGTGAGGCAGGTATTGAGTGTAGTGGTGAGGCAGGTGTTGAGTGTAGTGGGAGGCAGGTGTTGAGTGTAGTGGTGAGGCAGGTGTTGAGTGTAGTGGCGAGGCAGGTGTTGAGTGTAGTGGCGAGGCAGGTGTTGAGTGTAGGGGTGAGGCAGGTATTGAGGTGTCAGGTGTTGATGAGTGGCAGGCATGTTGAGTGTAGTGGCGAGGCAGGTGTTGAGTGTAGTGGTGAGGCAGGTGTTGAGTGTAGTGGCGAGGCAGGTGTTGAGTGTAGGGGTGAGGCAGGTGTTGAGTGTAGTGGTTATACTGTATACATATTTCAGTAAGAATAATGTAATCATTGCAGAGACATTGTGGTGCCACATGAGGGTAGACTAATGGTAGGTAGCGTGAGTGATCGAGGTAGATAAAGCTTACCTCCAGGCTTCCTTCTTTCTCATTTCACTACTTAATTATGTGCTTCAGTAAGCCGTCATAAAGTCACAGCTCATCACTGATCCTACCTAACATTTTGGCTCGTATAACAGCAAATTAGAGTGCCAACACCTTTTGAAACCTAACGCTTTAATTTGAGGCTTAGGCTATCTGAAAGTTGGTGGCTAAGACTGACACTCTGGAAGATAAGCAACCGTGTATAAAGGCTGACTAAACCTCCTCTTCGTCAAGCTCATTGCACTTGTTTACCAATTTACGAGTGAAGTATTTCAGCAGAGCTGTTATAAAGCTGTAATTTTAGCTTCCACCTACACTCAGTGGCTAGTTTATTAGGTACACCCTTCTAGTACTTGGTAGAGATCCCCTTTGCCCCCAGAACACCCTGACTTCATCGCGGCAGGGATTCAACAAGGTGCTTGAAACATTCCTTGGAGATCCTGGTATATGTTGACACGATAGCATCACGCTGCTGCCGTAGATTTCTCGGCTGTACACCCATGCTGCGAATCTCCCGTTTCACCACCTCTCAAAGGTGCTATTTTTGATTGAGATCTGGTGACTGTGGAGGCCACTGGGGTACGCTGTATTCATTGTCATGTTCGTGGAACCAGCTTGAGATGACATGTGCTGTGTGACATGGCGTTATCCTGCTCGAAATAGCCATTTGAAGATGTATAAACTGTGACCATAAAAGGATGCGCATGGTCAGCAACAATATTCAAAGTAGGCTGGGGCATTTAAATGATGTTCATTTGATATTATGGGGTTTAATGTGTGCCAGGAAAACATTCCTCACAACACCACCACCACCAGCCCGAACCGCTGACACAAGGCAGCATGGAACTGTGGATTTGTGTTGTTTACGCCAAAATCTCACCCTGCCATCGTATGTCACAGCAAAAATCGCGAGTCAACTCAGTTTCATGTTCTTATCTGACAGGAGTGGAATCCGGTGTAATCTTCTGCTGCTTTAACCTATCCACTTCAAGGCTCGATGTGTTGTGCGTTCAGAAATGCTCTTCTCTATATTACTGAGGTAACGCGTGGTTATTTGAGTTAATGTTACCTTCCTGTCAGCTGGAACCCAGTCTGGTTATTCACCTCTGACCTCTCTCATTAACAAGGTGGTTCGCCCACAGAACTACCGCTCACTGGATGTTTTGTTTTTCACATCATTCTCCGTAAACTCTAAAGACTTGTGTTTGAAAATCCCAGGGGATCAGCAGTGTCTAAGATACTCAAACCACCCCGTCTGGCGCCAACAACCATTCCATGGTCAGTTACTTAGATCACATTTCTTCCTCATTCTTAGGTTGTCTGAAGTACAACTGAACCTCTTGACCATGTCTGCATGCTTTTAGGCGTTCAGGTGCTGCCACGTAATTGGTATTAACGATCAGGTGTACAGGTGTACCTAATAGATATACGTGTCTTGCATGACGCGCATATCAACGCTGTTGTTATCGGTTTTAGATAGATGTTACACTAGACGGTCTGGGGGTTACTGTTCTTAAAGTGTACACGATACTTAACCAGGTCTCATTGCTTGAATATTTTCTTAGAAATCACAGAACGGGTGGGGATCGAACCCATGGTGAGTCCTAAAACTCACAGGCCAGTGTGCTAACCACTGGACCAGCTGATCCAGTAGTGTAGAGTGTAGCTAGTGTTGTGGTGTAGAGTGTAGCTAGTGTTGTGGTGTAGAGTGTAGCTAGTGTTGTGGTGTAGAGTGTAGCTAGTGTTGTGGTGTAGAGTGTAGCTAGTGTTGTGGTGTAGAGTGTAGCTAGTGTTGTGGTGTAGAGTGTAGCTAGTGTTGTGGTGTAGAGGTAGCTAGTGTTGTGGTGTAGAGTGTAGCTAGTGTTGTGGTGTAGAGTGTAGCTAGTGTTGGTGTAGAGTGTAGCTAGTGTTGTGGTGTAGAGTGTAGCTAGTGTTGTGGTGTAGAGTGTAGCTAGTGTTGTGGTAGAGTGTAGCTAGTGTTTGGTGTAAGTGTAGCTAGTGTTGTGGTGTAGAGTAGCTAGATGTGTGGGTAAGTTAGCTAGTGTTGTGGTGAGTAGAGGTAGTTAGTGTGTGGTGTAGAGGAGCTAGTGTTGGTGTAAGTGAGCTAGTGTGTGGTGTAGAGTGTAGCTAGTGTTGTGGTGTAGAGTAGCTAGTGTTGTGGGTGAGGAGCTTAGTGTTGTAGTGTAGAGTGCTAGTGTTGTGTGAGAGGTACTAGTGTGTGGTGTAGAGGAGCTATGTTGTGGTGTAGATGTAGCTAGTGTTGTGGTGAATGTAGCTAGTGTTGTGGTGTAGAGGTAGCTAGTGTTGTGGTGTAGAGTAGCTAGTTTGTGGTGTAGAGTGTAGCTAGTGTTGTGGTGTAGAGTGTAGCTAGTGTTGTGGTGTAGAGTGTAGCTAGTGTTGTGGTGTAGAGTGTAGCTAGTGTTGTGGTGTAGAGTGTAGCTAGTGTTGTGGTGTAGAGGTAGCTAGTGTTGTGGTGTAGAGTGTAGCTAGTGTTGTGGTGTAGAGTGTAGCTAGTGTTGTGGTGTAGAGTGTAGCTAGTGTTGTGGTGTAGAGTGTAGCTAGTGTTGTGGTGTAGAGTGTAGCTAGTGTTGTGGTGTAGAGTGTAGCTAGTGTTGTAATGTCTGGAAGTGTTGTATCAGCTGGTGTAGTAGGTGTTATGATGGTGGCATTTAGTTATGCTAAGGGCTGCCGCAACACATCATCTAGTGTTGTGCTCACGGAACACTGCTAAACCAGGATTTGTATGCCATTGTATTGTAAGATGTATAAGAGTAAGACGACTGACTGGGTGACCTCTAAGAACACATTCCTGGGGCACCAGGCCCTCACCTTGACGTACACCACAGCAGTGTTTGCACTCTCCTCCTTATCACTTTATTAACTCAAGAGTGCTCGCCCAATAAAAAATACTGGTCCAGAGTGCTCATGCAATAAGAGTATTGATCAAGAGTTCTCATGAACCACACACACACAACAATCTGATTATATATATATATATATATATATATATATATATATATATATATATATATATATATATATATGTGTGTGTGTCGTGCCGAATAGGTAAAACTTGCGATTTTGGTTTAAATAGAAACGCACTTCTTGCCGAATAGGGCAAGCGAAAATTTATGTATGCAATAATTTCGCAAAATCATTCTGAACCTAAAGAAAAAATATATATTTCATTGTGTTTGTTTATTATTACATTATTGTAAACGTATCTAAAATATATTTAGTTGGGTTAAGCTAAATTAAATTGCGCTTATTATGATATGGTTAGGTAAGTTTTCTAATTTTTTTGGTTCAAAATTATTAATTTTTACATTAACATAAATGAAAAATATATCCTTAAACGTATAAGAGAAAATTTTAGAAAGGACTTAATTTTAAATGAGTTCTTGTTAACTGACCAATTTTACCTATTCGGCACATCGTATAATATATATATATATATATATATAATATATAATATATAATATATATATATATATATATATATATATATATATATATTATAAATCGTATAATTCAAGAGCATGTAAAAGATTAGCGAACCTCAGAACAGTTTTGAACCTCACAAAGGCATTCCTCTTAGTTGTGGGACTTTGTCAAGTTGGAGATCTTTAAATGTTATCAAGTTTGTGCACACACTTGACCAGGTGGGTCTCTAAGCTGGAACTACGTCCTCGATGATTGGCCTAATGTATGTCGTGTATACAGATCTGAAGGTTTCATTGTTCAAGTCGCTGAAGCTTGAAGGAACTGAACCTGACGACCTTGGCAGAGAGGAGTAGGTGAAATACGATTATGACTTATGTAATGTGTAATTATATATATATGAGTATACAGAAGTGTTTCTGCCTTGTCTGTGTGTAATGGGGTGAACGGGGTCCAGGGTGCTTGTTTGTCTTTATCCTCCGCAACAGTCTGGTTGAACAGGTAATCAGTAAAGAAAAACCATGTCGCAGGCCGGGTGGTGAGAGTAGGATAACTCTCAATATCTGTCACGGGTTTATCACAGGTAAATTATGAGGGAGGGTGACAAGGCACCAAGTAGATGACCAAGATAATAATAATAATAATAATATCTTTATTTACTACCAGTACATGTACAAGGTATACAGACCATAGTTGACATCAATGACATACTACTATATAGAAACCCCCTTGTTATGCTGAGCATTTCCCACAAATTAGGTCAGTTTTGTCCCAGGATGCGAC
Source organism: Cherax destructor (assembly GCA_009830355.1). Classification (NCBI taxonomy): domain Eukaryota; kingdom Metazoa; phylum Arthropoda; class Malacostraca; order Decapoda; family Parastacidae; genus Cherax; species Cherax destructor. The sequence goes on along the minus strand of WNWK01001836.1, from coordinate 60,216 downwards.
CCACACCAGTCCACAAACACCCAGGTACCCATTTTATACTGATGGGTGAGCGAAAACCACATGACGCTCTAACCCACAGGACCACCAAATCCTACAAGAATCACGCACCCAGCAGAGCTAGGTGTTTTACCGTGATCCGAGGACATACGGTGGTGTGGGTGCCTCTGAGCTAATTTAATTCTTCTCCCCGTTTGGTGTACTAGCCTCAACGAGCAGTATTTTATATTGTAACCACGAACAAGATGGGTGAGTGACTCTTGTAGGATTTGGTGGTCCTGTGGGTTAGAGCGTCGTGTGGTTTTCGCTCACCATGAGGCGGGCCAAAACAACATGGGTTGGAGTCCTTGGCTAGTCGCAGTGTTGTTATTGATTCATTACCACTTGTTCGTGGTCACAATAACATAAAATACTGCTCGTTGTGTGTGTACACACGCACACTATATTATGTGTGTGTACTCACCTAATTGTGGTTGCAGGGGTCGAGACTCAGCTCCTGGCCCCGCCTCTTCACTGATCGCTACTGGGTCCTCTCTCTCCCTGCCCTGTGTGTGTGTGTTTATTTACCTATTTAACAGTGTCTCAAGTCATAAAGTTTGTTGATTTGTTAGGTTTAAAACGTGTCATCTGCATGACGTTTTACACTGCCATCACCAGTCAGGACTACGTTAATCCGTAAAATATGTATTAAGTTTAAATTTTAATATACACGAGGAATAAGTCCTCATTTTCCAATTAATTTTTTCCCATCAAAATGGTAAGATATAAAAATTATTTTTTTCTGCCTATGACATCAGAACTAAAAGTTTATACACAACTTCACATTGTTTAATGTATGGCACTTTAAGAAGTGCAGTTCAAGTGGTGCTTTACTGCTGCACTTTATTCCAGGTATTGGTCAACATATCCGGTGTGACTCCCGACGCTCTCGCTATAGAGAGCGTCGTTGTAATGTTGACCACAGGTGTCTAGAGGATATAATACTACACAAACCCCCACAACAAGTGTAAACACCTTGATAGCAGTGGAGAGTGAGGAGGGAGGGAGGGTTGTGGGGGTGACATTACGACCAGCTTGTCATCATAATTACGCTAGCGTATGCAGAAAACTGCATTTTCATATATTTTTATATTACTTCTAATAAATATGTAAATGACACTGCAAAAATACTGTACCTTAAATGACTAGCTAGTATATATAGACTAAGAAGTGTATTTACACTGAGAGGTGAATATACTCCTATGGGTATATACACCTCTCTGTGATGTAGTAAGATCACAGTAAACAGGTGATAACACAATAAACATATTCATATTGCTCTATTAATATACAAATTAGATTCATTTATAATTAATAAAATTTTGGAAGAATATAAGGTGTGTGAGGCAGGTCTTTGACCGTCTCACCCACATCATAAAGGCCAGGCTGAGGTCCATGTTGACCGCCACATATAAATTCGTCATTGTATGCCTTCTTCTGTTCTATTATTTTTACATTTCTTTGATAATGCGAGAAATCACGAAAGCTCTTGGAAGTTCACTATTTGTTCACAGTGGTGGTTGTGCACACCTGTTTGTGTACACTGAAATTTATATTTAATTCGTGTTTTCCGAAAATGAAGCCTCAGTGGCCCTCGTGCAGTTGATATTTAGTAGACTTTAAACTTAACAAATGAACAGACTAAATTAACGTCTTGAGAGGAAGTTTAAAAATACACATGACACATAACTAGTCATGATAAGATGATCTGTGAGGCTGGACGTGAGAATGATTTAAGATGATCTGTGAGGCTGGACGTGAGAATGATTTACGATGATGAGGCTACTGAATGATTACGATGATCTGGAGCTGGACTGAGAATGATTTACGATGATCTGTGAGGTGACTGAGAATGATTTACGATGATCTGTGAGCTGACGTGAGAATGATTTACGATGATCTGTGAGGCTGACGAAATGATTTACGATGATCTGGAGGCTGACGAAATGATTTACGATGATCTGTGAGGACTGAGAGTTTAATGATCGTGAGCTGACGAGATGATTTAAGATGATCTAGGTGACTGAGAATGATTTAAGATGATCTGAGGTGGACGAGAATGATTTGATGATCTGTGAGGCTGACGAGAATGATTTAAGATGATCTGTGAGGCTGGACGTGAGAATGATTTAAGATGATCTGTGAGGCTGGACTGAGAATGATTTAAGATGATCTGTGAGGCGACGTGAGAATGATTTACGATGATCTGTGAGGCTGACGAGAATGATTTAAGATGATCTGTGAGGCTGGACGTGAGAATGATTTAAGATGATCTGTGAGGCTGGACGTGAGAATGATTTAAGATGATCTGTGAGGCTGGACGTGAGAATGATTTAAGATGATCTGTGAGGCTGGACGTGAGAATGATTTACGATGATCTGTGAGGCTGGACGTGAGAATGATTTAAGATGATCTGAGGCTGGACGTGAGAATGATTTAAGATGATCTTGAGGCTGGACGTGAGAATGATTTAAGATGATCTGTGAGGCTGGACGTGAAATGATTTAAGATGATCTGTAGGCTGGACGTAGAATGATTTACGATGATCTGTGAGGCTGGACGTAGAATGATTTAAGATGATCTGTGAGGCTGGACGTGAGAATGATTTACGATGATCTGTGAGGCTGGACGTGAGAATGATTTAAGATGATCTGTGAGGCTGGACGTGAGAATGATTTAAGATGATCTGTGAGGCTGGACGTGAGAATGATTTAAGATGATCTGTGAGGCTGGACGTGAGAATGATTTAAGATGATCTGTGAGGCTGGACGTAGAATGATTTACGATGATCTGTGAGGCTGGACGTGAGAATGATTTAAGATGATCTGTGAGGCTGGACGTGAGAATGATTTACGATGATCTGTGAGGCTGGACGTGAGAATGATTTAAGATGATCTGTGAGGCTGGACGTGAGAATGATTTACGATGATCTGTGAGGCTGACGTGAGAATGATTTAAGATGATCTGTGAGGCTGGACGTGAGAATGATTTAAGATGATCTGTGAGGCTGGACGTGAGAATGATTTAAGATGATCTGTGAGGCTGGACGTGAGAATGATTTAAGATGATCTGTGAGGCTGGACGTGAGAATGATTTGCGATGATCTGTGAGGCTGGACGTGAGAATGATTTAAGATGATCTGTGAGGCTGGACGTGAGAATGATTTACGATGATCTGTGAGGCTGGACGTGAGAATGATTTAAGATGATCTGTGAGGCTGGACGTGAGAATGATTTAAGATGATCTGTGAGGCTGGACGTGAGAATGATTTACGATGATCTGTGAGGCTGGACGTGAGAATGATTTAAGATGATCTGTGAGGCTGGACGTGAGAATGATTTACGAGCACATTGTTGACACCTTGGGAGAAGCACTTGTGCACCAGCATGTACATTAATAACATATCTTATATATCCAAACATTATGAGTGAATTATATGTTACATCTCAGAATGTCGTAAGGTAATTGTTAAACACTTATCATACACAACGATTTATTTAAGATGGTAGAAGATTTTTTCCTTATCACTGTCAGTAATTAATTGGAGTGAGAAAAAGAAATTAACAATATTAATTAAATAAATTTGGTTTTTACTAGAGGGAAAATTTTTTACCCATTTGGAAATATGCTGATTACAACTTTAAAGTGAAGGAAAGTGAAAAACTAATTTAAAAGTTAAAACTTTACCTCAAGGTATTTTACAACTGTAATGGCAGGAAGGTGACTATTTTAATTAATAATAATAATAATAATAATATCTTTATTTCTACCAGTACATGTACAAGGTATACAGACCATAGCTGATATCAATGACATACTACTATACAGAAAGTCCCTTGTTATGCTGAGCATTTCCCGCAAATTAGGTCAGTTTTGTCCCAGGATGCGACCCACACCAGTCCACTAACACCCAGGTACTGCTAGGTGAACATGGACAGCAGGTGTCTTAAGGAAACACATCCTAATGTTTCCACCCGTACCGGGGATCGACCCCAGGACCTCAGTGTGCTGAGTGCGCTACCAATCGAGCTACGGGACACCTAAAGTACACTTCTTAAGAAATACCATGATATTAATAGTATACAAAATCGACAAATAGATGAAGGCACATGTACAACACTTGGATATTATTATTGTTAAGATGTTGTTCTTGTCAGTGTGTTTATTAATCCAGTAAAGAGGCAATGATCACCTCAGATTATTTCATCTCGTCTTCCATCGTTTATTTGTCGTGATAAAGCCACTGGTTGGCAAAACATCAACACAGTAAAGATACCCAGATGATGTGCACGTGAACGAACGTACACCAACACATTAAAAGATATGTAGATGTAGCTAAAATGAAGTAGTGTAGTTGAACCACTGAAAGATTCATCTGAATGCAAGAGAAGAGGAAGAAGTGTAAACCCATCACAAGGTTCAAGGTTCTCACATAATCACTTCAGAACAACGGGGAGGAACTGACAGGGAATTACTCTTGTAACGTAATAAAGCGCTGCAAAAAACATTCATGGATGAAAGAGAACTTCATACGAAAATATTCCACCACGTGAAATAAATTTCTCTATATTAATGGAACAAAAAAACATTTATGAAGGGATTCAGGGAAACAAGTTAACCGGACTTGAGTCCTGGAGGTGGCAAGTACAGTGCCTGCACTTTAAAGGAGAGGGAGGAGATATATTGTAGTTTTTGAACTGTAGTGTAGGCACGCCTCTGACAAGACAGTCATGGAGCGAATGATAATGAAAGTGTTTCTTCTTTTTCGGGTCACTTTGCCTTGGTGGTAAACGGCAGATGTGTTAATAAAAATATATTAATGTGTGCAGATGTTGCAAAAGTACCGATGATAATGAGAAGGAAACTGTAAGGTACTACAGGAAGACTTTTAACAAACAACAAGAATAATGGCTACTGCAATTAAATTACACCCAATAATATAATAATAATAATATCTTTATTTACTACAAGTACATGTACAAGGTATACAGATCATAGTTGACATCAGTGACATACTACTATATAGAAAGTCCCTTGTTATGCTGAGTATTTACCGCAAATTAGGTCAGTTTTGTCCCAGGATGCGACCCACACCAGTCAACTAACATCCAGGTACCTATTTTAAACTGATGGGTGAACAGGAACAGGACAGCAGGTGTCTTATGGAAACATGTCCCTAATGTTTTCCAGCCGTACCGGAGGAGATTCGAACCCCGGACCTCAGTGTGTGAGCTGAGTGCGCTAGCGATCCAGCTACGGGACACCAAGAATACAAAAAGAAGAGTTAGGAACCCAGGAGAAGAGTACCACCTCTTCGTTAAATGAGAAAGTAAAAAGGACATGTGGGTGGATATTACACCAAACCTGATGGTCAAGGTCACATAAGCATGGGCGGATATATTACAAAACTGGCAAATGTAAGAACAGGCTTTTGGAATGTAAACAGTCATTAAAATCAGTGAAGACAGAGTTAAAGACATTACCATGGAACCCATGTGGTATCAAACATGCAGCTGACACAATAAGGGAATTACAACTGCAACACTAGAAGACTAGAGACCCAGCAGAGACATGATCACGACTTGTGAGATACACAACAGACGGGCAAATTGGAGATCAGTTCTTTTCAACCAAAGAGACGAGATAGACAAAAAAAATCAGTAGAATTTATTAGGGAGGGATATCGTGGTGGTCAATTCAGTACATGGATTCAGAATAAGGCATGACAACCAGAATGGAGTGATAGGAAGGTTTTGGTGTTGGTTCACTAGCTGCGATTTACGCAGACTACAGCAAAGAAATGATTGTGTTTAGTGAACCATTAATCGACTGAAGATCGACAGTCTTAATGATTTTTTCATAAAGAAGCCGAAAAATGTTATCAATATATGCTAAATTTCTGACATAACCATAACTCCACTGGATTTTGAAAAAGCAGTTAACATGCCCAGGCAGTCTCCCCCAGGTCCAGACTCGTGGAGAGGAAATACAGACACAGGGATCATCCCACAGTCGCTATAAACAACACATATAGCCCCACTCCATTAAGGTGGCAGTAAAGCAATAACGAAGAATTAGAGACCGATAGCTTTAATGTCCCACATTAAAAAATCTTGAAAATAGTTCTAAGAAGCAAGATCGTCAATCACTTGGATTCCGAAGAGTTGCACAATCCAGGGCAACATGGGTTTAGAGCTCCTGCCTGTCCCAGCTACTGGACCACTGTGATATGGTCTTGGATGCTCTGGAGGACAAACACAATGAAGATATAATATACACAGACTTTGCAAAAGCCTTCAGCAAGTGCAATCATAGTGTAATAGCGAACAGAATGCTTGCTAAATGAGTGACTGGAAAAGTGGACACATGGATCTTTAACTTTCTAACCAGTAGAACATGAGACTGTTACAGGAAAAGCTCTGTTCCACAAGTTTCATTACTCTCTCCCATCCTGTTCTTCATTATATTTGACAGAGAGATGTAAACCGTAGTACCGTGTCTTCTTTTGCAGACGATACTAGAATCTGCATGAGACTGTCATCCATTGAAGACTCGGTAAATCTCCAAGCAGATATAAACCAAGTTTTCCAGTGGGGGAACGAAAAACAATATGAGGTTCAGTGATGAAAAAATTCAGCTACTCTGTTGTGGATAACTTGGAGATAATAACCGAATATACTACAAACTCTAATCACAAAATATAGCGGAAAGGTGTGAAGGACTTGGGAGTGTTAATGTCAGAGGATCTCACCTTAAAGAATTACATCTGCAAGGAAAATAACATTATAAATAATGAGAACCTTCAAAATAAGGGCTGTAATGACTCACGAAATCTAATGACACGATTGCAAACAAACCATACAGGGTGGGGTTCGAACCCGCGTCACAGAGTCTCAAAACTCCAGACCGTCGCGTAAGCCACTGGGCCAGCTAGCTTCAATAGATTCATCCAACTAGGTATATTTCTACACCATAGGAAGGTTAGCATAGGCACCGTGTCCACAAATGCAAGTTTTACAGACGAATCTCCCTAGCATGGCCGTGACGAACTCTAGCTCAAGTCCCCTTCAAAGCCGTCAACATGACTCACGAAATCGTAATGACGATTGCAAACGATGACTTACGCGACGGTCTGGAGTTTGAGACTCTGTGACCGCGGGTTCGAACCCCACCCGTGGTATGGTTTGTTTGCAATCGTGTCATTACGATTTCGTGAGTCATGTTGACGGCTTGAAGGCTGAAGTCCTCACGCCATGCTAGCGAGATTCGTCTGTAAACTGCATTTGTGGACACAGTGGTGCCTATGCTAACCCTTTCCCTATGGTAGAAATATACCTAGTTGTGAATCTTGTGGCTAGCTGGCCCAGTGGCTACGGACGTCTGATGAGACTCTGTGACCGCGGTTCGAACCCCACCCGGGGTATGGTTTGTTTGCAATGTGTAAACGTTATGTTGTAGCTTTGAAGGGGACTTGAGCTAGAGTTCGTCACGGCCATGCTAGCGGAGATTCGTCTGTAAAACTTGCATTTGTGGACACAGTGGTGCCTATGCTAACCTTCCTATGGTGTAGAAATATACCTAGTTGGATGAATCTTATTGAAGCTAGCTGCCCAGTGGCTTACGCGACGGTCTGGAGTTTTGAGACTCTGTGACCGCGGGTTCGAACCCCACCCGTGGTAT
>WNWK01001836.1:0-47500 GCA_009830355.1 Cherax destructor | reverse complement strand
GAAAGGAACTTTGAGTGCACTGGGAAAGAAACTTTGAGAAGAGTGCACTGGGAAAGAAACTTTGAGAAGAGTGCACTGGGAAAGAAACTTTGAGAAGAGTGCACTGGGAAAGGAAAGTTTATGGAAAACAACACACTGGAGGGACCGCCTGGATGTGAGGTGTATTAAAGCAGAGATAAATTTACACAAAACATGACATAAAATAGAAAGTATAATATTGAGCCAGGTGTGTAGGGAAGCCATAGTGAAGAATAAATGGACATATAAAGTTATAGAGCAGTAAGGATGATAGTAGAAGGAAAATGAACAAGAAACAGCTGTAAGGATCAGGCAGGAAGTTAGATAGTTTTAAAATTATACAACATATAATAAAGCAAGACTTTCACAGCTACACAAGATGATTGTGAAATATCAAGTTTTAAGAGTGAAGAAGGAAGGAGAAGTAAGGAAGTAAGCGAGGAGGTCTCAAAGACTCCAAGAGTTCTTCAGAGATAAAAGCTAGATAAGGAAGATTGTGGTGAAGCAGCACCTAACTTATTTATAATATTGGTAACAACTGTGGCGAGCTACAGATATTAATATTAGAAGAACGAATAATATTAAACTTTAGTGGTAGAAATCTTAATTCTAAACCAGAAACTCGTAATTAATACTGAAAATCTACCCTTGAATAATACTTGGGAAACCACGGAACGGGTGGGAGTTAAATACATAGCGAGTGAGTGGTAAAACTAGAGGCCAGTGCGTTAACCACTTGTACCGTGTTTGTAATTCTGTTAATACTTGGGAAGGATTTTGAGTTGGTATACTGTATGTACAAGTACCTAATATATTAAGGCTGTTGTTAATAAAAGTGATCTGGGAGAGAACGATCACTGTTATGGAGATTTCAACTATAAAGAAATAACTATCTTGTGAGGCTGGAAGTGTAAATAAATAATCAATAGAATTCCTTAGTGTAATGTCAGGTGTTTTTTAAGTATCACTTTATTAAAAGGTAGTCAAGTGAGAGCAGCAGAACACCTGTACTAGACGCAGTGTTTACTAGAGTGAGAGCAGCAGAACACCTGTACTAGACGCAGTGTTTGCTAGAGTGAGAGCAGTAGAACACCTGTACTAGACGCAGTGTTTACTAGAGGAAGAGAGCAGCACACCTGTACTAGACGCAGTGTTTACTAGAGGAAGAGCAGCAGCACACCTGTACTAGACGCAGTATTTACTAGAGGAAGAGCAGCAGCACACCTGTACTAGACACAGTATTTACTAGAGGAAGAGCAGCAGCACACCTGTACTAGACACAGTATTTACTAGAGGAATAGCAGTAGAACACCTGTACTAGACGCAGTATTTACTAGAGGAAGAGCAGCAGAACACCTGTACTAGACACAGTATTTACTAGAGGAAGAGCAGCAGCACACCTGTACTAGACACAGTATTTACTAGAGGAATAGCAGTAGAACACCTGTACTAGACGCAGTATTTACTAGAGGAAGAGCAGCAGAACACCTGTACTAGACGCAGTATTTACTAGAGGAAGAGCAGCAGAACACCTGTACTAGACGCAGTGTTTACTAGAGGAAGAGCAGCAGAACACCTGTACTAGACGCAGTGTTTACTAGAGGAAGAGCAGCAGAACACCTGTACTAGACGCAGTGTTTACTAGAGGAAGAGCAGCAGCACACCTGTACTAGACGCAGTATTTACTAGAGGAAGAGCAGCAGAACACCTGTACTAGACGCAGTATTTACTAGAGGAAGAGCAGCAGAACACCTGTACTAGACGCAGTATTTACTAGAGGAAGAGCAGCAGAACACCTGTACTAGACGCAGTATTTACTAGAGGAAGAGCAGCAGAACACCTGTACTAGACGCAGTATTTACTAGAGGAAGAGCAGCAGAACACCTGTACTAGACGCAGTATTTACTAGAGGAAGAGCAGCAGAACACCTGTACTAGACGCAGTATTTACTAGAGGAAGAGCAGCAGCACACCTGTACTAGACGCAGTATTTACTAGAGGAAGAAAGTTTCAAACCAAATGAAAAATTCTAACAGGAATTACCAGATTTATGAAAGAAATAATTTGAGGATTGAATATATTATTTTCCAGAAAGTAAATAGTGTTACACGGAACAAACATAAATAAATTATAGAGAAACTTCTGCAGTATATATGAAAATACAATTAAACAGATTATTCCAAGAGAGAGAGAGAGAGTATAAGACAAATAATGAATGGTTTCACTGAATGTCTTTATACGTCTTCAAAGTTTTCATGTGAATATTAGTGTAAATAATAATAATAATAATAATAATAATAATAATAATACAGAATTACCTAATGGAAAGTGGTAGAGAGAGTCATGGAAGTAAAGAAAGAATTAGGAATTATTACAGAAAGTGTGATGAACGAGAGATGCAATAAAGCCAGAAATATAGATAAGTAAGGAGGGAGGATGAAAGAAGCAAGAAAATAAACAGAAATGACTAAAAACGAGTTTAATTTTTTTTAGTAAACATGAAATAAACTAAATGGGAAATATAAAACACAAACATTACAATGAGACAAGTGGACGCAGCTCTGGATGTAACAGAAGAGGAAGAAACTACAGCAGTGCTGGAAGAAACTACAGCAGTGCTCACAAGATGCAAGAAATAGCAGCAGCTGAGGTAGCACTTTGGGGCTTAAGAGCCACGTAAGTTCCCCGCCTTCTAATAAATCTTCATTTTTCCACTATAATCTACCTTGTCCATAATTACTATCGTATTTGTCTGTCTGTTTCGTAAGGTGAAGTCCAGGATCTTTCCTTAAGTCATGGTATAACTTAACAAATCTCTGAGGACAATTGTTGTTGTAGAGGTGTGAGCACATCTCAGACTTGTTAACTTATACCATGAATTAAGAAAAGATTCTAGACTTCACATTACGAAAGCAGACAAAGGAAATGCGATAGTAATTATGGACAAGGTAGATTATAGTGGAAAAATGAAGATATTATTAGAAGACGTGGGAACTTTCGTGGCTCTTAAAAGAATGTGCAGAACAACTAAGCAAAACACCTTCATTTGTTTTTAAGATTTCACTACAAGACGGTAAAGTGGCAAAGAAATGGAAGATTGTTCACATTGTACAGATACTTAAGAATGATGACAGCCTCGTTGACCTTACACATTAGGGTCATATTATTGACGGGATACTATATAAGTTGACGAAAAAGGCACATGTGCAGTACATGGGTATCTTTATTGCGGAAACGTTTCGCCAACACAACAGGCTTCTTCAGTTGGGTATACGTGAATACTAATACACCAGAGAAAATAGTTTTGAAGTGATCAGTCGGCCATCCGTGGTAGTCCTATCACGGTCGCTTTAAATTTGGAAGTCTGGTCAAGGACTAGGCCACGGGGGCGTTGACCCTCGGAACACCCTCCAGGTATACTCCCCCAGGTAGGTGAAGCAAGCATTATAGGGTAAGCAGTCTTCCGGTCCCGTGGTCACTACAGGGCTCCTAATTGTTACCTGCGTGCATCCATCCATTACCAGTGAAGTCGAGTGTCTTGCCTTGTTTGGGCTCCGTGGTGGGTGAAGCAGGTGGCAAGATGCAGTTTGACATCTGCGTAATTGCAGTCTTAGAAACGGGGACCACCCATCGTTTTATCAGATACAACCATTAGTATTTTACTTGGAGGCGATTCAGAACGCCATTAATGGCAACGTTGATCACCTGCAGGTCTTGCCTGGTCATCATCAAGAACTAGAGGCAACTGTACTCTACAATCACTGCACTGGTTGATCACCTGCAAGCTTCGCCCAGTCAGCATCAAGTAACTAGATGTAGTTGTTCCCCCGCCACTAACATACCGGTTTATCATCTTTGACTTTTGCCCCGACATCTTAATCACAAAGGTGGTTTACTAACCTTTTATGGAAGGCAGAACAACACTACCAAAAATGGCCCCAGTGGCTGAAATGCTGCAACCCGTTCAATACGATAATAGCAACGTCATCCTCGACCACTCCAGCGCCTCTCCTTGGCGACTAATATCCTTTATCTTCGGCACTGAGTTGTAGATAGAATTGTTTACATTCTAGTCAAGTGTGTCTGGTCCATGGTCGGGCTCCGGGAGTATAAAAACTCGAAACACATCACTATAAATATGTAAGTTCTCGGTACATTTTGCACCTCTGATATCTCTCCTGCCTTCACCAGGACTGTCAGCTCAAAACAATAGTTTAGACGTAAGAGAAAAAGTATTCTAATAGTACCATCACTGATGTTATTTCTCTTGCTTTGAAGGTTCTCGTTATCCACCTTGTCATTGTCCTGGCCTTTACATTTGCTTTTCTGTGTTCTCTAAATAAGAGGTCACCCAATATTATTATTCATAAGTCTTTTACATATTTCTTTCGTTCTAAGAGATGATCTACCTGTGTTTTATATCCTCTGTTTATTCTGAATTCTTCATACATCTAAGCAGAGTTGGATTTTATCCCCATCGAATATCATTTTCATTTATTTTTCCCAATGAAAGATTTTCGTTATAGCTGTAATTTTTCTGTCTTCTACTGAGGTGAGTTTCTTGTTTATTTTGATATTAACCGCAAATGATATTACGAAGCTGTCACTTGTATTTTTATTTAAATTTTCCATGAGAAGGAGACACAACATAGTGGTCATGACTGTGTCTTGAAGTACACAACTTTTACTATACTAAGACTGGAATTTGTGTTGTCTACTGCCACTCTTTGTCCTCATTACTTTCATTCCTTGGTCACATCTGTCGAATGTCTTCGCAAAATCCGAGTAGACATCGTCTACATTTTTGTTTTCCATTTGATCTATTAGTTATGATAAGTATGATATTTCTAACTTCATGTTGTTCTGGGTTTGAAGTAGGCGAGGAAATATTACACGAATAAGAACTATTAAAAAAGAGATCGTAAAAGCCACGTAATGAAAGGAAGACTTACTTTGTTTCCTAAATTTGCTTGTAACAGATAAGTGAACTGTAGATATAAATCCAGATGTACTCCTGTAGGTCCTTTTGGGACCTAGTTGTGTATCCATATGCTCTTGCGCTACCCTGCACAGGATGGATACAGGGTGCACAATAAACTAGCCACTTCGGTGGCAAAATATAATGTGTGAGACGATGCCTTGGTCTAAATAGCCCTCTATGAAATCTATGAAAACAAAGCGCTATTTAGGTCAGAACGTGGTGTACCTGTGATTTACCTCTGTAATGTAAAGGTTGGCTCTGCTTCACTTGGGTTACATTCCTAGTTTGCCAACTTCTCACCATTTACTGTATTAAGAAGCACAGGAAAATATGAATGTAGGTAATGTATGTAAGATTTACCTGTACTTCTGCCAGGAGATGTTTTAAGGCTTCTGTTCAGCACTCGTCTGAGAGAAGGGTAGTACCTCACTGCATGGAAGGGTAGTACCTCACTGCATGGAAGGGTAGTACCTCACTGCATGGAAGGGTAGTACCTCACTGCATGGAAGGGTAGTACCTCACTGCATGGAAGGGTAGTACCTCACTGCATGGAAGGGTAGTACCTCACTGCATGGAAGGGTAGTACCTCACTGCATGGAAGGGTAGTACCTCACTGCATGATTGTTATCTACAACCCTACTACCTATATTTGTGTGGTCGTGGTCATTGACTTGCAATCACAGCCAGTATCTCTCTTCACCTGTGCACCAATTTTCTGGTAGTGGAACACCAGGAAATTTCTGCGCAGACCTTCATAACGTGTAGCCTCGTTTTGGGTTTGTTTTAAGTCATAAGAGAGATAGCAAGAATTGTGAGGGAAAAGACTAGGGGTAGGATAGAGCAGTGTGATAGATTGTGGATAAACACGAAGAGAGAAGTTAGATAAGTTAAGTAGCTTGTCAACTTTGGGTTATAATGTGGTGTTTGTCATATAGTTACGTGTGATGGTATCCTTCCAGAGTTTGAGCCTTCCATTTCCTTACGAACCTGTGTGTGCAGACGTCCCTCTCCCTGACCTCAACGCCTACTTAGTGGCGCCGGCGGTTTGCTCCTCAAGGGTCCTTATCCATCTCTGGATCTGACATCCCTGTGACCACTTTTGAGAGTTTTGTTCCAAAACCGACTGGAGCCAAAATTTAATTGTTATAAATTATTAATTTAGGTTAACTACTAAAGGATAATATTATACTGCTTATGTGTTTATTTTTCCATTGTGTCGGTATTTTATAGCATTTATTTCCAGGTTAACTACTAGGCGAGTCATTGAGGCAGCGTATAGTGACATACAGATTCTGAAAAATACAATATCTCTAAATAGATATTAAAGTAAATTCTGTGTATATGCAACTTGAGAAATACATTTCCTTGTATATGCCTCGAGTTCGTCGATGATTACCTGGTCAACCAGGCTGTCGCTGCCAATGATTTACAGGTGTTCATAGCTATTCTTTTAGTTAAATATCTTTACCACGACTCACGAAATCGTAATGACACGATTGCAAACAAACCATACCACGGTGGGTTCGAACCCGCGATCAGAGAGTCTCAAAACTCCAGACCGTAGCTGGCCCAGTGGCTAACGCGACGGTCTGGAGTTTTGAGACTCTCTGATCGCGGGTTCGAACCCCACCTGTGGCATGGTTAAATATCTTTATTATGCACCCCATACTCATCATGTGGACGGTAGCCAAAAAAGATTACAGAGGTACATAATGGGTCCAGGGACTGGACCCCAAAGTTACAAAGGTAATGAACAATTCACACATCCACACTCGATCACAACTGCAATGAGTTATTAATGTAAATATTAGCTTTATTTACAGTGAGAAAAGTCAGGGTATTTTTCCAGAATGGTTTGTAATATACCACTGTGGATAAAATATTTGACATATCATGAACATTTCGCACTCCAGTACATAATGACGCAGGATGTGACAATAGTCCATCTGGCAAAGTTTACATTTTGTTTGGTCTACATCTGGTGGTGGTGATTTAACCTGCCAAAGATACTTGTAACCCAGCCGGAGGCGGGCGGTAGTGACATCCAAGAGTCTGCTTATTTTGTTGGATGCACCATAGACATGTGGCTCCTCCTGCATGATAGAATGATGATAGATGGACTGACTGGTGTCAGTCTCCCTCAGTCTTAAGTCAATAAAGCTCAGTGGAAGTTCTTTACGTAATCATTCCCTCAGCCTGGAGTCAATGTATCCAGTCCATCAGTCTTGATTGATGGACTGGACACATCTACTCCAGGATACAGATACCCAAGTGTTGCATAAGTGTCTTATTTATCAACTTGTAGGTTTTTTAAACCCTTTATTTAAAAAACATTTGACCTGTTTGCTTACGACTTAAACCCTTTCAGTTATATTGTGTCAACTATAATTACCTCAGTGTTGTTATGGATCTCGGGAACTTGTTATTTAAGTGTACTAAAATAATGAACAAGAAAATATTAGTGTAAAAGTGACAGTTGTTTTAAGGAGAAAACGTGACAAGGTCAGTGTTAAGACTGCAAGATCTGTTGGTCAGGTTGAAGCAGCAGTGTGTGTGTGTGTGTGTGTGTGTGTGTGTGTGTTGCTGATACTTGCTTCCGTCTGACATATACTGCCAACACAATGATACAGTCTGGCAACACAGTGACGCATAGTGGCAACACACTGCTGCACGCTGGCAACATACTGATGCCCACTAGCAACACACTGGCAACACATTGACGCACTCAACTCAACTCGTCTTGTAAGGATAATCAGCTGTGTTTTATGTACACACTTGTACCATGGTACACTTTTACCGCCAAATTTATCAGTCGGTTTGGCGGGAAGTCAACCGTGAACAGCAGTCCTTACAACAAGTGCCTTGTTTGAGTGTGTTGTGAGGGTATCCAGGGATGGTTGGAGTGTTGTGAGGGTATCCAGGGATGGTTGGAGTGTTGTGAGGGTATCCAGGGATGGTTGGAGTGTTGTGAGGGTATCCAGGGATGGTTGGAGTGTTGTGAGGGTATCCAGGGATGGTTGGAGTGTTGTGAGGGTATCCAGGGATGGTTGGAGTGTTGTGAGGGTATCCAGGGATGGTTGGAGTGTTGTGAGGGTATCCAGGGATGGTTGGAGTGTATTGTGAGGGTATCCAGGGATGGTTGGAGTGTTGTGAGGGTATCCAGGGATGGTTGGAGTGTTGTGAGGGTATCCAGGAATGGTTGGTGTGTTGTGAGGGTATCCACGGATGGTTGGAGTGTTGTGAGGGTATCCAGGGATGGTTGGAGTGTTGTGAGGGTATCCAGGGATGGTTGGAGTGTTGTGAGGGTATCCAGGAATGGTTGGTGTGTTGTAAGGGTATCCAGGGATGGTTGGAGTGTTGTGAGGGTATCCAGGGATGGTTGGAGTGTTGTGAGGGTATCCAGGGATGGTTGGAGTGTTGTGAGGGTATCCAGGGATGGTTGGAGTGTATTGTGAGGGTATCCAGGGATGGTTGGAGTGTTGTGAGGGTATCCAGGGATGGTTGGAGTGTTGTGAGGGTATCCAGGAATGGTTGGTGTGTTGTGAGGGTATCCACGGATGGTTGGAGTGTTGTGAGGGTATCCAGGGATGGTTGGAGTGTTGTGAGGGTATCCAGGGATGGTTGGAGTGTTGTGAGGGTATCCAGGAATGGTTGGAGTGTTGTAAGGGTATCCAGGGATGGTTGGAGTGTTGTGAGGGTATCCAGGGATGGTTGGAGTGTTGTGAGGGTATCCAGGAATGGTTGGTGTGTTGTAAGGGTATCCAGGGATGGTTGGAGTGTTGTGAGGGTATCCAGGGATGGTTGGAGTGTTGTGAGGGTATCCAGGGATGGTTGGAGTGTTGTGAGGGTATCCAGGGATGGTTGGAGTGTTGTGAGGGTATCCAGGGATGGTTGGAGTGTTGTGAGGGTATCCAGGGATGGTTGGAGTGTATTGTGAGGGTATCCAGGGATGGTTGGAGTGTTGTGAGGGTATCCAGGGATGGTTGGAGTGTTGTGAGGGTATCCAGGAATGGTTGGTGTGTTGTGAGGGTATCCACGGATGGTTGGAGTGTTGTGAGGGTATCCAGGGATGGTTGGAGTGTTGTGAGGGTATCCAGGGATGGTTGGAGTGTTGTGAGGGTATCCAGGAATGGTTGGTGTGTTGTAAGGGTATCCAGGGATGGTTGGAGTGTTGTGAGGGTATCCAGGGATGGTTGGAGTGTTGTGAGGGTATCCAGGGATGGTTGGAGTGTTGTGAGGGTATCCAGGGATGGTTGGAGTGTATTGTGAGGGTATCCAGGGATGGTTGGAGTGTTGTGAGGGTATCCAGGGATGGTTGGAGTGTTGTGAGGGTATCCAGGAATGGTTGGTGTGTTGTGAGGGTATCCACGGATGGTTGGAGTGTTGTGAGGGTATCCAGGGATGGTTGGAGTGTTGTGAGGGTATCCAGGGATGGTTGGAGTGTTGTGAGGGTATCCAGGAATGGTTGGTGTGTTGTAAGGGTATCCAGGGATGGTTGGAGTGTTGTGAGGGTATCCAGGGATGGTTGGAGTGTTGTGAGGGTATCAACGCATGGTTGGTGTGTTGTAAGGGTATCCAGGGATGGTTGGAGTGTTGTGAGGGTATCCAGGGATGGTTGGAGTGTTGTGAGGGTATCCAGGGATGGTTGGAGTGTTGTGAGGGTATCCAGGGATGGTTGGAGTGTATTGTGAGGGTATCCAGGGATGGTTGGAGTGTTGTGAGGGTATCCAGGGATGGTTGGTGTGTTGTGAGGGTATCCAGGGATGGTTGGTGTGTTGTGAGGGTATCCACGGATGGTTGGAGTGTTGTGAGGGTATCCAGGAATGGTTGGTGTGTTGTGAGGGTATCCACGGATGGTTGGAGTGTTTTGAGGGTATCCAGGGATGGTTGGAGTGTTGTGAGGGTATCTAGGGATGGTTGGTGTGTTGTGAGGGTATCCACGGATGGTTGGAGTGTTGTGAGGGTATCCAGGAATGGTTGGTGTATTGTGAGGGTATCCAGGGATGGTTGGAGTGTATTGTGAGGGTATCCAGGGATGGTTGGAGTGTTGTGAGGGTATCCAGGGATGGTTGGAGTGTATTGTGAGGGTATCCAGGGATGGTTGGAGTGTTGTGAGGATATCCAGGGATGGTTGGATTGTTGTGAGGGTATCCAGGGATGGTTGGAGTGTATTGTGAGGGTATCCAGGGATGGTTGGAGTGTTGTGAGGGTATCCAGGGATGGTTGGAGTGTTGTGAGGGTATCCAGGGATGGTTGGAGTGTATTGTGAGGGTATCCAGGGATGGTTGGAGTGTTGTGAGGATATCCAGGGATGGTTGGAGTGTTGTGAGGGTATCCAGGGATGGTTGGAGTGTTGTGAGGATATCCAGGGATGGTTGGAGTGTTGTGAGGATATCCAGGGATGGTTGGAGTGTTGTGAGGGTATTCAGGGATGGTTGGTGTGTTGTGAGGGTATCCATGGATGGTTGGTATACGTGTGTTGGTGTGAGGGGAGTCATATATGCTGGACATACTTTACCTTTGATATACCTTTGATGAGTCCCCAAAGTTTTTCTACTCCGTGAACCCGGCCATGGGCCAGGCTCGTCCGGCGGTAGCCTGGTCAACCAGGCTGTTGCTGCTGGTGGACCTCAGTCCCACATATCCATCACAGCCTGGTTGATCTGGAGAATCCAGGCTAATATTCATAAAGAAGCGATAAACCCGTAAGGGGAAATGGGAGTTATCCAGCTCCGGCTGACACTACTGAAGTCTCCCAGCTCCGGCTGACACTACTGAAGTCTCCCAGCTCAGGCTGACACTACTGAAGTCTCCCAGCTCAGGCTGACACTACTGAAGTCTCCCAGCTCAGACTGACACTACTGAAGTCTCCCAGCTCAGACTGACACTACTGAAGTCTCCCAGCTCAGACTGACACTACTGAAGTCTCTCAGCTCAGACTGACACTACTGAAGTCTCCCAGCTCAGACTGACACTACTGAAGTCTCCCAGCTCAGACTGACACTACTGAAGTCTCCCAGCTCAGACTGACACTACTGAAGTCTCTCAGTTCAGACTGACACTACTGAAGTCTCCCAGCTCAGACTGACACTACTGAAGTCTCCCAGCTCAGACTGACACTACTGAAGTCTCCCAGCTCAGACTGACACTACTGAAGTCTCCCAGCTCAGACTGACACTACTGAAGTCTCTCAGCTCAGACTGACACTACTGAAGTCTCCCAGCTCAGACTGACACTACTGAAGTCTCCCAGCTCAGACTGACACTACTGAAGTCTCCCAGCTCAGACTGACACTACTGAAGTCTCCCAGCTCAGACTGACACTACTGAATTCTCCCAGCTCCGGCTGACACTACTGAAGTCTCCCAGCTCAGACTGACACTACTGAAGTCTCTCAGCTCAGACTGACACTACTGAAGTCTCCCAGCTACGGCTGACACTACTGAAGTCTCCCAGCTCCGGCTGGCACTACTGAAGTCTCCCAGCTCAGACTGACACTGCTGAAGTCTCCCAGCTCAGACTGACACTACTGAAGTCTCCCAGCTACGGCTGACACTACTGAAGTCTCCCAGCTACGGCTGACACTACTGAAGTCTCCCAGCTCAGACTGACACTACTGAAGTCTACCAGCTCAGACTGACAATGCTGAAGTCTCCCAGCTCAGACTGACACTACTGAAGTCTCCCAGCTACGGCTGACACTACTGAAGTCTCCCAGCTCCGGCTGACACTACTGAAGTCTACCTGCTCTTGCTGACAGTACTGTAGTCTACCAGCTCAGACTGACACTTTTCAAGACTGTGATCCATCGTGTCTGATGGAATATGATAGGGACTCACAGGGACACACAGGGACACACAGGGACTCACAGGGACACACAGGGACTCACAGGGACACACAGGGACTCACAGGGACACACACGGACACACAGCTAGCTTCTGTTCCCACTGTGTAACTGTCATATAGGCTAGTGTAGCAGCACACTACTGATGTATCCCCGGAGGGTGTTCTAGGGGTCAACGCCCCCGCAGCCCTGTCCATGACCAGGCCTTAAGGTAGATCAGGGCCTGATCAACCAGACTGTTACTGACGGCTGTATCCAATTTTAGGTTAGGTAAGGCAAGATTTGTCAGGAAACAGGACAAGTGTTTCCTGACGCGGATCTTAATCATATGACCTAGAGCTGGAGCTTTTGGTCATCTGACCGAGGCCTTCCACTAGCTTATCACTCCACCTCTTTAATAATAATTATCTTCTACAAGTACATGTACAAGGTATACAGGCCTAATTGACATCAATGATACAGTACTATAAAGAAAGCCCCTTGTTATGGAGAGCATTTCGGGCAAATTAGGTCAGTTTTGTCCCAAGATGCGACCCACACCAGTCCACTAACACTCAGGTACATATTTTACTGCTAGGTTAACATGGACAGCAGGTGTCTTAAGGAGACACGTCCTAAACTTTGCACCCATATCGGGGATCGAATCCCGGACCTCAGTGTGTTAACTGAGTGCTCTAGCAATTGAGCTACTATCCAACTTTGCTAAATTGAAAAAAAAATTCTGGTGTGTGGGTGTGAGGGCTTGTGCCTCGCACCAGTTGTGTACGAAGGAGCCATCTTTTTGTGTGTGGTGGGTTGGCAGGTAGTGTACACAGTTGGTCGTGGCATGACTCAGGGAACGTCACCGCCTGCCCAGCCTCCGCACCTGCAACACACAGAAAATGTGGTGTTAGTTCTGCACTCGTGAAGAAAACGTGTTGTTGGTTGAGCACTCGTGAAAAAACTGCTGTTGGTTGTGCACTTGTGAGGAAAAAAATGTGTTGATAGTGAGGTGCTTAAGAAAGAGAACTTGTTGATTAAGCTCTTGCCAAGAGAACAGGAAAGCTGGTTAAGCATAGAGCACAAGCAAAAACTGGACGCTTTAACTACACTGAAAGCTTCTACCTTAGCATTTCTGCCACACTAAGGAGATTGTTTCCTGACAAACCTATGATGAAGGTTCATCATACACCTCTTGTTCCATGTATGGTATAAAATACCAACAAGATGAACAATTAGACACATGTGCATCAGCTTTTATATACTGTTCTGCTGTCTTCCAATTATGTCATTGAATTTGTATTGATGAATCTACTGGATGGCCAAACGTCTACCAGATATTGTACATGTGTCTAATTCAACATAAACCAGCATTAAAATATAAATCAGTAGGCACACGAGAATGTAAACAAAGTTACAATGAGATTCTTGAAATGTACATGAAAGGTGAAAGTGTTTTAATTACATAAATATTATAAAATATAGGCCAAGAGAACTAGCTGTGACCCAACCCTGTAAACACAACTAGGCAAGTACAACTGTGAAATACACACACACACACACACACACACACACACACACACACACACACACACACACACACACACACACACACACACACACACACACACACACACACAACACACACACACACACACACACACACACACACACACACACACACACACACACACACACACACACACACACACACACACACACACACACACACACACCTCACGAAAGAAACAGTCCAAACCAGGATCTACAAACAGTAACTTTTCTTTTTGGTGTGTATTTACTGGTAGGACGTTGGTGCTGTAATGGTGTTTTTCCTGGTGTTAAATGTTGGTAGTGTGACGGTGGTGCTGTAATGGTGTTTTTCCTGGTGTTAAATGTTGGTAGTGTGACGGTGGTGCTGTCCTGGTGTTTTTCCTGGTGTTAAATGTTGGTAGTGTGACGGTGGTGCTGTAATGGTGTTTTTCCTGGTGTTAAATGTTGGTAGTGTGACGGTGGTGCTGTCCTGGTGTTTTTCCTGGTGTTAAATGTTGGTAGTGTGACGTGGTGCTGTCTGGTTTTTCCTGGTAAATTGTTGATGAATGCTGGTAGTGGTGACGGTGGTGCTGTAATGGTGTTTTTCCTGGTGTTAAATGTTGGTAGTGTGACGGTAGGTGATAGATCTTGTGTAGTTTTTCCTGGTGTTATAATTTGGTAGTGTGACGGTGGTGCTTCCATGGTGTTACCTGGATAGTTAACAGATTGGTATGTGACAAAGTGTCTGCATAACTGGAATAGTTTCCGGATGTTAATGTTGACGTAGTGTAGACAGTTCGATTTTTTGTGTGATTAAATTTTGTCTGTAAAGATGTTTAGGTTGAGTACTTGGACAAGCTATACTAGCGTGTTTTTCTGGAAAGCTATACCACATGTACTGTAGTGGACAGTAGTACTAAAGCTATTACCTAGGTGACAACATCCAGCATTTATGTAGGACAAAGCATTACCAGCATTATCTGTGAAAACTACAGCTATTATTACAAGATTACCATTACTTGGACAAGCTATTACCAGCATTATTACTGTGAGACAAGCTATTCAGCATTACTTGTAAAAGTATTCAGCATTATACTTGTGGACAAAGCTATTCCAGCATTATTACTTGTGAGACAAAGCTATTACCAGCATTATTACTGTGGACAAAGTATTCAGCATATTACTTGTGGGACAAGTATTACTCAGCATTTATTTATGTGGGAAAGCTATTACCAGCATTATTACTTGTGGATAAAGTATTACCAGCATTATTACTTGTGGATAAATATTACCAGCATTATTACTTGTGGACAAGCTATTCACCAAGCATTATTACTTGGGGATAAAGCTATTACCAGCATTATTACTTGTGAAAAAGTATTACCAGCATTATTACTTGTGGACAAAGCTATTACCAGCATTATTACTTGTGAAAACTATTACCAGCATTATTACTTGTGGAAAATATTACCAGCATTATTACTTGTGGACAAGCTATTACCAGCATTATTACTTGTGGACAAAGCTATTACCAGCATTATTCTTGTGGGACAAAATATTACCAGCATTATTACTTTGGGACAAAGCATTACCAGCATTATTACTTGTGGACAAAGTATTACCAGCATTATTACTTGTGGAAAAATTACCAGCATTATTACTTGTGGGATAAGATTATTACCAGCATTATTACTTGTGGACAAAGCTATTACCAGCATTATTACTTGTGGATAAAATTATTACCAGCATTATTACTTGTGGATAAAATATTACCAGCATTATTACTTGTGGACAAAGCTATTACCAGCATTATTACTTGTGGAATAAAATTATTACCAGCATTATTACTTGTGGGATAAAATTATTACCAGCATTATTACTTGTGGGACAAAGCTATTACCAGCATTATTACTTGTGGGATAAAATTATTACCAGCATTATTACTTGTGGGATAAAATTATTACCAGCATTATTACTTGTGGGACAAAGCTATTACCAGCATTATTACTTGTGGGATAAAATTATTACCAGCATTATTACTTGTGGGATAAAATTATTACCAGCATTATTACTTGTGGGACAAAGCTATTACCAGCATTATTACTTGTGGGACAAAGCTATTACCAGCATTATTACTTGTGGGATAAAATTATTACCAGCATTATTACTTGTGGGACAAAGCTATTACCAGCATTATTACTTGTGGGACAAAGCTATTACCAGCATTATTACTTGTGGGACAAAGCTATTACCAGCATTATTACTTGTGGGACAAAGCTATTACCAGCATTATTACTTGTGGGACAAAGTATTACCAGCATTATTACTTGTGGGATAAAGTTATTACCAGCATTATTACTTGTGGGACAAAGTTATTACCAGCATTATTACTTATTCAGCATGGACAAAGCTATTACCAGCATTATTACTTGTGGGACAAAGCTATTACCAGCATTATTACTTGTGGGATAAAGTTATTACCAGCATTATTACTTGTGGGACAAAGCTATTACCAGCATTATTACTTGTGGGACAAAGCTATTACCAGCATTATTACTTGTGGGATAAAGTTATTACCAGCATTATTACTTGTGGGACAAAGCTATTACCAGCATTATTACTTGTGGGACAAAGATATTACCAACATTATTAATTTTGGGACAAAGCTATTACCAGCATTATTGCTTGTGGGACAAAGCTATTACCAGCATTATTGCTTGTGGGACAAAGCTATTACCAGCATTATTGCTTGTGGGTCAAAGCTATTACCAGCATTATTACTTATGGGAAAAAGCTCTTAACATTGTTGTTAATTGTGGTACAAAGCTCTTAACATTGTTGTTAATTGTGGGACCAAGCTCTTAACATGGTTGGTAATTGTGGGACCAAGCTCTTAACATTGTTGTTAATTGTGGGACCAAGCTCTTAACATGGTTGTTAATTGTGGTACAAAGCTCTTAACATTGTTGTTAATTGTGGGACCAAGCTCTTAACATGGTTGTTAATTGTGAGACCAAGCTCTTAACATGGTTGTTAATTGTGGTACCAAGCTCTTAACATGGTTGGTAATTGTGGGACCAAGCTCTTAACATTGTTGTTAATTGTGGGACCAAGCTCTTAACATTGTTTTTAATTGTGGTACAAAGCTCTTAACATTGTTGTTAATTGTGGGACCAAGCTCTTAACATGGTTGTTAATTGTGGGACCAAGCTCTTAACATTGTTGTTAATTGTGGGACCAAGCTCTTAACATTGTTGTTAATTGTGGGACCAAGCTCTTTACATTTATGTAATTGTGGGACCAAGCTCTTAACATTGTTGTTAATTGTGGGACCAAGCTCTTAACATTGTTGTTAATTGTGGGACCAAGCTCTTAACATTGTTGTTAATTGAGGGACCAAGCTCTTAACATTGTTGTTAATTGTGGGACCAAGCTCTTAACATTGTTGTTAATTGTGAGACCAAGCTCTTAACATTGTTGTTAATTGTGGGACCAAGCTCTTAACATTGTTGTTAATTGTGGGACCAAGCTCTTAACATTGTTGTTAATTGTGAGACCAAGCTCTTAACATTGTTGTTAATTGTGGGACCAAGCTCTTAACATTGTTGTTAATTGTGGGACCAAGCTCTTAACATTGTTGTTAATTGTGGGACCAAGCTCTTAACATTGTTGTTAATTGTGGGACCAAGCTCTTAACATTGTTGTTAATTGTGGGACCAAGCTCTTAACATTGTTGTTAATTGTGAGACCAAGCTCTTAACATTGTTGTTAATTGTGAGACCAAGCTCTTAACATTGTTGTTAATTGTGGGACCAAGCTCTTAACATTGTTGTTAACGTATTGTGGGAAAAGGAAAAAACGACGGTAAGTATCAAGGTTTCTGTGTGGTACCTTGAAAATGCCTCTTCAGATTGGCTTCAAACCTTCTGGGTTTGTATATCTTACTTAAAGGAAGGAACAGATTGTTAGTGGACTTTATAGGTGCCACTTTTATTTACTACAAACACTTGGTCATAGCAACTCAATACACCTAATATATTACTATCTTTGTGTTGCAACACTTTCTTCACTATCTTTGTGTTGCAACACTTTCTTCACTATCATTGTGGAGCAACACTTTCTTCACTATCTTTGTGGAGCAACACTTTCTTCACTATCTTTGTGATGCAACACTTTCTTCACTATCTTTGTGATGCAATACATTATTCTATCTTTGTGGAGCAACACTTTCTTCACTATCTTTGTGTTGCAACACTTTCTTCACTATCTTTGTGTTGCAACACTTTTCTTTCACTATCTTGTGTTGCAACACTTTCTTCACTATCTTTGTGTTGCAACACTTTCACTATCTTTGTTGCAACACTTTCTTCACTATCTTGTGGAGCAACACTTTCTTCACTATCTTTGTGGAGCAACACTTTCTTCACTATCTTTGTGATGCAACACTTTCTTCACTATCTTTGTGATGCAATACATTATTCTATCTTTGTGGAGCAACACTTTCTTCACTATCTTTGTGTTGCAACACTTTCTTCACTATCTTTGTGTTGCAACACTTTCTTCACTATCTTTGTGTTGCAACACTTTCTTCACTATCTTTGTGTTGCAACACTTTCTTCACTATCTTTGTGTTGCAACACTTTCTTCACTATCTTTGTGATGCAACACTTTCTTCACTATCTTTGTGATGCAACACTTTCTTCACTATCTTTGTGATGCAACACTTTCTTCACTATCATTGTGGAGCAACACTTTCTTCACTATCATTGTGGAGCAACACTTTCTTCACTATCTTTGTGATGCAACACTTTCTTCACTATCATTGTGGAGCAACACTTTCTTCATTATCATTGTGGAGCAACACTTTCTTCATTATCTTTGTGTTACAACACTTTATTCACTATCATTGTGGAGCAACACTTTCTTCACTATCTTCGTGATGCAACACTTTCTTCACTATCTTTGTGATGCAACACTTTCTTCTTTATCTTTGTGGAGCAACACTTTCTTCATTATATTTGTGTTGCAACACTTTCTTCATTATCTTTGTGTTGCAACACTTTCTTCATTATCTTTGTGGAGCAACACTTTCTTCATTATCTTTGTGTTGCAACACTTTCTTACTTATCTTTGTGTAGCAACACTTTCTTCACTATCTTTGTGTTGCAACACTTTCTTCATTATCTTTGTGGAGCAACACTTTCTTCATTATCTTTGTGGAGCAACACTTTCTTCACTATCTTTGTGGAGCAACACTTTCTTCACTATCTTTGTGTTACAACACTTTCTTCACTATCATTGTGGAGCAACACTTTCTTCACTATCTTTGTGATGCAACACTTTCTTCACTATCTTTGTGATACAACACTTTCTTCTTTATCTTTGTGGAGCAACACTTTCTTCATTATCTTTGTGTTGCAACACTTTCTTCATTATCTTTGTGTTTCAACACTTTCTTCATTATCTTTGTGGAGCAACACTTTCTTCATTAGCTTTGTGTTGCAACACTTTCTTCACTATCTTTGTGATACAACACTTTCTTCACTATCTTTGTGTTGCAACACTTTCTTCATTATCTTTGTGGAGCAACACTTTCTTCATTATCTTTGTGGAGCAACACTTTCTTTACTATCTTTGTGGAGCAACACTTTCTTCACTATCTTTGTGTTGCAACACTTTCTTCACTATCTTTGTGTTGCAACACTTTCTTTACTATCTTTGTGGAGCAACACTTTCTTCATTATCTTTGTGTTACAACACTTTCTTCACTATCTTTGTGTTGCAACACTTTCTTCACTATCTTTGTGGAGCAACACTTTCTTTACTATCTTTGTGGAGCAACACTTTCTTCACTATCTTTGTGTTACAACACTTTCTTCACTATCTTTGTGGAGCAACACTTTCTTCATTATCTTTGTGGAGCAACACTTTCTTCACTATCTTTGTGTTGCAACACTTTCTTCACTATCTTTGTGGAGCAACACTTTCTTCATTATCTTTGTGGAGCAACACTTTCTTCATTATCTTTGTGTTGCAACACTTTCTTCACTATCTTTGTGGAGCAACACTTTCTTCATTATCTTTGTGGAGCAACACTTTCTTCATTATCTTTGTGTTGCAACACTTTCTTCACTATCTTTGTGGAGCAACACTTTCTTCATTATCTTTGTGGAGCAACACTTTCTTCACTATCTTTGCCTGGTAGGCAACTCTGTCGCTTCACACACTGAGTGTTCGTGGTTCGATCCCCGGCATGGGTGGAAACATTGGGTATATTTCCTTACTCCTGTTGTTCCGTTCACCTAGAACAAGTAGGTACATGGGTGTTAGTGGACCGGTGTGGGTCGCATCCTGGGGGACAAGATTGAGGATCCCAATGGAAATAAGACAGACAGTCCTCGATGACGCACTGACTTTCTTGGGTTATCCTGGGTGGCTAACCCTCCGGGGTTAAAATCCCAACAAAATCTTTCATCTTATATACCACTAAGATAGTACAAAGGGTGAAATACCACTAAGATAGTACAAAGAGTGTTGTACCACTTAATGAAAAGGGTAATATACCACTAAGATAGTACAAAGGGTGATATACCACTAAGATAGTACAAAGGGTGAAATACCACTAAGTACAAAGGGTGAAATACCACTAAGATAGTACAAAGGGTGATATACCACTAAGATAGTACAAAGGGTGATATACCACTAAGATAGTACAAAGGGTGAAATACCACTAAGATAGTACAAAGAGTG
Organism: Cherax destructor; assembly: GCA_009830355.1. Classification (NCBI taxonomy): domain Eukaryota; kingdom Metazoa; phylum Arthropoda; class Malacostraca; order Decapoda; family Parastacidae; genus Cherax; species Cherax destructor. Next base: position 27,398 of record WNWK01001836.1, on the reverse strand, counting down.
TTGTACCACTTAATGAAAAGGGTAATATACCACTAATATAGTACAAAGGGTGATATACCACTAAGATAGTACAAAGGGTGATATACCACTAAGATAGTACAAAGGGTGAAATACCACTAAGATAGTACAAAGGGTGAAATACCACTAAGATAGTACAAAGGGTAATATACCACTAAGATAGTACAAAGGGTATATACCACTAAGATAGTACAAAGGGTAATATACCACTAAGATAGTACAAAGGGTGATATACCACTAAGATAGTACAAAGGGTAATATACCACTAAGATAGTACAAAGGGTGATATACCACTAAGATAGTACAAAGGGTAATATACCACTAAGATAGTACAAAGGGTAATATACCACTAAGATAATACAAAGGGTAATATACCACTAAGATAGTACAAAGGGTAATATACCACTAAGATAGTACAAAGGGTGATATACCACTAAGATAGTACAAAGGGTAATATACCACTAAGATAGTACAAAGGGTAATATACCACTAAGATAGTACAAAGGGTAATATACCACTAAGATAGTACAAAGGGTAATATACCACTAAGATAGTACAAAGGGTAATATACCACTAAGATAGTACAAAGGGTAATATACCACTAAGATAGTACAAAGGGTAATATACCACTAAGATAGTACAAAGGGTAATATACCACTAAGATAGTACAAAGGGTGATATACCACTAAGATAGTACAAAGGGTAATATACCACTAAGATAGTACAAAGGGTAATATACCACTAAGATAGTACAAAGGGTAATATACCACTAAGATAGTACAAAGGGTAATATACCACTAAGATAGTACAAAGGGTAATATACCACTAAGATAGTACAAAGGGTAATATACAACTAAGATAGTACAAAGGGTAATATACCACTAAGATAGTACAAAGGGTAATATACCACTAAGATAGTACAAAGGGTAATATACCACTAAGATAGTACAAAGGGTAATATACCACTAAGATAGTGGTACATCACCCTTTTTATTCTCCTAGTGGAATAAAAAAAATCCAAGTTTATGTATGAACTACGAGAGTAAATTATCAAATTCACATTAGCGAAGCTTTAAAACATAATAAGTCATCGCTTTTATAAGATGTATCAGCAGTTACAAGACATTTACAAGACACATAATGAAGATATTTCAAGGAGCAAAAAAAGGCCACACTGTGCTAACAATTGGCAATTTTTCACCTATACACTCCAGTGACATTTCCAGTTTTTTTTTTAAGTAGGATAAACCAGTGTTTTGAAAGTTTGAAGCTGATCAGACGAGGTTTTCTAATGTAATAGCAAATATTTTGAAATCTGGAATGATCTGTTTATAATTAGCCAGAGGACATCTTCACATGCTAATAGTTCACATGCTAATAGTTCTTTAGTTACAATAAACTAGCGGTGAAAATTTAAAGTCAGTCGAATCAAGCATTGTCAGAGTTATAAACGAAGTTGGTAATGTAGGAACCATGTATTGGTTGAAGTGTCGAGATGGGTTGGTGTGAGTGATTTGTCGTGGCAGTCACACATACAACTGGCTTGTTTCTGGTTTATTGAAGTAGTGTCTTGTTTCATACGCGTCCTGCTGTAACAAGCCTGGCTTAGGGCGGGAAGCACTAAGCCAGTTCAGAGAGACTTTCTACTCCGGAGCCCGGCCAAGGGCCAGGCTCGTCTTATGCTTGCCTGATCAACGTTTGAACATTGGCCAAGTGATCATACTGGTATCGGTTATGGATTATACATCAGTATGTATACTACCCAGATATACACACTGCTGACAGAGATATCTAGTGTACAGGACACTTCAAGAAATACAACAGCGTGCACAAAGTGCCTCGCAAGTGCTAGACCACTTGTTTTGTCTCTTTAATACTTAGTGGGAGGATAACAAGCACACTTCCAACACTTCATCAAGTTGATGGTTGATTTACCAGTCTGACAAAGAGACAGCATCACTTTTTCAGAAGCTGCTTTCCTAATGGCAGAAGAATTGACCAGTACTTAGTAATAAAGTTTCTTGCCAGTGAGGCATCGAACACTCTCTCTCTCTTTCTCACTCTCACTCCTGGGTTTTCATTCTTTCCTATCATTTAGACAGACAAGGTCATAATTACGCACTGTGTCAACTTCAGAGGTAATTATCTAAGCAATATAACTTATTGTAACTAATGTCAGTACCACAGTACTGACAGGTCATAGAAGGCTTCATATAATACCATCACAAGGGTCGCCACAACTCACTTCACTATCCGGAGTCCTCAGCGAACTCTCTGACTGACAGTGATGGAGTGAGTGATGGTGAGTGTTTCTTCTTTTTCGGGTCACCCTGCCTTGGTGGGGGACGGCCAGCGTGTTAAAGAACATTTTTGTCATGATCGCAAAACAGCCGATAAATATAAAAACTGGAAGAGAATATGGAAAATGGTCCATAATATAACAGGAAAAAATCGTCCACTTTTCTAAATATGTACAATCACTGGGATGTGGAAAAACACCTATGTACGGTTCAGAACATTTATTTCTCTAATTAATATCGTGAACTGTACGTAAGTTTCTTGCCACATGTTGTGGGTATCACCAGACCACTTTTCAATCACTGGGACAACTTCCCAGTAATTATATGATCAAAGTCTCTTATTTTTCAACTAAGAGCATTAAGGATGCTAATGTCATTCATCTCATTATGACTGAAGGTGAACCGAAAATAACTCCAGGAGTCGTACACCTCTGCTTACTATCCGGCATGGTTTCAGACCGGGCCGCGGGGGCGTTGACCCTCGAAACCCTCTCCAGGTATACTTCAAGTATCCCTCCATCATCTCCTCCACTACAACTGTCACAATACAAGAGGTTAAGGCTATACAGATACTGACAGTATGGATGTAAGGACACAAGTACATACACTGAGGACATCACTATTGGATACATTTCTCCCCTGGTACCTTGGTCACTCCAGATGTTGCAATGAGAGAAGACAGAGTACAAAGCCTGACACTGGTCAAGATGTCAGGGGATATGCTTTAAGTATCATATATGTAAGAGTAAGATGAAGATTTAAGTCACATGTGCGACACTTGGGTATCTTTATTGATTAAAGTTTCACCTACACAGTAGACTTCTTCAGTCAAATACAAAGGCAACAGTAGTTATGCAATAAAGATGATGTAATCAGTCCATCAACCTTGGAGAAAAAATATTTGGGGTGGTCAGTCCCTCAGTCCAGGGAGCTCAACTCTTCTCCAGACTGAGGGACTGACTACCTCAAATACATTTATCCAAGGTTGATGGACTGATTACATCAATTTAATTTCATAACTACTGCCCCCTTTGTATTTGACTGAAGAAGCCTACTGTGCCGGCGAAACGTTTCATCAATAAAGATACCCAACTGTCGGTATTTAATACCATTTTCAACTATACAAGAGTAAAGATGATGTGTTTGCCAGCTCCTTGTTGCATGGTGTTGCAACTAGTAATGAAGGTTGCTTCAATACAGTGACGCTTCTCACTTGTTACATTCTCTTCGTTCTTCCATTGCCCGAGATCTCCCTCTTCAGATATTTGCAAGACATAAATATATTTGTTTTCGTCCTGGTTGCATATATTTCTGTGTTTTCGGATCCGTGTGGAAAGATTCTTCCCCGTGTCTTTTATGTAAACCTTGTCATGGTATACAAGCACCTGCTTCACTATGACTAGCGCGTCGGTCTTCAGTTTTATGACTCTCTGATCGCGGGTTCTAACCCCGCCCGTGGTATGTTTTTTTTTTTTACCTTCTTCACTGTCGGGCTTGTCATAAGGATCTTCCTTCGTGGTCCTGGTTGCTATTACCAACACCAGAGAGGTGACAAGTGCACCATCTCGACTAGTTTTGAACATATAATGCTGTTATACGCTGATTTCTTGCTGCCAGGTGACCGCAGGTGTGTACCTCATTCCATGTGGTGGTTGTGGTCAGATGAGGTTGAAAGAACACAGCGTACCTCAAGGACTCGCAACATTAATATCGTCTGCTTGATAAATAGGGACCAGGACACCCAGCTGGTGTCTTGGAAGGACGCCCAGCTTGTGTCTTGGAAGGACGCCCAGCTGGTGTCTTGGAAGGACGCCCAGCTGGTGTCTTGGAAGGATGCCCAGCTGGTGTCTTGGAAGGACGCCCAGCTGGTGTCTTGGAAGGTCGCCCAGCTGATCATATAAAAATGGACAAAGCACCACACATGTTTAGAAGCTGCGCTAATCCAAACACATGCAATCCAGCAGAATCATGGAGCTTCCAGTTTCGCTAAACCTGTAACACAACTCATCTTATATACACATGTCATGGGAAGGACCAGTAGGGCTCCTGCAGTGCTCCCATGTTCACCCACACACACTGACTTCACTGACCTGATCACTTGCCCAACTACGTTTGTATAAATTTGTTTATTGTGGATCACTGTGTATTGACTGGCGAAACCTGTCCACGGGCGAAACGTCTCAATAAAGTTCCTGTCTACAGTTGTTTTTTTCACTGCTCGTCTCCGCCTGTGACCCCTTGATCCAGATGCTCTTAATTCAGTCTGACCATATCTGGAAAATAATCACAAATGCACTATAATGGGATCCTTTATTGACTACATTTCGCCCACACAGTGGGCTTTATCAAGTCGGATCTGTTTGTGACTTGATAAAGCCCACTGTGTGGCCGAAACGTAGTCAATAAAAGATCGCATTATACTGCATTTGTGAGTATTTTTACATCTTGTCGGTATTTCATACCATTTGTCTCCATAATGTCCACATCTACCGTATCTATCCCTCTTAGGATTGTATATGTATCCACATGGGTGAGGTTGTGTACTTGGCAGGAAGATATCTGAGCAGAACACTGCACTTCACTTGTAATGTTATGGTGATATTGGGAAACTGTGGAAAGCAACACTAGTATTCACTTCAGAATATTTAAAAAAAAACATTTCGCCCCGAGTAGATTTTCGTCCCTTGCGGCAAAACGTTTCCATTAATAAATGTGCTGGTGTGCTGAAGTGTTCTTCTCCAGATAATTAAGTTTCATTTTAAAACCTGATAGTTGAAAAACGTACGAATTAATGTGGCTGATGCATATATTTAAATATCTCTGAGGTGCAGTAATTATTTTTTTTATTGCAAACCTGCTTTTACCGGGACAACGTTTTGCTCTGTGTACAACTCTACACGGAGAGAAACGTCGTCCTAATAAAAACTTTCAACTTGTGTGTTTTCCTATACAACTACAAGAGGTCGAGTCCTCTTAACTGCTTATTGTTTATTTACTAATGATGGTTAGCATCGCAGCTCGGGAAGCAATACCAAGATTTCAACAAAATATGACTAAGACACATGTGCAACACTTGCATGTCTTTATAATATGACTAAGACACATGTGCAACACTTGCATGTCTTTATTGTTGCAACGTTTCGCCTACCGTGTAGACGATACAGAGGAGAACAGTACAATACTAACTAGATGAAGAATTAGACACATGTACAACGTCTGGGTATCTTTATTTGTAGACGTTTCGCCCTCCAGTGGCTTTATCAATACAAAGACATAATGTGGAGACTGTAGAACTATATACACAAAAAGCGAGGTAATCAGTCCCTGAGTCTTGGAGTTAGTGAAGAGCACCGTAGTGTTCAAGACTCTGTCCCTTACCTGACGCAGGTATATAAGCCCCAAGCTTCACCCCTTGGGTGAAGACCCGGGCCGGATGTACCAGCGAACATACAACAACAACAACAACAACCTGTACTTCAGTGTCTTCAAGACTATGGTGCTCTTCACTAACTCCAAGACTGATTACCTCATCTATTGTGTATTTAATTCTACAGTCTTCACATTATGTCCTTGTATTGATAAGCCACTGGTTGGCGAAACGTCTACAAATAAAGATACCCAGACGTTGTACATGTATAATTCTTCATATACAAGTGTTGTATACTTGTGGGTATGTAGACCATTATCACAAATACAATGTACATTATTACTGTATTGACTAGCTAGGACACATCCACACATCTTACAAGACTTACCTAGAGTATACCTGGAGGGTGTTACGAGAGTCAGCGCCCCCGCGGCCCGGTCCATGACCAGGCCTCGTGGTGGATTAGGGTCTGATCAACCAGGCTGCTACTGCTGGCCGCACGCAAACTGACGTACGAACCACAGCCCGACTGATCCGGCTCCCTCTTGAAGGCAGCCAGGGGTCTATTGGTAATTCCCTTTATGGCTGGTGGGAGGCTGTTGAACAGTCTTGGGCCCAGGACATTTATTGCGTTTTCTCTTAGTGTACTAATGGTGTCCCTACTTTTCATTGAGGGTATTTTGCATCGCCTGCCAAGTCTTTTGCTTTCATAGGTAGTGATTTCCGTGTGTAGATTAGGGACCAGTCCTTTAGGATTTTCCAGGTGTAGATTATGATGTATCTCTCTCGCCTGTGATCCAGTGAGTACAATTCAAGTTCTTCCAAGCGTTCCCAGTAGTTAAGGTGTTTGACAGAATTTATATGTGTAGTAAGGTTCTCTGTACATTTTCTAGGTCTGCTATTTCATCTGCTTTGAATGGATATGTTAATTTATTGTACAGTAGTATTCCAGCCTAGAGAGAACAAGTGATTTAAAAAGGGTCATCATTGTCTTGGCATCTCTTGTTTTGAACGTTCTCATTATCCATCCTATCATTTTCCTCGCAGAGGTGATAATGGCACTGTTGTGATCCTTGAAGGTGAGATCTCAGACATTACCACTCCCAGGTCCTTCACATTACTTTTCCGCTATATTGTGTGATTAGAGTTTGTAGTATACTCAGTTCTAGTTATTATTTCCTCCGGTTTCCCATAACGGAGTAGTTGGAATTTGTCTTCATTGAACATCATATTGTTCTCTGTTGCCCATTGGAAAACTTGGTTTATATCTTCTTGGAGATTTGTCGTGTCCTCAATGGATGACACTCTCATGCAGATCCTAGTATCATCTGTAAAGGATAACACGGTGGTATGATTTACATCTTTGTCTATGTCTGATATGAGGATGAGGGACAGGATAGGGGCGAGTACTGTGCCTTGTGGAACAGAGCTCTTAACTATGGCGGCTTCTGATTTAACTCTGTTCACCACTACTTTTTGTGTTTGGTTTGAAAGTTGAAGATTTATCTGCCCACTTTGCCAATTATCTATTGAGCACGCATTTTGTGCAATATTATACCATGATCGCATTTGTTGAAGGCTTTTGCAAAATCTGTGTATACTACATCTGCATTCTGTTTTTCTTCAATGCATCCAAGACCATATCATAGTGGTCCAGTAGTTGCGAGAGGCAGGAGCGACCTGCTCTGAACCCATGTTACCATGGATTGTGCAGTTTTGGGGAATCCAAGTGGTTAGCAATGGTGCTTCTTAGCACTCTTTCAAAGATTTTTATGTGGGACGTTAGAGTTATTGGTCTATAGTTTTTAGCTATTGCTTTGCTGCCCCGTTTATGGAGTGGGGTTATATCCGTTGTTTTTAGTGACTGTGGAATTTCACCATGTCCATGCTATTTCTCCATAGTATACTTAGGGCACGTGAAAGGGGTTTCTTGCAGTTCTTAATGAACACAGAGTTCCACGAGCCTGGGCCCGGGGCTGAGTGCATGGACGTTGTCAATGGCTTTCTCAAGGTCTAGTGGAGTTAGGGTTATGTCAGAAATTGACATGGTTTTGAGGTTCATTCATGAAAAAAAACATTTTTATTGTCGATCTTTAGACTGGTTAGTGGCTAACTAAACAGAGTCGTATTGAGACTTCAGTATCTCACTCATTTCGTTGTGGTCATCTGTGTAAGTTCCATCTTGTATGAGCAGGGGCCCGATACTAGATATAGTTTTTGCCGTGGTTTTGGCATATGAAAAAAAATATTTCGAATTTCTTTCAATTTTACTAATCGCTTTTAGCTCCTCGTGTCTCTCCTGGATCCTGTATAAGTCCTTTAACTTTAGTTCAATATTTTCCACTTCCCTGGATAGCGCTTCCCTCCATGTGTCAGATAATCTAGTGTTGTTAAGGAGTGTTGTTCACCTGTAGAGGGAGCCTCTCTCTCCAGTTTACTTCTTTTCTTGTTTCTTAGAGGGATATGTTTTGAACATACTTTAGCTGCCAGGAAGTTGATCTTTTCAAGGCACTGGTTAGGTTGTGTTTGTTGCAGAGATTCAGCAGCTCGTGTGTGTGACTTTTCATCCTCAAGGGCATTTTTCTGCTATAACATTATTTGCTATATTCCATTTTGTATGTCTTAGATTGAAATCACCAAGTAGCAAGATGTTTGGGGATGGGGCTGGAAGGTTTTCTAGACAGTAATCAATTTTCAATAGCTGTTCCTTGAACTGTTGGGAAGTTGCATCTGGTGGCTTATATACAAGCACAGTGACTAAGTTTTGGTTCTCGATCTTTATTGTTAGAACTTCAACTACATTTGTGGTGTTTAGCATCTCTGTGCAGATGAGCGACTCTTTGACATACAGGACAACCCCCCTTTGTTGCCTGTTCTTTCTGTCCCATCTAAAAAGGTTGTACCCATTTATCCATATTTCGTTGTCAATGTGATATTTTGTGTGAGTCTCTGTGAAGGCTGTAAACATCGCATTTGACTCCCCTAGAAGTCCACTGATGAAAGGTATTTTGTTGTTGGTGGATGGCTTAAGACCCTGCATATTAGCAAATATAAAGGAGGTCGTATTGCATGTTTGTTGGGATTTTGTTGTAGGCATCAGTAGTTGTGGTTCTGGAGGGCCATGGGGGGGCCACTGGCTGTGCCTCCAGTCCAACAAGGTTCCAAGATGGTTGACTATTTTGGTTATTTCTTTCCATTTTCTTTCAGCGTTTCCTGCCACTAAAAAATCACTTGGAATGAGGTTGTCGTAACTACTATGGTTTGTCCCTGTGCAGATTTGGATATCAAATTTTTTGCCAATATCGATACCTGGGTTACTGTGACCTCTCTAGTGAAAATATTGAACGAGACCTGGGTTACTGTGACCTCTCTAGTGAAAATATTAAGAGACCTGGGTTATTGTGACCTCTCTAGTGAAAATATTGAACGATACCTGGGTTATTGTGACCTCTCTAGTGAAAATATTGAACGAGACCTGGGTTACTGTGACCTCTCTAGTGAAAATATTGAACGAGACCTGGGTTACTGTGACCTCTCTAGTGAAAATATTGAACGAGACCTGGGTTATTGTGGCCCCTCTAGTGAAACTATTAAACAAGACCTGGGTTATTGTGACCCCTCTAGTGAAAATATTGAACGAGACCTGGGTTATTGTGGCCTCTTTAGTGAAAATATTAAACGAGACCTGGGTTATTGTGACCTCTCTAGTGAAAATATTGAACGAGACCTGGGTTATTGTGGCCTCTTTAGTGAAAATATTAAACGAGACCTGGGTTATTGTGACCTCTCTAGTGAAAATATTGAACGAGACCTGGGTTATTGTGACCTCTCTAGTGAAAATATTGAACGAGACCTGGGTTATTGTGACCTCTTTAAGGATGACAGTTACACTGACAGTGGTGGTGGTCCTTGATGACAGTTTACTCTGACAGTGTTGCTGGTCCATGTGTCTCAGATATATTTCCTTGATTTTATTATTTTAAAACCATCACACCTGTCCTGTTACCTGACGAACCTTACCTAACCTAACCTCTGTTGTGGCTCCAAGTTTCTGTCTGTCTGTCTCTCTCTCTCTCTCTCTCTCTCTCTCTCTCTCTCTCTCTCTCTCTCTCTCTCTCTTCTCACGAGGTACTGTAGGTCTGGTATATTAGTTTAATAGTTCACTACTATTCTCTGCTTGTCAACATATGTGTCTGTTTATCTCGTACAGAAATGTTTATAAAACACATTAAATAAAAGATACAAAACATGATATAGTTATTTTAGTTTGCCTTAGGTCTTAAATGTACATATATACACTGAAACAGAACGAAGGACATGCATAGGATATATAAATCACAATACTTAATATCACTTTGGCAATCTATCCACATTAAAGCAAGGTAAATAAATATCCACATTAAATAAAACAAGATATAAACTATCCACATTAAAGCAAGGTATATAAACTATATATATTAAATAAAGCAAGGTATATATAAACTATCCACATTAAAGCAAGGTATATAAACTATCCACATTAAAACAAGGTATATAAATATCCACATTATTAAACAAAACAAGGTTTTAAACAAAGTATATAAACTGTCCACATTTTTAAACAAAGCAAGGTATACAAACTATCCACATTAAACAAGGTAAGGTATATAAACTTGTTACAATTCTCAAGATAATTTAGGTACAAAAAGGTACATGTAAAATATACAGAGATGTTGCCAGTTTCCACAAAATCTTCTTGCCTTCACTTACTTCAAAGGGTTGCCTAGATGCTGGTGAGAGGCTCTTGATTCTATGAATTGGAGCCATCTTTCCTCTAGGTCAAACCCAATGGATTTCGTGGTTCCCGTGAATTTAATGCAAATGGTCAACACAACGCCAATAAGCCACATAATACACTACTAGTGTATGTCTCTATGATTGAAGAAAAACATGATGTTAATACTTTAACCAGTGAAATAACTCAGTTGTAAACAATGAATTAAGGTAAACCTGCAGTGTAGTGTACAAGGTTCAAAGGTTGGATGGTAAACAATGCATTAAGGTAAACCTTCAGTGTAGTGTACAAGGTTCTAAGGTTGGATGGTAAACAGTGCATTAAGGTAAACCTTCAGTGTAGTGTACAAGGTTCTAAGGTTGGATGGTAAACAGTGCATTAAGGTAAACCTGCAGTGTAGTGTACAAGGTTCTAAGGTTGGATGGTAAACAGTGCATTAGTAAACCTGCAGTGTAGTACAAGGTTCTCAAGGTTGGATGGTAAACAGTGCATTAAGGTTAAACTGCAGTGTAGTGTACAAGGTTCTAAGGTTGAATGGTAAACAGTGCATTAAGGTAAACCTGCAGTGTAGTTACAAGGTTCAAGGTTGCAACTGGTAAACAGTGTGTTAGTAAACTGCAGTGTAGTCATACTAGTGTTGGATGGTAACAACTGGTAAGGAAGTACCTATGTAGTGTGTTCGAAGTTGATCCTAACTGCTAAGGTAACTTGCAGGTATGTAGGCTTCTATGTGTTGATGGTAAACATGCATTACAGTAAACCTGCAGTGTAGTGTACAAGCACAGTTTGGTGTAACAGTCATTATAAACTGTCAGTGTAGTAAGGTTCAGTTGATGGTAAACAGTCATTACGGTAACTCAGTGTAGTGTACAAGGTTCGGTAGAAGGTTGCAGGTAAACAGTGAGTGTTAGACCTGGTAACAGCTCTCATGTGTAGTGTACAGTCTAGAATTATGGTAACAGATCCATTAGTAGCCTGGTGTAGTTGCACATGAGGTTCATTTGTGTTGAGTGTGCTAGGTACACTGGCAGCAGCTACACCTACTGTGTCTGAGTGTTCATGGCACACTGGTAGACAGCTCCATTACTGTGTTGAGTGTGGTCTAGCACACTGGAGACAGCTCCACCTCACTGTGTTGAGTGTGTCTAGCACACTTGGATGACACTCCACCTCACTGTGTTGAGTGTCTAGCACTGGTGACAGTTCACCTACTGTGTTGAGTGTGTCTAGCACACTGGTAGACAGCTCCACCTCTGGTTGAGTGTGTCAGCACACTGCAACAGTCAACCTACTGTGTTAGTGTGTCTAGCACACTGGTAACAGCTCCACTACGTGTGATGTGTCTAGCACACTGGTAGACAGCTCCACCTACTGTGTTGAGGTGTCAGCACACTGGTAGACAGCTCCACCTTACTGTGTTGAGTGTGTCTAGCACACTGGTAGCAGCTCCACTTACTGTGTTGAGTGTGTCTAGCACACTGGTAGACAGCTCCACCTACTGTGTTGAGTGTGTCTAGCACACTGGTAGACAGCTCCACCTACTGTGTTGAGTGTGTCTAGCACACTGGTAGACAGCTCCACCTACTGTGTTGAGTGTGTCTAGCACACTGGTAGACAGCTCCACCTACTGTGTTGAGTGTGTCTAGCACACTGGTAGACAGCTCCACCTACTGTGTTGAGTGTGTCTAGCACACTGGTAGACAGCTCCACCTACTGTGTTGAGTGTGTCTAGCACACTGGTAGACAGCTCCACCTACTGTGTTGAGTGTGTCTAGCACACTGGTAGACAGCTCCACCTACTGTGTTGAGTGTGTCTAGCACACTGGTAGACAGCTCCACCTACTGTGTTGAGTGTGTCTAGCACACTGGTAGACAGCTCCACTACTGTGTTGAGTGTGTCTAGCACACTGGTAGACAGCTCCACCTACTGTGTTGAGTGTGTCTAGCACACTGGTAGACAGCTCCACCTACTGTGTTGAGTGTGTCTAGCACACTGGTAGACAGCTCCACCTACTGTGTTGAGTGTGTCTAGCACACTGGTAGACAGCTCCACCTACTGTGTTGAGTGTGTCTAGCACACTGAGACAGCTCCACCTACTGTGTTGAGTGTGTCTAGCACACTGGTAGACAGCTCCACCTACTGTGTTGAGTGTGTCTAGCACACTGGTAGACAGCTCCACTACTGTGTTGAGTGTGTCTAGCACACTGGTAGACAGCTCCACCTACTGTGTTGAGTGTGTCTAGCACACTGGTAACAGCTCCACCTACTGTGTTGAGTGTGTCTAGCACACTGGTAGACAGCTCCACCTACTGTGTTGAGTGTGTCTAGCACACTGGTAGACAGCTCCACCTACTGTGTTGAGTGTGTCTAGCACACTGGTAGACAGCTCCACCTACTGTGTTGAGTGTGTCTAGCACACTGGTAGACAGCTCCACCTACTGGCAATAATCACTGCACCAACACGTTATCGCTTAATTTAGGTTAATGTCATGTTAGGTCAAGATTCGTCAAGAAACAGTACAAATACGTCGTGATAAGGGGGGGGGTCTCAGTCACATGATAACCATCAACTGGAGGTTATGGTCCTATGACCGAAGCCTGACCCAGGCCTTTCACTACTTTACTAGTCCACCACTTTACAAATTAAATGTGGAATTATTTGATAGTATTTATGTTGATGGTTCATGGTATCATTACCCTCGCGACCTGACCTTAAACCAGGAGGAAATTGTTGATGATTCAGGTATCATTACCCTCGCGACCTGACCTTAAACCAGGAGGAAATTGTTGATGATTCAGGGTATCATTACCCTCGCGACCTGACCTTAAACCAGGAGGAAATTGTTGATGATTCAGGGTATCATTACCCTCGCGACCTGACCTTAAACCAGGAGGAAATTGTTGATGATTCAGGGTATAATTACCCTCGCGACCTGACCTTAAACCAGGAGGAAATTGTTGATGATTCAGGTATCATTACCCTCACGACCTGACCTTAAACCAGGAGGAAATTGTTGATGATTCAGGGTATCATTACCCTCGCGACCTGACCTTAAACCAGGAGGAAATTGTTGATGATTCAGGTATAATTACCTCACGACCTGACCTTAAACCAGGAGGAAATTGTTGATGATTCAGGGTATAATTACCCTCCGACCTGACCTTAAACCAGGAGGAAATTGTTGATGATTCAGGGTATAATTACCTCGACCTGACCTTAAACCAGGAGGAAATTGTTGATGATTCAGGTATAATTACCTCCGACCTGACCTTAAACCAGGAGGAAATTGTTGATGATTCAGGTATCATTACCCTCGCGACCTGACCTTAAACCAGGAGAATTGTTGATGATCAGGTATCATTACCTGCGACCTGACCTTAAACAGGAGGAAATTGTTGATGATTCAGGGTATAATTACCCTCACGACCTGACCTTAAACCAGGAGGAAATTGTTGATGATTCAGGGTATAATTACCCTCACGACCTGACCTTAAACCAGGAGGAAATTGTTGATGATTCAGGGTATCATTACCCTCGCGACCTGACCTTAAACCAGGAGGAAATTGTTGATGATTCAGGGTATAATTACCCTCACGACCTGACCTTAAACCAGGAGGAAATTGTTGATGATTCAGGGTATAATTACCCTCACGACCTGACCTTAAACCAGGAGGAAATTGTTGATGATTCAGGGTATCATTACCCTCACGACCTGACCTTAAACCAGGAGGAAATTGTTGATGATTCAGGGTATAATTACCCTCACGACCTGACCTTAAACCAGGAGGAAATTGTTGATGATTCAGGGTATAATTACCCTCGCGACCTGACCTTAAACCAGGACGATGCTACTGTCAAATTTCCCCTCACTCATCTTCACCATGGCAGTGCTAATTGCTGAGATATATATAATAATTAAACATCTGACGCTACGTCTAGTACACAGAAGCCTCAATAAAGCCTCAATAAAGCCTCAATAAAGCCCTGACTGTCACTCAGACAAAGTGAGGTTTAATTTCGTCTTCATATACATTGGTACAATAAACTGTGTGAAGTAACTCTGTTTATTACACTTTTGTTCTGTATATATTTGTAACTTATTAAATGTTAGTGTGTCTTGCTGCTGCTCTTGTTGTTGCTGCTGCTTCTGCTGTTGTTCCTGATGCTGATCTTAATGCTTCCTCTGCTGCTGTTGCTGTTAATGCTTCTGCTGTTGCTGTTAATGCTTCTGCTGCTGTTGTTGCTGTTAATGCTTCTGCTGTTGCTGTTAATGCTTCTGCTGCTGCTGTTGCTGTTAATGCTTCCTCTGCTGCTGTTGCTGTTAATGCTTCTGCTGCTGCTGTTGCTGTTAATGCTTCTGCTGTTGCTGTTAATGCTTCTGCTGCTGCTGTTGCTGTTAATGCTTCTGCTGTTGCTGTTAATGCTTCTGCTGTTGCTGTTAATGCTTCTGCTGTTGCTGTTAATGCTTCTGCTGTTGCTGTTAATGCTTCTGCTGATGCTGTTGCTGTTAATGCTTCTGCTGCTGCTGTTGCTGTTAATGCTTCTGCTGCTGCTGTTGCTGTTAATGCTTCTGCTGTTGCTGTTAATGCTTCTGCTGTTTCTGTTAATGCTTCTGCTGCTGCTGTTAATGCTTCTGCTGCTGCTGTTGCTGTTAATGCTTCTGCTGCTGCTGTTGCTGTTAATGCTGCTGCTGTTAATGCTTCTGCTGCTGCTGTTGCTGTTAATGCTTCCCCTGCTGTTCTTGCTGTTAATGCTTCCTCTGCTGCTCTTGCTGTTAATGATTCCTCTGCTGCTCTTGCTGCTGCTGTTGCTGTTAATGCTTGTGCAGATGCTGTTGCTGTTAATGCGTCTGCTGCTGTTGCTGCTGTTGGTGCTACTGCTGCTGTTGGTGATGCTGCTGTTGCTGCTGCTGTTGGGGCTACTGCTTCTGTTGGTGATGCTGCTGTTCCTGCTGCTGCTGCTGTTGGTGCTACTGCTGCTGTTGGTGATGCTGCTGTTGGTGTTACTGCTGCTGTTGGTGATTCTGCTGTTGCTGCTGCTGCTGCTGTTGGTGTTACTGCTGCTGTTGCTGCTGTTGGTGCTACTGTTGCTGCTGCTGCTGCTGCTGTTGCTGCTGCTGTTGGTGCTACTGTTGTTGCTGCTGGTGCTGCTGTTGGTGCTGATGTTGTTGCTGCTGTTGGTGCTACTGTTGTTGCTGCTGGTGCTGCTGTTGGTGCTGATGTTGTTGCTGCTGCTGTTGGTGCTACTGTTGTTGCTGCTGTTGGTGCTACTGCTGTTGCTGCTGTTGGTGCTACTGCTGTTGCTGCTGCTGCTGATGCTGTTGGGGCTACTGCTTCTGTTGGTGATGCTGCTGTTCCTGCTGCTGCTGTTGGTGCTGTTGGTGCTGCTGCTGGTGGTGGTGCTGCTGTTGTTGTTGCTGCTGCTTCCGTTGTTACTGTTGCTGCTGGTGCTGTTGCTGCTGCTGCTGCTACCGTTGTTATTGTTGCTGCTGCTACCGTTGTTACTGTTGCTGCTGCTACCGTTGTTACTGTTGCTGCTGGTGTTGCTGCTGCTACCGTTGTTACTGTTGCTGCTGGTGCTGGTGCTGCTACCGTTGTTACTGTTTCTGCTGCTGTTACCGTTGTTACTGTTGCTGCTGCTGCTACCGTTGTTACTGTTGCTGCTGCTACCGTTGTTACTGTTGCTGGTGCTACCGTTGTTACTGTTGTTGCTGGGGTGCTGCTGCTGGTGGTGGTGCTGCTGCTGGTGGTGGTGCTGTTGCTGCTGCTGGTGCTGCTGCTACCGTTGTTACTGTTGCTGGTGCTTCTGCTGCTGCTGCTGCTACCGTTGTTACTGTTGCTGCTGCTACCGTTGTTACTGTTGCTGCTGCTACCGTTGTTACTGTTGCTGGTGCTGCTACCAGTCACTCCTACGTGGGCAACAGTAGTCACTCCTACGAGGGTAACAGTAGTCACTCCTACGTGGGTAACAATAGTCACTCCTACGTGGCTAACAGTAGTCACTCCTACGTGGGTAACAGTTACTGTTGCTGCTGGTTCTGCTGCTGCTACCGTTGTTACTGTTGCTGCTACCGTTGTTACTGTTGCTTGTGCTACTGCTGCTACCGTTGTTACTGTTGTTGCTGGTGGTGGTGGTGGTGCTGCTGCTGCTGCTGGTGCTGGTGGTGGTGGTGGTGCTGGTGCTGCTGCTACCGTTACTGCTGCTGCTGCTACCGTTGTTACTGTTGCTGGTGGTTGTGCTGCTGCTGCTGCTACCGTTGTTACTGTTGCTGCTGCTGCTACCGTTGTTACTGTTGCTGCTTCTGCTGCTGCTACCGTTGTTACTGTTGCTGATTCTGCTGCTGCTACCGTTGTTACTGTTGCTGCTTCTGCTGCTGCTACCGTTGTTACTGTTGCTGGTGGTTCTGCTGCTACCGTTGTTGCTGCTACTACCGTTGTTACTGTTGGTGCTGCTGCTGCTACCGTTGTTACTGTTGCTGCTGCTATTGTTGATGTGAGGTGTGGGCGTTAGAGGTGCGTGTGGGGGTGTGGGCGTTTGTGGGTGTGAGCTTGGGCGTTGGTGGTGGATGTGGGCGTATTAATGGGCGTGGGCGTTAGTGTGAGCGTTGGTGTGGGCGTGAGGTGAGTGAAGGCTGTTCCGTGTGTGAATACTGTTGAACACCTTGACACACCCAGCATAAACACTGCCAACCATCACAGTGTTGTTGTCTGGGTCTTACTACACCACCACCATCACAGTGTTGTTGTCTGGGTCTTACTACACCACCATAGTGTTGTCTGGGTCTTACTACACCACCACCATCACAGTGTTGTCTGGGTCTTACTACACCCCACCATCATAGTGTTGTCTGGGTCTTACTACACCACCACCATCCACCATTGTGTTGTCTCTCCCACATTCCCACACTCATTGTTGTCTGGGTCTTACTACACACCACATAGTGTTGTCTGGGTCTTACTACACCACCATCATAGTGTTGTCTGGGTCTTACTACACCACCACCATCATAGTGTTGTCTGGGTCTTACTACACCACCACCATCATAGTGTTGTCTGGGTCTTACTACACCACCACCATCATAGTGTTGTCTGGGTCTTACTACACCACCACCATCATAGTGTTGTCTGGTCTTACTACACCACCATCATAGTGTTGTCTGGTCTTACTACACCCCACCATCATAGTGTTGTCTGGGTCTTACTACACCACCACCATATTGTTGTCTGGTCTTACTACACCCCACCATCATAGTGTTGTCTGGGTCTTACTACACCACCACATATGTTGTTGGGTCTTACTCACCCCACCATCACAGTGTTGTTTCTGGGTCTTACTACACCACCATAAGTGTTGTCTGGGTCTTCTCACCACCATCATAGTGTTGTCTGGGTCTTACTCACCACCACCATCAAGTGTTGTCTGGGTCTTACTACACCACCACCATCATAGTGTTGTCGGGTTTACACCTCCACCATCATGTGTTGTCTGGGTCTTACTACACCCCACATATTTGTTGGGTCTTTACACCCCACCATCATATGTGTGTCTGGGTCTTACTACACCACCATATTGTCTAGGTCTTACTCACACCATCATAGTGTTGTCTGGGTCTTACTACACCACCACCATCATAGTTTCGTTTACTCCCTCCACCATCATAGTGTTGTCTGGGTTTCTACCTCCACCATCATAGTGTTGTTCTGGGTCTTACTACACCACCACATATGTTGTTGGGTTTACTCCCACCATCATAGTGTTTCTGGGTCTTACTACACCACCACCATCATATTTGTCTGGGTCTTACTACACCTCCACCATCATAGTGTTGTCTGGGTTTACTACACCATCATAGTGTTGTCTGGGTCTTACTACACCACCACCATCATAGTGTTGTCTGGGTCTTACTACACCACCACCATCATAGTGTTGTCTGGGTCTTACTACACCACCACCATCATAGTGTTGTCTGGGTCTTACTACACCTCCACCATCATAGTGTTGTCTGGGTCTTCTACACACCACCATCATGTGTTGTCTGGGTCTTACTACACCACCACCATCATAGTGTTGTCTGGGTCTTACTACACCTCACCACCATGTTTTCTGGGTCTTACTACACCCACCATCATAGTGTTGTCTGGTTTACTACACCTCCACCATCATAGTGTTGTCTGGGTCTTACTACACCACCACCATCATAGTGTTGTCTGGGTCTTACTACACCACCACCATCATAGTGTTGTCTGGGTCTTACTACACCACCACCATCATAGTGTTGTCTGGGTCTTACTACACCTCCACCATCATAGTGTTGTCTGGGTCTTACTACACCACCATCATAGTGTTGTCTGGGTCTTACTACACCACCACCATCATAGTGTTGTCTGGGTCTTACTACACCATCATAGTGTTGTCTGGGTCTTACTACACCATCATAGTGTTGTCTGGGTCTTACTACACCTCCCCATCATAGTGTTGTCTGGGTCTTACTACACACTACATCCACCACCCTCCTCACACTCTCTAACTCTGTATTCTCCTCTACCCTCGTCTTAACTTGTGCTGTCTACCCAGTACCGTCCTAGTACTGTCTGCCCTCTACTTATTTAGTCTGAACACAAGCTTGGTTACTACGAGATGGAAGGGGTGATGGTTCAGCTGGGGGGGTATGGTGCAGGAGGAGGTGTTGTGGGGGTAAGAGGGGTGGTGCATGACCGAGGGGGTAGGGTGGTGCAATGGGGGAGGGGTTGAAGAGGGTGGTGTAGGGGGTTGGGGTGCTCAGATCTAGGTGAGATCTCAAGAGGCCTTAAAAAAGTGTTGACATACCGTTGCTCCTCTGCACGAAGGAGACATCACAACGCTGGTCAAAAACATACACAATATCTTTCAATGGGCGATGAGATGCCAAATTGCAAACCCTATGTTAAGGAGTGACATACTCAACCTTAACCATCATAGAGTTACAGTGGAAAGATCATGCTTATGACAACTACTTAACCTTTGTGACAAGATTACAGAGACAGTGGGAAAAAAAGTGCAGATGTGGTTTGTTCGGATTTCGCCAAAGTATTTAACTACTACGAACATGGAATAGTAGCACATGACATGAGGTCATTGGGTATAAAGGGAAAAGTAGGTACAGATATTTAGTTTTCTGACGATGAGAACACAATGAGTAGTTGTAAACCAAACAATCCAGCATTAAAACAGGTATCTTTATTCCGAAACGTTTCGTCCAGACAGTAGGCTTCTTCAGTTGAGTACAGACAGAAGAAGCAGTGAGATGTGATCGGTCCATCAGCCTTGAAGACGTAGTTTTGAGGTGGTCAGTCCCTCAGCCTGGAGAAAAGTTTTACTCCATAGTCTGGAGGAACGTTGTTCCAGACTGTGGAACAAAACTCTTCTCCAGGCTGAGGGACTGACCACCTCAAAACCACGTCTTCAAGGGTGATGGACTGATTACGTTGTGTTTACATCTCTCCTGCTTCTGCTGCCTCTGTACTCAAGTGAAGAGCCTACTGTGTAGGTTAAACATTTAGAATAAAGGTACCTAACTGTTGCACCTGTGTCTTACTTACTATTATCATATTCAAAGCCACATTAACAAACCCAAGGTCCGGTCTTGGTGGAAGACATAGATAAAAACATTTGCCACGTCTTCGCATCATTTGTTGACGATAAAAAAAAATAACCCTGAAAGTCTCCTCAGTAGAAGACACGGAGAAATTGCAAGACTATATATGTAAGTTCTTACAATAAGCAATAAAAATAACATGGTGTTCAAGGGTGACAAATTCCAGGTGCTTAGAAATGCTAAGAAAGAAGAGCTCAAAAGGACACTGTATAAGAAATGTCTAAGGACCATCTAATAGAAGGAAAGGGATATGTGAAAGACCTGGGTGCAATCATGTCAACTGACCTATCAGAAAACAGAATAAGACAAATGTCAGGGGGATGATAATAAACTTTCAAAATAAAAGAAATGATATCATTGGTGACGCCATTCAAATTACTTTTGCTCTCTTGCTTCAAGTATTATTCATTGTTGATGGTTGCTTTCAGGCCAGGAGAACCTGTATACAGTAGTGTGCATATTAATTTGAGACAGTGATGAAATAAGACATTTATCTGGAAAATTAATGTTTTTTTTTTTTATTTAAATACACGGCAATGATATGACAGGTAATTGATTTAATAAGAGATATGCCTACCCTTTGCTTTTATAAGTATTGCTTCACGCTCCTGCATATAATTGACCAATGTTGAATGCCATGTAAGTTCGTCGTGGTACCAGGTCTTAATAACAGCAGCATTGACCTCTTCACAGTTGAACAGTCCTGTTTCACGATCCTATGTTGGGTTATTGCCCATAGATTCTCAATTGGGTTGAGGGCAGGATAGTTTCCAGGCCAATTAAGAACGCTTAGCCCACCTTCTTTGAAGAATGTCAGCATTTTTCTGGAAGTGTGGCATGAAGCAAGATCCTGCTGGAAAATGCCTTCTCCATGATGAAAGTCTCTATCCACAACGTAAAGCCTTGTATTTGTCACTGTTCATCGTTCCCTCAACAATACAAGCCGTCCAGGTCCTTTAGCAGTAAAACTACTCCAAAACATCTTAGGTGTGTATTGACGCTTGTTGAATGTGTCCACACTGAAGAGGTTCGCCTTTGCTCCGTCTCACTACCACTGATCTGTACCCATGTACTTCAAAATGCTCCACAACTAAAAAATATAACTTTTCTCCATTCATCTGTCGTCCATTCCTTATGATCGACTGTCCACCGCAGCCATTTTTTTCTTCATAGCAGCAGTCAATAATGTTTCTTTTCCTCGGCTTTGTGGCAGTTGTGCCAACTTCATGGAGCTTCATTGAGCAGTTGAAGAGTCAACACTTACTCCAGATGAAGCTAAATCTCTCTGCAGATCTTTGTTGGTTTTCTTGGGATCCTTCACACTATTACTTGTGTTATCTTCACATCTTCCTCGACCCAGTGCTCCACAATCACCACCCCTCAAGGGAGGTTCCTTGATATTGGTGAGGGGCTCTTGATCTGGGGAATTGATCTGTGCTCCAGTTCCCTGAATTAAGCCTGAATACCTTCCATCCCCCCACATGCGCTGTATAATCCTACGGGTTTAGCCCTCCCCTTTATAATAATAATCCACAATCACCAGTGTCATCAGCTTTCTTCAGAATCCGACCAGCAGTTGACTTTAATAGGCTCAAATTTTCGTTGATCTGTCTGATACTCAAATCATCATGTTTTCTAAGAGCTACAATATGTTGACAACCTATGCTGCCTGTTAGTTTCATATCTCGCGGCACTACAGTGCTGCCCTCTAGGCCTGCTGAGATCAGTGGGACACGATGCCCACTCAGCCTCACTTCCATGGCCTCCATCCTAGGACTAACATTCTACCCCACAGCGGTCTGGCTTTCGGGTCCCCTCACACTCAGCCCGTTGTGTACTCCTTCGTCTAATAAAGCCAATCTAGTCTACGGCCGTATCTCTGCAACCTACGCTACCCATTCGGCACTAAACCGCTGTTCAACACAATAACAGCAAATACAAAACTTGCACGCTTCCTAGGTGAAACATCCAGCATGAATTTCAGCAGTAATCATGAATTGAAGGGGAGAAATTGGCGAAATCACATTCACTCACAAAACATGCTTGCAGGAATAGCCTTACAGAACAACAGCTGTTGTAGCACTGACAAGAGTTGCAGGGTAACACCTGGATGGTTGCCAGAAGTTGATAGCAAACTCTTAGCCAGAGACGAAGACATATGAGATAATCACAAAATTTACTTGTCCCAATTAATTTGCACACTACTGTACTAGGAATGCCTCAAAGTATTGAATACAAGAGGAACATCAAATAGCACGTAAGGAACATGTGAAAGATCTGGGAGTGATTATATCGGCTGACCTTTCTTTCAAAGAACACAATAGGGCAAATGTCATGACAGCTAGGTAAACAATGGGGTGAATAATGAGAACTTTCAAAACAAGGGTAATAGTGCCAGTGGTCACACTGTTCAAACTTCTTGTACTCTCTCATTTATTGTTTATTGTTGTCGGCCCCATTCAGGGTTTGGGAAATATCAGATCTGGAAGAGATAATGATGATTTACGGCCCGTGTTGAGCCAAAAAAAATATTGAAATTACTGGAAAGGCCTCAAAGTTATAAATATGTACTCACTGAAGCAGAAGAGAGAAAGATGCATGATAATTTGTACGTGGATAGTATTTGAGGGATAAGTCCAAAATCTGCACACAGCCTTAACAATATATTGAAGTGAAAGATATGGGAGGAAGTGTAAAATAAACCCAGTGAAAAGCAGGGGCGCCGTAGGCCCAGACTATTCAACGTATTAGGAGATACCAGAAACATTGCTGGAACAAGTGTAGAAGTTTCAAGAGCAGAACTGGAGTAACTATTACTTGGCAATCACCATCTCTCAGGACAAACTATCCTATACACACAGGAAATGGATTTTTTATGAAGACAACGCTACTATCCCAGATCCAGAACAAAAATTTTTTTTCCGTTTATGTTAATGTAAAAATTAATAATTTTGTACCAAAAGAACCTTATTATAACAAGCGCAATTTAATTTAGCCTAAGCCAACTAAATATATTTTAGATACGTTTACAATACATTAATTTAATAATAAACAAACACAATGAAATATATTGCTTTCGTTAGGTTCAGAATGATTTTTGCGAAATTATTGCATACAAAATTTTCGCTTGCCTTATTCGGCAAGAAGAGCGTTGCTATTTAAGCCAAAATCGCAAGTTTTACCTATTCGGCACGACATACATATATTGTACCCACGTTTGTACCCACCCTTGTTTTATTGGCCCGCGTCATGGTGAGCGAAAACCACATAACGTTCTACCCCCCCCCCACACATATACACACATATATATATATGTCGTGCCGATTAGGTAAAACTGGTCAATTAGCAAGAACTCATCTAAAATTAAGTCCTTTCTAAAATATTCTCTTATACGTTTAAATATATATTTTTTTCATTTATATTAATGTAAGAATTTATAATTTTGTACCAAGAGAAACTTTGAAAACCTACCTAACCTTATTATAACAAGCGCAATTTAATTTAGCCTAACCCAACTAAATATATTTTAGATACGTTAACATTAATTTAATAATAAACAAACACAATGAAATATATTTTTATTCGTTATGTTCAGAATGATTTTGGCGAAGTTATTGTATACACAAATTTTCACTTGTCTTATATGGCAAGGTGAGCGTTGCTATTTAAGCCAAAATCGCAAGTTTTACCTAATCGGCACGACATATATATATATATATCACGAACGGGCGAAATTATTTACAAACATTATCTCTGAGTCCACATAAATAATGTTTATATATATTAGAAGATAATAATTTAGAGCCATTATATGCTCAAGAATATATTCTGGTACTAGCCTTGTGGTGGTGTAGGGGAGGGTGGTATTGCAAGAGGGAGGGGTGGTGCAGGAGGGGGTATATTAGGGAGGGGTTGTGGTGCACGAGGGAGGGAAGGGGTGCTAGGCCACTAGTGTTACTCCCTCAGCTACTGCTAAACCTGTTTCAATATTTATCAGATATGAGCTTTATGTGTGGCTGTCTGGTGGGAAGGTGATGAGTTGATTACCTGCCCTCACCTGCACCACCTGTGCTAGGTGAGGCAGGTGGTGCCCTGGACCAGATGACCATCTGTGCAAGGTGATGCAGATGGTGCCCTGAACCAGGTGACTACCTGTGCCAGGTGAGGCAGGTGGTGTCCTAAACCAGGTGACCACCTGTGCCATGTGATGCCCTGAACCAGGCGACCACCTGTGCGAGGTGAGGCAGGTGGTGCCCTGAGCCAGGTGACTATCTGTGCAAGGTGAGGCAGGTGGTGCCCTGAACCATGTGTGGGGGTGGCAGTATACAGCCCAGCTTCATAAGACTGGAGGAACACTGTAGCAGGCCTACTGGCCCATACAAGGCAGGACCTTATCAACCATTCCCACCCACCCACTCATACAACGTTTTCCCAAAGCCATGCAAGCATTAGCTTCAATGCCTCAGGGCATCAAACCCAAGCCCTCTCACCTGTGTATATGTCCAATATCTTTTTAAAGCTCCCCAAGGTCCTAGACTCTATTACCCTACTTGGCAGATTGGTCCACGCATCCACACTGAAAACCAGTACTTACCTACGTCCTTTCTAAATCTAAATTTATCTTATTTAAATCCGTTATTCCTGGTTCTTGATTGGATATTCTCAGTGAACTTGATTGGATATTCTCAGTGAACTTGATTGGATATTCTCAGTGAACTTGATTGGATATTCTCAGTGAACTTGATTGGATATTCTCAGTGAACTTGATTGGATATTCTCAGTGAACTTGATTGGATATTCTCAGTGAACTTGATTGGATATTCTTAGTAAACTTGATTGGATATTCTCAGTAAACTTGATTGGATATTCTCAGTAAACTTGATTGGATATTCTCAGTGAACTTGATTGGATATTCTCAGTAAACTTGATTGGATATTCTCAGTAAACTTGATTGGATATTCTCAGTAAACTTGATTGGATATTCTCAGTAAACTTGATTGGATATTCTTAGTAAACTTGATTGGATATTCTCAGTAAACTTGATTGGATATTCTCAGTAAACTTGATTGGATATTCTCAGTAAACTTGATTGGATATTCTCAGTAAACTTGATTCGATATTCTTAGTAAACTTGATTGGATATTCTCAGTAAACTTGATTGGATATTCTCAGTAAACTTGATTGGATATTCTCAGTAAACTTGATTGGATATTCTCAGTAAACTTGATTCGATATTCTTAGTAAACTTGATTGGATATTCTCAGTAAACTTGCTTGGATATTCTTAGTAAACTTGATTGGATATTCTCAGTAAACTTGATTGGATATTCTCAGTAAACTTGATTGGATATTCTCAGTAAACTTGATTGGATATTCTCAGTAAACTTGATTGGATATTCTCAGTAAACTTGATTGGATATTCTCAGTAAACTTGATTGGATATTCTCAGTAAACTTGATTGGATATTCTCAGTGAACTTGATTGGATATTCTCAGTAAACTTGCTTGGATATCCCAGCGTCACTTTACGAACGTTCCCTGCAGTTAGAATTGTTTTCTTTACTATATGCTAAGTTGAATTACAAATGCCAGTAATACAGAATATTAATCACAAATATATTTAAAATCTGGCTCTGGCAGCTAGGTGTGTTTGCCAGTTCAAGCAACGTTGACATATGCTGTATACCTGGAGGGACTTCCGGGGATTAGCGCCCCCCGCGGCCCAGTCCATGACCAGGGTTGTGTGGATGGATTATAGTTTTACACAAGCGTTATGTAAAGGTTGATGGACGTATATGGGAGGGTATGTAAAAGGAAATTAAAGTTAACATAGGAAAGAGTAAGACGATGAGTGTAACAACAAATTTAGGTAACGTAATATTGGATATCGGATCGGAGGGAGAGAGAATGTAGGAAGTGGATGTGTCAGCAGATGGGTCTATGAAGGATGAGGTGAACCATAGAATTGACGAGGGGAAAAAGGTGAGTGGTGCACCGAGGAGTCTGTGGAGACAAAGAATATTATCCATGGAAGCAAAGAGGGGAATGTATGAGAGTATAGTGGTACCAACACTTATATGGTGTGAAGCTTGGGTGGGGAATGTTGCAACAAGGAGAAGGCTGGAGGCAGTAGAGATGTCGTGCCTGAGGGCAATGTGTGTGGTATGAATATTATGCAGAGATTTGTAGTTTGGAGATTAGGAGGAGGTGCGGGGTTACTAAAAGTATTATCCAGAGGTCTGAGGAGGTGAGGTGGATTGGACATTCAGTAATGGAGCAAAATAGGATGACTTGAAAGGTGTGTAAATCTGTAGTGGAGGTAAGGAGGGGTAGGGGTCGTCTTAGGAAAGGTTGGAGGGAGAGGGTAGAGGAGGCTTTCTATGCGAGGGTCTTGGACATGCAACAGGTGTGTGAAAGCATCTTAGATAAGAGTGAGTGAAACGACGTGCTGTTGAAGTGCAAGCAAGGTAACATTTATGAAGGGATTCAGGGAAATCTGTTAGCCGAACTTGAATCCTGGTTGCGAAATACAGTGTCTGCACTCTGAAGGAGGGGTGTTAATGTTAGTTTTATAACTGTAGTGTAGGCACGCCTCTGACAAGACAGTGATGGAGTGAGTAATGGTGAAAGTGTTTCTTCTTTTTCGGGTCACCCTGCCTCGGTGGGAGACAGCCAGGGTGTTAAAATATATTGTAATCTTCAAATAAATTTAGATGTTTCACTGGCTGCCTGATGGATGGAAGTATTCCCCAAGAATCTGCACTTACAGAAACATAACGACGTTTCGGTCCCTCCCAAGTGTGAGCTTTGGGGAAATTGTTTCACCCACGATAGTGTGACTTATTCTTGTTGGATGGAGGTATCCCTGGACCTGAATATCTTGTTCACTATTATTCTTGACGGATAGAGGTATCCCTGGACCTGGATATCCTGTTTACTATTATTCTTGCTGGATGGAGGTATCCCTGGGCCTGGATATCCTGTTTACTATTATTCTTGCTGGATAGAGGTATCCCTGGACCTGGATATCCTGTTTACTATTATTCTTGCTGGATGGAGGTATCCTGGGCCTGGATATCCTGTTTACTATTATTCTTGCTGATGGAGGTATCCCACCTGATATCCTGTTTACTATTATTCTTGCTGGATAGAGGTATCCCCGACCTGGATATCTTGTTTACATTTTCTGCTGGATGGAGGTACCCTGGGCCTGGATATCTTGTTTACTATTATTCTTTTTGGATGGAGGTATCCCCGGGCCTGGGTACCTGTTCACTATTATTTTTGGATGGAGGTATCCCCGGG
>WNWK01001835.1:0-246561 GCA_009830355.1 Cherax destructor | reverse complement strand
CAGGCTATCCGTAAAATTGATACACCTCACCCCCTAGTTCTTCGTATCCAACTTTGGTTACGCCGTATCTCTAGCAAGCACAAAGATATTGTTTTTTGTTGGGTCCCTGGTCATGTTGATGTACAGGGCAATGAACAGGCAGACACTGCTGTGCGGTCAGCAGTACATGGCCTTCCAGTTTCATATAGAGGTGTTCCTTTCACGGACTATTTTGCGGTCATTGCTACCCACCTTCGCACCCGTTGGCAACAACGCTGGTCTGACCTGCTAAATAACAAACTTCATTCTATTAAACCGAGTATAGGTTTCTGGCCTTCTTCTTGTCACCAATGTCGAGGTTGGGAGACTACACTCTCCCGTCTTCGCATCTGCCACACTCGTCTTACTCACGGGTATCTCATGGAGAGGCTCCCTGCCCCTCTCTGTGAGCATTCTCAGGTTCCGGTGTCTGTTCGACATACAGTGGACCCCCGCCTAACGAGCAAAATTCATTCCAGAAGCCTGCTCAAGTGCCATTACCGAACGAATTTACTTCCTTAAGAAAAAATGTCAAGTAGGTTAGTCCATTTCAGACCCCCAAAAATACACTTACAAAAGCACTTACAATATTATACTTACATAATTGTACGATTTCCGGGGTGCTCGTTAGGCGGGGGTCCACTGTATTCTGTTGGACTACCCACTCTATCAACGAGCACGCAGAATTTACCTCTAAAGGCGTCTTCGCTCTGCGGCCCTTTCTTTACCTTCCCTTCTTGCTGAGGGACCCTCCTTTAATCCTGACTCTCTCATTAACTTTTTGACAGAAACTGACTTACTACACAAACTCTGAAGATTATACCTTTAGCACCTCCCTCAGTCCCTTCTACCTCGATCTCTTGCTACCCTCTATCCCTGCACTATCCACTGTCCTGCTGCACTCCATACCCTACTAATCATCCATCTCCCTCTTACAATCCATTCTCCCTGCATCCTGTCCTGACCAGCCGTGCTGTATAACCCCTGTGGTTTAGCGCTTCTTTTGATTATAATAATAATAATAATCAGAATTCATGGAGTTGAAGAGACTTAGGGCTTTGGACTGGATAATGGCTCAGCTTAAAGGCTTGTTGTGACTAGTTTGATCTTCATCCACACTAGTAAAAGTTTTAATTTGTCAGCAATAAGGTTATCACATGGGAGCAAGGGACTAGTAACCCCTTCTCCTGTATATATTACTAAATTTAAAAGGAGAAACTTTCCTTTTTCCTTTTAGTCTACCCTGCTTTGGTGGGATATGGCTTGTTTGATGAAAAAAAAAAATAAAAGGTTATCACATTTTCTCTAGTGTTAACTGGTGTAGCACTTTTAATTTCTTGCAACACTTTCTTATGACATAATAACTTTAAAAAACTTGAAACTTTCGAAAGTTTCCAGACATAATCAAGAGAGAGACAAAGTGCATGGAGGATGTAAGCAGAGTGGCATGAGGATGATGTAATAGTGAATCAGGAGCCATATAAACCAATTTTTGGATATAAATTTGAAATATCTGTATTAGCGAAGTGCGGTAAAGCAGGAGGAAAGGCTGTGCAATGGCAAAATGACCATCAAGATACACAGAGGGAAGTAAAGCAGAGAAAAAGAGGATTGTTGAAAATTAAAATTAATGTACAGTGGATCCTCGCTATTTGAACACTCCAAAACTCGCCCTTTTATGTAAGTTTATTATTGTAAGTGCTTTTATAAGTGTATTTTTGGGGGTCTGAAATGGACTAATCTAATTACATCATTCCTTATGGGAATAAATTCGTTTGGTAACAGCACTTGAACAGCATTCTGGAATGAGGGTGAGTTTTGGAGTGTTCGAATAGCGAGGGTCCACTGTATATTAAAAGGGAAGTAGAAAAGTTAATAAATAAGGAAAGTGGTGTAGATATTAAGTAGATTAAATTAATACGTTAATGAAAATAAAAGATTTGCCCTGAAAGAAATGTTTTAGAAAATGTGAGAGGCATAAATATGAGAGGTGAAAGAGAATGTATGAGAGGCAGCAGAGAATCTGTGAGAGGTATGAGAGAATGTGCAACAATGTGAGAAAATGTGGTGGAATATGAGTGAATGTGAGACAGTGTGTGAGAGAACATATTAAAAAATGTGAGAAAACATGTGAGAAGTACATGTGCAAATAAAAGGTATGAATATAGGTCATTAAGTGGGCATGTATAAAAAAAATATTATTATTATTATTTTTTTTTTCAACAAGTTGGCCGTCTCCCACCGAGGCAGGGTGACCCAAAAAGAAAGAAAATCCCCAAAAAGAAAATACAGTGGTACCTCTACCTACAAGCTTAATTCGTTCCAGACGGCTATTCAAGTGCCGATACCGAAGGAATTTTTTCCCATAAGAAATAATGAAAATTCAGTTAATCCATTTCAGACCCCCAAAAATAGAATTACAAAAGCACCTACAAAAATATGCTTACATAATTGTTCGAGTTGGGAGCTGCTTGTAAGTAGAGGTACCACTGTACTTTCATCATCATTCAACACTTTCACCTCACGCATACATAATCACTGTCTTTGCAGAGGCTCTCAGATACGACAGTTTAAAATAGTCCCTCCAAACTGTCACTATCCGAGACCCCTCCTTTAAAATGCAGGCATTGTACTTCCCATTTCCAGGACTCAAGTCCAGCTAAATCAATAACCAGTTTCCCTGAATCCCTTCACTAAATATTACCCTGCACACACTCCAACAGCTCGTCATGTCCCAAAAACCATTCGTCGCCATTCACTCCTATCTAACACGCTCACACACGCTTGCTTGAAGTCCAAGCCCCTCGCCCACAAAACCTCCTTTACCCCCTCCCTCCAACCTTTTCGAGGACGACCCCTACCCCTCCTTCCTTCCCCTGCAGATTTATATGCTCTCCAAGTCATTCTACTTTGACCCATTCTCTCTAAATGACCAAACCACCTCAACAACCCCTCTTCAGCCCTCTGAGTAATACTTTTATTAACTCAACACCTCCTAATTTCCACACTCCGAATTCTCTGCGTAATATTTACACCACACATTGCCCTTAGACACTACATCTCCACTGCCTCCAGCCTCCAGCCTCCTCCTCACTGCAGCATTTACAACCCAAGCTTCACACCCATATAAGAGTGTTGGTACCACTATACTTTCGTACATTCCCTTCTTTGCCTCCATAGATAACGTTTTTTGTCTCCACAGATTCCTCAATGCACCACTCACCTTTTTTCCTTCATCAATTCTATGGTTAACCTCATCCTTCATAAACCCATCCGCTGACAAGTCAACTCCCAAATATCTGAAAACATTCACTTCTTCCATACTCCCTCTCTCCAATGTGATATCCAATTTTTCTTTATCTAAATCATTTGATACCCTCATCACTTTACTCTTATCTTTGTTCACTTTCAACTTTCTACCTTTACACACCCTCCCAAACTCGTCCACTAACCTTTGCAACTTTTCTTTAGAATCTCCTATAAGCACAATATCATCAGCAAAAAGTAACTGTGTCAACTCCCATTTTGTACTTGATTCCCCATAATTTAATCCCACTCCTCTCATTATTATTATTATTATTATTATTATTGAAATAATGCCTGAGATATCTTGAAAACTTAACACATGACATATTGAGGTATATAAAGTAATTTAGGATTATAATTTGGTTTTTGTCCACATCATATACTCCTACTTCCCATTTACTAATTTCAGATCATGTATATTCCACAAAAATACCAGTTGTAACTGCAGTTGATAACAAAAATGAAGGTAAGATCACAAAATCTTCTTTATTTAATTTACATTGCAAAATATTCTATGTTAGTTACTTCAAATATAGCAAATAAATAAACATTAAGAGTATACAGGTGATCTGATACTGTATGTGATTTATATTTGTAATTTTTTATGCATGTATTTCTGGAAAAGCAGATAATCCCGAGCAGTATTTCAAGCAGAACTAAACAAGAACTAAGCTTCTTTTCTTGTAAAGGTTTTACAGGGATGGACTTGTATCTCTTAGCAAGTTGAGATTAATAAAATTGGGAGTCTACAGTAAGGAATGACAGTAGATAAGTAATAATAAAAAACTTGATAGGTCTAGCTGGGGTTGGAGGATAATTAACCCATGGTGCTAACTACCAAGATTTTGTAGGTAACTTGATGCTTTTATGCTCATGGATATGGCTGGTTTGTTGAAAAAAAAAAAATTTATTTGGACATATAGTATGAATCAAAAAATTTCCTTGAATATAATAAATTTTTGTATACTTTTGACAGATTTCAACCACGCAGCTACACTTCTCCTGATTGAATTAATTAGAGAAAGATTTCAAAAGTTTCTTATTATTCACACGAGACCAGCAGTTTACAAGGAAGTTCAGGAGGAAATGTGTTTCCGTGGATTTTCCTTCTCTTTGGAAATGATCAGAAAAAAGTGGAATGATCTCATAACAACATATCAGAAAATAAAGGAACGGAAGCATAAAAATGATGACCTGTGTGAAAAAGTATCTTGGGATTATTACCAGGTATTGTATAAAATTTGTAGGTATTTATAATAAGTTTATCAGTCAGTATGAATATTTATTTATTCATTGTTTTATACAAAATAGTTTACACAATTCATTATTGGGTCATATACAGGAGCTTAGATTACTGTCTAGTATTGAAACACTTCTCTAGGCTTAGGTTGAGCCTATGAGCAGTGTAACCTTCAGCCTTCAAGACGCTGGGTAAATTTTTGAACTTATTTTGGGACAAAAATAGTGTCTTTGACACCTTAAAATATGGTACGTTATAAACATCCTTAAAAATGCTAACAAGTACAGTTGACTTTTGCATAACAACCAAGGTAGGAACTGGAAGAATGGTTCATCGAGTGAATCTATTTTTCCAGTAAGAACCTATGTTATAGCTTGAGGTGGAAGCTGGGACAATAGTATTTTGCATCTATTTCCCATTTTTTCATTCTTGATGAATGTTTACCAAAAAAAATGTGAGCTTACCTCTCACACACATACTATATAATCTTGTATATAAAAAAAAAAATGAATTAGGACCAAAAAAAACTGAGAAAATGTTAAATACAATTTTCAGTTATAATTTATTTGGCCAGGTCTTCATTTTGGTTTGACTTGGTGCAAGACACTCAAATTGAACACCAACCATAGTATTTCATTCTAAATATGCTCTTGGGATTTCCCTTGCCCAAATCTGTTTTCTCATAGTTGAGTTTTTCTTATACATTGGTACCTAGGTTTACGTCCTTAAATCGTTCCAAGACCTTGGACTTACAGTGGACCTCTGAGTTTCGGTCACCTCGGAAATCGAACAATTATGTAAGTGTAATATTGTAAGTGCTTTTGTAAGTGTATTTTTGGGGGTCTAAAATGGACTAATCTACTTGACATTATTCCTTAAGGGAGTAAATTCGTTCGGTAATGGCACTTGAGCAGCCTTTTGGAATGAATTATGACCGAAACTCGGGGTCCACTGTATACCAAACAGGACATATACCAAACAAATTTTTCCATAAGAAATACAGTGGAGCCCCGGAAATCGGCCATAATTCGTTCCAGAATGTTGTTTGAGTGGCATTACCGAACGAATTTATTCCCATAAGGACAAATGTAAATTAGATTAGTTGTTTCAGACCCCCCAAAAATACACTTACAAAAGCACTTACAAAAATACACTTACATAATTGTTCGAGTTGGGAGGTGGCCGATTTCCGGGGGTCCACTGTACGTATACAGTGGTCCCTCGGTTTTCGCCGAAAATTTGTTCCAGAATGCTGCTCAAGTGCCATTACCGAACAAATTTACTTCGTTAAGAAATGTCACGTAGGTTAGTCTATTTCAGACCCCCAAAACTACACTTGCAACAGCACTTACGAAAATACACTTACATAAATGTTCGAGTTTGGAGATGCACGAAAACCGAGGGAACACTGTATAGAGAAAACGATTAATTTGTTGCCATGAAAAAAATCCTATTGTTATTGGCATATTATACATTGATGGGGTTGTATAAAATAATTTAAACACTGCTTAATACTAAAATATGTAATTTATACACTACTTAATACTAAAATACATACATAAATACAAAAAAAATTGATGAAATAAATGCAAATTTAATCTCACTTTACTTTGCTGAAAAGAGTCGAGTGCCTACTAGGATAGTGCTGAGAAGGGAGGAGGAGGAAAGGTTATTGTTTGGAAGGAGAGTCCCCTTCTCTTTTCTGTCTCTTTTTTTCTATTTGGACCTGGTTGAAGCTTACCAGGTTTGACTTTTACTAAAAATCTGTCCAAAGAACTTTGCTTCTGCCTTCTCCTCAGGATGTTTCAGAAATGTGACATTGTCTGGTCATTCCAGACAATGCTAT
Source organism: Cherax destructor (assembly GCA_009830355.1). Classification (NCBI taxonomy): domain Eukaryota; kingdom Metazoa; phylum Arthropoda; class Malacostraca; order Decapoda; family Parastacidae; genus Cherax; species Cherax destructor. The sequence continues at coordinate 240,151 of WNWK01001835.1, read as the reverse complement.
TACGGCTTGTTTGGGCTTTGTTGGGATGGTTCTTCTCTGCAAAGTTTTTGATGTATATTTGGCAAAGATTTCCTTGATTAATGAAGTAGGGGCTTCCTCTGTCTCCTCTTAGTCTTGTGCTCCTCCTTCTCAAGTTCCTGCAACTCCTTAGTCATCAGCTCTTCCCTGTGCCCCTCCACTAACTCCTCCATATCGAGAGAGAGGTAAACAAGGGTAGCAAGCAGTGTCGTGACTCATTTAGAACCATACAAGTTCTAGCATGCTAGTCGTATCCCAAACAAAGGTCGTATACCAAGCAAAAATTTTTGCGTCCAAACAGGACGTATACCAAGTTGGACTTATTCCAAAGCGAACGTATACCGAGGTACCACTGTATGTACTTGTCAATGTAAATCAGTTTAAAGCAATATTTAAAGAGATACTGTTAACCCTTTCAGGGTCCAGAGGCCAAATTTTAGAGGGTGCACCAGTGTCCAAGAATTTAAAAAAAAAAAGTCTTATTTTTTCTTATGAAATGGTGAGAATCTTTTTCTGAAGGTAATAAAACAAAAAGTATGAAATTTGATGGAAAATTGACGAAATTATGCTCTCGTGAATTTTGATGCGTCAGCAATATTTACGCATCCGCGATTTTGCCGACTTTGACTCCCATTTTAGGCCAATTACATTATTCCAGTTGACCAAATTCTTAGCTATTTCATTAGTATTACTTCTATTCTATCGATTGAGCACACGAAATCGCCCAGTCAACTGTTTCAACTACAAAATAAAGTGATCGGAAATTGGTAATTTAGCCAATTTAACTCAAAGTTCAAAATATTCCAATATCAAAATAGGGTGCAGAATAAACAATGCAGGCATTCCTGGCACTAAACTAACATTTCCTCTGTTCATTAGTTACGTTTTCAGTCTTTACAAATGAATTCCATTTTTATTTTTTATTCACATAATGAATTTTTATTCATACCAAAAAATGGAAGATTTACTGTTATGCAATATTGTAATAATTGTACAAATAATATCACCACATTTGTGAACGTACATTAGACCCACCAGCTGGCGAGTATTAGACGTGTGAGGTCATTTGTTTACTCCTGAACATCGGCAAAAATTTAACATTTTTGCTACTTTGAGCTCAGTTTCAAGCCATTTCCTCTACTAAAACCAATCAAAATCATCTCTATTTCTGTAATATATCTTCCATTCTATCAAATGAGACCAAGAAATAGCAAATATAACCATAAAAAGTATACAAAAAAACACTGCAAAGTCGCTGTTTTAATCGAAAATTGTGGTCTCAGTTTTTTTCTCTCATTATGCACTGTGTGCTGCAGGATTTGTTTTATGTGGTGCACACTTACCACATAATGTATTCTCTCATATCTAGGCCCAAATATACCGCTCACAGCTTATCTGAGTGAGATGAGCTCATGACGTAGAACTACGGTTTGGACCCTGAACTCAAAGCCGTAGAACTACGGCACGGACCCTGAAAGGGTTGAAAATTAATTTGAGTATCCATTTTCTTTTGACTGCACATGACAGTCAAATCCAAAATGAACCATATGATTTTATTCTAATTAGGCTCATTGGATTTCCCATACCCAAATCTCTCTTCTTTGCCTCAGTTTTCATATGAATGTCAATGTAAACCAGTTTAGAGTGATACTTAAAGAGATAGTGTTAAAATCAAGGGATAATGAATAATATTGCCGTCACATCTTGTTGGTGTACAAGTGAATCATTGTCAATCAGGGAAAAGGAGTTAGGCACTGGGATTTAGTCATTGATGAGTGGGAGGCAGTTTTTAAGTTGGGGTATGATCCTAGTTTTTTTTTTTAATTGGTAATTGAAAGTTCTGTACTGGGGCACACAATAAACTAGCCACTTTAGTAGCATCAAAATCTAATCTCTAAAATTTTGTAGCCAGGATCAGAATTGCTTGATACAATTTCATGAACACTAATATGTGTGGTACTTTACTAGTAAACTTAATATTAATGTAACAAATATTCACCTTAGGTTTGAAAGCAATTACAGTAGACCCTCATTTAGCATGAATTTATGTTGCACGTTATGGGTATTGCACGATTGAAGAATTGCGGCACATTCTTATCTAATACGACGTAAAACTGATATTACACAGTTCGGCTGGAGGGGAAAATTTTTTGAGCGCGCGGTCGCCCGCGGTGGGTTAAACCATTGAGTCAGTGGGGGAGTCCTACTGAGGGTGGCTATGAGGCACATCAAGTGTTTAATGCTGACGAGACGAGTGTTTTCTGGAAGAAAATGCCAACACGAACTTATATCAGTCAGCAAGAGAAAAGTGCACAGGCTTCAAGACAGCAAAGGATCGCTTCACCTTGCTCCTTTGTGGTAATGCATCAGGTGATTTCAAGTGTAAGCCCATGGTTATTTACCGCTCTAAGAATCCTCATGCTTTGAGGAAAAGGGAATTTGTTTTTCCTTCCCACAAACTGTAAGTAAGTTTATTCAGGTATACACAGATACAGTTACATAGATTATCATACATAGCAGCATATGTGTAGAGAACCTAGGATAACCCAAAAAGTCAAACAGAATGGAAATAAGTCACACTGACTTTTTTGGGTTATCCTAGGTTCTCTACACATATGCTGCTATGTATGATAATCTTTGTAACTGTATCTGTGTATACCTGAATAAACTTACAGTTTGCAGGAAGGAAAAACAAATTCCCATTTCCTCAAGCGGCTGCCTTGTGGATAAGTGGGGGAGACTACCTGCCGTCCCCAGCCACCCCCCCGACTGACTGACTGACTGACTGACTTGACTGGCTACTGACTGACTTACTGACTGACTTACTGACTGACTTACTGACTGACTTACTGACTGACTTACTGACTGACTTACTGACTGACTTCCTGACTGACTTGACTGACTGACTTACTGAATGACTTTACTGACTGACTTGACTGACTTACTGACTGACTTACTGACTGACTTGACTGACTTACTGACTGACTTACTGAATGACTTTACTGACTGACTTGACTGACTTACTGACTGACTTACTGAATGATTTTACTTACTGACTGACTTACTGAATGACTTTACTGACTGACTTGACTGACTTACTGCCTGACTTGACTGATGATGCTACTTACTGACTGACTTACTGAACTGACTTACTGACTGACTGCTGACTGACTTACTTGACTGACTTACTGACTGACTTACTGAACTGACTTACTGACTGACTTGACTGACTTACTGACTGACTTACTGGACTGACTTACTGACTGACTGACTGACTTCTGACTGACTTACTGACCTGGACACTGCGACTTACTGCACTGACTGCTGACTGTGACTGACTTACTGAATTACTTGACTGATTTACTGACTGACTTGACTGACTTACTGACTTGACTGACTGACTTGACTGACTTACTGACTTGACTGACTGACTTGACTGACTTACTGACTGACTTGACTGAATGACTTGACTGACTGACTGACTGACTTGACTGACTTACTGAATGACTTGACTGACTTACTGAATGACTTGACTGACTTACTGAATGACTTGACTGACTTACTGACTGACTTACTGACTGACTTACTGGATGACTTGACTGACTGACTTGACTGACTTACTGACTGACTTACTGAATGACTTTACTGACTGACTTGACTGACTTACTGAATGACTTGACTGACTTACTGACTGACTTACTGACTGACTTACTGACTGACTTACTGGATGACTTGACTGACTGACTTGACTGACTTACTGACTGACTTACTGACTGACTTGACTGACTGACTGACTTACTGAATGACTTTACTGACTGACTTGACTGACTTACTGACTGACTTGACTGAATGACTTGACTGACTGACTTGACTGACTTACTGACTGACTTACAGACTGACTTGACTGACTTATTGAATGACTTGACTGACTTATTGAATGACTTACTGAATGACTTGACTGACTTGCTGAATGACTTGACTGACTTACTGAATGACTTGACTGACTTACTGAATGACTTGACTGACTGGCTGAATGACTTGACTGAATGACTTGACTGACTTACTGAATGACTTGACTGACTTACTGAATGACTTAAAGTTAGAGACACTCAGTACAACCATCGACTTCAGTTCTAGAACCTCTACTATCCACCTCAGCCCAGTAGGGCCACAGCATAACTCTCCACTCTCTTCACAATCATCCACAAATACCAGCACCCACAATTTAAGGTAAATACTATTATTTCTGTTACATTTGTAGTCTTAAGCAGTAAAAACAACATAATACATCACAATAATGAACTACAATTACATATTCACTTTTATTTTGGTAAGATCTGTTGGTCTAAAAAAATTTTTTCCCCCATTAGTTCTTTTAATGATTTTTATCTAACACAACATTTTCAGGAACGTAACTACCGTGCTAAATGAGGGTCTACTGTACTGCTAAAGCAACTAAAATTAATGACACAGTACTGCATTATTTAATTCATTATCATTTTACTTTATATACAGGTGCTGGATGATCTCTTAGGTACAAATGTTCTTGCTGTGCCTCCATCCGAGTCTGAATCACTAGCTCCAAAACCTGATACTGATGTGAGTCGCCCAAAATTAAGTAAGTTGGTGACGACAAAAAAAACATCTACCCTCAAGAAATCTGCAGATGATAATCCTCCTGTTTGGGTAATCCGTCCAGCACCTCCACCTCCGCTTGCTACTCAACCTGAAGTTGGACAGCAGTCTACAGCACCTGTTACCATTCTACACCATGAAGGGGATACAGTTTTTGCAACTCAGGCCACAGCACCAGCTACACTGATGGATGAAAAGTCCTTCAAAGGCACTTCTGATATAACAAAAGTTTTCTTGGAATATAACCTTCAGATGGGAAAAAAACGATTAGATAAAATGGAACAACATATGCTGTATATGGCAGAAAAAGCAACAAAGAAATTGGAATACAAAAGAAAGAAGGTAGAAAAGGAAGAATTAATTTTGGATGCACTAAGAGACATCAGTAAATCTTCAGAAGAACTGAAAAATGGATTATTGAATGTCTGATGTAGAGTACTGTACAATAACACAATTCATATAACTTCTTGTGTAGCGTTTATTTTCATAACCTATAGGAACCTGGAATTATACATTTAGAGCTTTATAGTTTATTTTAGATACAGGTACTGGATTTATTTTATAAAACATTTGATGCAAAGACTGTTAAGAAAGCTTAGACATTAAACTGGCTTGTAAAAACTAAAGTTCACTGATTTTGTGCCTACTTTTTTATATACAGGGTGTGTAGAGGTAGAAAGTTGAAAGTGAGCATAGATAAGAGTAAGGTAATGAAGGTATCAAACGATTTAGATAAAGAAAAATTGGATATCACATTGGAGGGAGGGAGTATGGAATAAGTGAATGTTTTCAGGTATTTGGGAGTTGACATGTCAGTTGATGGGTTTATGAAGGATGAGGTTAACCATAGAATTGAAGGAAAAAAGGTGAATGGTGCATTGAGGTATCTGTGGAGACAAAACATTATCTATGGAGGCAAAGAAAATGCATGAGAGTATAGTGGTACCAACACTTATATAGGTGTGAAGCATGGGTTGTAAATGCTGCAGTGAGGAAGTGGCTGGAGGCAGTGGAGATGTCCTGTCTAAGGGCAATGTGTGGTGTAAATATTATGCAGAGATTTCATAGTGTGTAAATTAGGAGGAGGTGTGGAGTTACTAAAATTATTAGTCAGAGGGCTGAAGAGGGGCTGTAAAGGTGGTTTGGTCATTTAGAGAGAATGGAACAAAGTAGAATGACTTGGAGAGCTCATAAATCTGTAGGGGAAGGAAGGTGGGTAGTGGTCGTCCTCAAAAAAGGTTGGGGGAGGGGGTAAAGGAGGTTTTGTGGGCGAGGGGCTTGAACTTCCAGCAAGCATGCGTGAGCGTGTTAGGAGTGAATGGGGTCGAATAGTTTTTGGGACCTGACGAGCTGTTGGAGTTTGAGCAGGGTAATATTTTGTGAAGTGATTCAGGGAAACTGGTTAGCCGGACTTGAGTTCTGGAAATGGGAAGTACAATGCCTGCACTTTAAAGGAGGGTTTTGTGATATTGGCAGTTTGGAGGGACATCTAAACTGTCATATCTGCACCTCTGCAAAGACAGTGATTATGTATGAGTGATGGTGGAAGTGTTGAATGATGAAAGATTTGTCTTTTTTTGGGTTTTTCTTTCTTTCTGGGTCACCCTGCCTTGGTGGGAAACAGCCGACGTGTTAAAAAAATTAAAAAAATTTTTTGAGAAAGATTACCAGTAAACTTATTCATTAAAAAACATGATAAAAATGTTTAATACTGCTATTAAATAAGACAGGGTGGGCAGTGCATTGAGACATCTGTGGAGATGAACCTTATCCATGGAGGCAAAAGGAAATGTAGCAAAGTATGGTGGTACCAACACTGCTATTGTTGTAAAGCATGGGTCCTAAGTGTCACAGCGAGGAGGAGGCTGAAGGCAGTGGAGATGCCATGTTTGACAGCAATATAAGGTGTGAATATTATGCATAGAATTCGGACCCTGGTGATTAGGAGGTATTGGGTTAAAACAAGTATTAATTAGAGGTGGTTTAATATTTATGTTCATTGATGCTGGTGAAAGACTCTTTGACCTAAGGAACTGGACCAATGCTCTATTTCCTTGAATCAAGCCTGAATGCCTTCCATTCCCTCGTGTACTATACGATCCCTATCAGTTTAATGTTCCCGATGAATGTACAGTGGAACCTCGGTTTTCATGATTAATTCGTTCCAGATAGTCTGACGAAAACCGAATTGTAGAAAACTGAAGCAATATTTCTCATAAGAAATAAGGTAAATCCAATTAATCCGTTCCAGACACCCAAAAATATTAACAAAAAATACATTTTATAGAGAACAACTAGTTTTACATGCAGAAAACAATGAGAAATAAATATAAATGACTAATGAAATGGATAAATGAACATTTAACATCACTTTTACCTTTATTGAAGACTCTTGTTGGCGTATGGAAGATGGCGAGGAGGGAGGAGGAGAGGTTATTGTTTGGAAGGGGAATCCCACTCCATAAGGACTTCAGGTATCAAGGCCCTATCTGGGGTTACTTCCCTTCTTTGTCTTTTACTGGCACTAGGACCAGCTTGAGAGTCACTAGACCCTTGTCCTTAATCACTGAAGAAGGCACATTCTTCCCTCTCTCTCCCTCCTCCTCTGAAGCAATTTCCTCAGTTGTGGTCTGTTGCTGTTCCAGTTGAAGTTCTTGGAGCTCTTCAGTGGTTAACTCTTCCCTGTGGTTGTCCACCAACTCTTTCACATGGTGGCTTATTTAGCATTCGAACTCAATAAACAAGCACAAAAAACAATGGATTTTTACAAAATGTTAAGGATGAACGCGCGGGGTAATGCTTACTCAACGAGAAACAAAGACCGAGCCAGAATGCGTGGGATGTTTTGTGTGGGCGCAAGCAGGCAGACGCACTTGGTTTGGTGGACTATTGTCAACCCTACGAAAACTGAGCAGATGTATGAAAACTGGGACAAAATTTTGTTGAAAACCGAGGTTCTGCTGTAATAATATTTGGACATTTAGAGAGGAAAGAGCAAAATTTAGAGTGGAGGGAAGGAGGGGTAGGAGCCATCCCTGGAAGGGTTAGAGGGAGAGGGTAAGGGAGGTTTTGAGTGTTAGGAGCTTATACATCCAACAAGCTTGGGTGAGCATGTTATGAGTTAAGTGCATGTTTTTTTATAATTTGATGTGCTGTTAGAGTGCATGCAAAGTAACATTTAGTGAAGAGAGCGACACTGGTGTACATGCCTACCTTTGTACACACCAATGTACAATTATTATAATCAGAACTAAGCACTAAACCACCGGGGTCATAACCAATGTAGAAGTCTGTTGATAAAAGCATGTGTCTTCATCTTTGCATGTTTACTAAGTATAACAATCCATATCTGTGTTTTTTTCTGCTTGCTTGGTGTGGCCCTTGTCGGTTTAGCACTTAATTTGATTATAATAATAATTTGCTTGCCTGGATTTTGACTACTGCCCACAGGATGGACATGGTGTGCATAATAAAGATATTAAACTAACTGTGGAAACTTTTTGAGTCGCTAAAGTTCCACAGGGTAAGTGAGCCGTAAGGAGCCTTAAACATACCATGGATCGGTCCTCGGAGTTCATGAACCCACACACCCAATCAAAACAAACATACACATTCAAGTTGGCGGAGGTAACAATTGTGTACATTTTAATTGATAGAGTTATTCTCCTAGGAAAGCCTAGGAAAGTTTGTACAGTTAGTAACTAATATTAGGATTATTGAGGCAACGTTAGATATTAATAATGTAGCTCTAGCACCCTAACATAGGTAGTTTTAAGGCCTGAATAGGCGAGCATTAGATTATGTTAGCTAACGAGAACTGGCAGGTCCACACTTGAATCTAAGCGGGAAAGAGCACCAGTGCCTTCTTGACTTGGACATCGTGGTGTTAACAGGGTACTAAGAGCTAGAGCTCGGTCCCCCACGTGTCTTCAAAATACTTGCCTGGGAACCAAGAATCACAGAGGCTTCCCGACGTACTGTGGATATTCGTCTCTGACCCAGGACCCCGCAGTAAGACAATACACTCTGCATTTCTCTTATTATAGCTGGCCGGCGATATTCGGAGTAAGGTGGGGTTATTTGAGCTGTGGGTTATAAGCGGGCGAATGCCCACTATAAGGTAATAATTCTGGGCAATCCCCCTTAAGTATTAGTCTAGAAGCTAGTGTCACTTACTGCATATATAGCTTAGGGATATCCTTTGAAACCAGGGAACTCTGAGGTGCAGGCAGGACACTAATACCGCTTAATTTGCGGATTAAGGTTCTTCCCTACATATGGTGTTTGGAGGGGGTTATAGCTTAGGAAGACAAGGAGACCCATTTCCACTCCATCAAGTAAGTTAAACCCTTTCATAATCGTGCATGTAGTGGGGAATTCTTTCGGCTGCAGTTAGCTAGAAATTTGTCCCATAGCCACTTGTAAGTCTGAGAGAAGTGTCTCAGAGTGTTGGTGTAAACAGTGCTTGCTCAGAGTGCAGCTTACAAGAAGGCAGTCCCAAGACAAGTTTCTATACTAACTGTCTTTGCCTTTTAATACTTCGCTTTATCACAGGCACCAGTCGGAGGGACCAAACCAGAATGGAAGATCTACACATCCAACAGGAGATCGACGCAATAAATGTCAGACTAGATAAACTAAAGACGAGACAATTAAGTAACTTGCAAGACCTCCATACCTGGAGAGGGTTTCGAGGGTCAATGCCCCTGTGGCTCGGTCTGAGACCAGGCCTCATAGTGGATCAGGGTCTGATCAACCAAGCTGTTACTGCTGGCCTCACGCAAACTGACGTAAGAACTACAGCCCGGCTGGTCAGGTACTGACTTTATGTGCCTGTCCAGCGCCTTCTTGAAGACTTCTGGCAGTTTGGGAGACACAGATGATGATCAAACTAACTGCAAATTATGTGATCAGGCATATGGTCACTGTCTTGAACACTATGTGCTTGATTGTGCACTTATTGAGGAATATAGAGATAGACAGTATAATAACCTATGTGACATGTCAAGATATCTTATTCATGAAGTAAGATACCAATTGACTAACTTTAAATTTGCAAATTTCCTAAATTAAATCTAATTGCTTGTAACAGATAATTGAAATGTAGATATAAACCCAAATGTACAATTGTTAACCCCTTTGGGGCCTAGTGCCTAGGCCTTTTGTGTATCCATATGCTCTTGCGCTACCGTCCACAGGATGGATATGGGGTGCACAATAAACTAGCCACTTCGGTGGCAAAATCTAATCTTGAAGACAGCCAGGGGTGTATTGGTAATCCCCCTTATGTAAACTGGGAGGCAGTTGAGCAGTCTTGGGCCCCTGATACTTATTGTGTTGTCTCTCAGTGTACTCGTGGTGCTCCTGCTTTTCATTGGGGGAATGTTGCATCGTCTGCCGAATCCTTTGCTTTCATAGGGAGTGATTTTCGTGTGCAAGTTTGGTACTAATCCCTCTAGAATTTTCCAAGTGTATATTATCATGTATCTTTCTCGCCTGGGTTCCAGGGAATACAAATCAAGGAACTTCATATACCAGACAGAGAAAACCCTCCCCAACCAACTAACACCACCGACTACAATCATCAACACACCTCTCCACAGGACCCACAGGATGACCCTCCAACAAAGATTCCAATGTTTCACCCACAAGAAGAACTTCCTGAGACCAAAGATTCCGAGTTATCTCCCTGAAGATACAGAATGGGTACCACCAGAGCCATTCTATGTTCATGATGGATAAAGCCACCCCAGCTATGGAGACCTTACTTCTAACCAAGTAACATTTACATCCAACCATGTAACATCTGTAATCCTCCTACCAGGTGTCCCGTAGATCGATCGCTAGCGCACTTAGCTCACACACTGAGGTCCGGAGTTCGAATCTTAGATTCGGTACGGCTGGAAAACATTAGGACGTGTTTCCATAAGACACCTGCTCTCCCTGTTCACCCATCAGTATAAAATGGGTATCTGGGAGTTAGTCAACTGGTGTGGGTCGCATCCTGGGACAAAATGCAATAATTTGCCCGAAATTCTCAGCATAACAAGCGGCTTTCGATATAATAGTATGTCATTGATGTCAGCTAGTCCTGTATACCATGTACTTGTAGAAATAAAGATATTATTAAAGTGGCCAACCACCACCACCAGCTCCAGCAAGCACCTTGCAACCACCAGCTCCAGCAAACGCCTTGCAACCACAAGCTCCAGCAAGCGCCTTGCAACCACCACCTCCAGCAAGCGCCCTGTAACCAGCCTCATAAAAAAAGCAATAGCAGAAACTATACCTACTCTCAGTTCACCACCACACATGCAAACTGTATACGTGTGTGCCACTGACAGGTAGTGTGGTATACCCCATGCTATGATTATCTGGTGAACATCCCTCCAGATGGATCGAAAAAACTGGAACCGACCTCCGCATGAATCAGATACATGATCTGTGGCAAGTAAGGCAACAGCGGCACTTCTCCGCTCCATGGAATATTACCCCATTCCAAACTACCATCCCTCCATTTCCCCCCAAACTACTTCTTAAATCACAACCAAAGCTTCGCCTTGAAGCCAAACATGATGCCTTAAACTGTATTGATAATTTAGCCAAACAGCACACTCTCTCACAAATTATTTACGTTGATGGTTCTGTTCACCAATCCACTGGTGCAGCTGGTAGTGCTGCTGTTGTCATACAGAGTGATGGCTCTCTTAAAGAAATTGGAGCACGCATCAATAACTGGGCCTCTACCCTTCAGACAGAACTGTTTGCCATACTCCTTGCACTCAAATGCGTCCATGTATCTAAGGTTAACTCTCTAATTGTAACTGATTCTCTGTCATCCATAAATGCTCTCAACTCATCAAGTATAACTTGTAGCATGCTCGTGTCAGAAGCCAGGCACAGGTATGGTAGGATTCTGGATAGTAGAGTCAGAGTGCACATGCTGTGGATTCCATCTCACATTGGTCTTCAGATGCATGATAGAACTGATAAATTGGCTAAGTTTTATGCTTTCAAAGAGGGGATAGATTACAATCTTGGCTTGTCAGTTAGCAGTTTGAGAACAATAATACGAAAAGAACTTCAACTGAATTTTATTGACTTAAGACTCAGGGAGTTTGACACCAGTCAGTCCATCTATCATCATTCTATCATGCAGGAGGAGCCACATGTCTATGGTGCATCCAACAAAATAAGCAGACTCTTGGATGTCACTACGCCCGCCTCCGGCTGGGTTACAAGTATCTTTGGCAGGTTAAATCACCACCACCAGATGTAGACCAAACAAGATGTAAACTTTGCCAGTTGGATTATTGTCACACCCTGCGTCATTATGTACTGGAGTGCGATAAAATTAATGAATTCAGAGACTACTCACTCAGAAATGTTCAAGATATGTCAAAGTATTTTATCCACAGTGGTATATTACAGACCATTCTGAAAAATACCCTGACTTTGCTCCCTGTAAATAAAGCATTGACACGTGTGTGTGTGTGTGTGTGTGTGTGTGTATGTACATGTGTGTATGTGTATGTGTGTATGTATATACATGTATGCGTGTGTATGTGTATATGTATATGTGTGTGTGTGTGACCCAACAATTAAAATTTGCACCAATAACTCATTACAGTTGTGGCTGGGTGTAGACTAATAGATTGCTCATTGCTTTATAATTTGTTCATGAGTGCAACCATGTACAGACGTAAGTAAATTTACTTACATGATTCATTACCTTGTAACTAGTGAATTAATTACCATTGTACCTTGTTCAGCTATCAAAACTTTGGGGCCCAGTCTCTGGACCCTATATATACCTCTGTAATCTGCAAATACCTTTGTAACTTGTCATGATTGTGACCATCTGAGTTCATTACCTTTGTAACTTGCTCAGCCATCAAACTTTGAGGTCCAGTCCCTGGACCCATTATGTACCTCTGTAATCTTTTGACTACCGCCCACAGGATGGGTATGGGGTGCATAATAAAGATATCAAACTAACTAAACTATGATTATCATGAATAACACACACACACACACACACACACACCTTTATTATGCGCCACTTAACTTTATTACTCCCACATTACTGTCACATATTGTCATTAATCTGCAGCTTAAATGGCAATTACTAACATCAACGTTTAGTGTCCCAGGTTAACATGATCACCCCCACAATGTTTGGTGTCCCAGGTTAACATTATCACCACCACAATGTTTTGTGTCTCAGGTTAACGTGATCAGCAGCACAATGCTGAACACCAGCTATGATAACTGTAGAAATCAGGCCACCTCCAACGAATTGGAGGTACTCTCTTCATAGAATTAAACTTAATTACCTCTCTTATGTGTTGTATGCAGTGGCGTGCAGAGGAAGAGGGCTGAAGGGGCGGTGGCCCTGGGCATACAAATGGGGTAGGGGATCCAATTAGAGAGGGAAATAAGATAATGACTTGGGGCATACAATCAAGGAGGTGGCTCCTTGAATCACCAGACCTCTGCACGCCACTGGTTGTATGGCGCAAGTGGTTTAGTGCTTTCTTCTAAATATAATAATAATTGTTATTCTAGAAGGGGTAGTAGGGATGTTTGGGAAGGCGTCAGGGATGGTTGTGTATGTTGATAAGTCTAAAATCTTAGGTCTAGGCGGGTGGATTAATCGTAGGGATTAAGGCAGTTCAATCATTAAACTTCCTTAATCCCTACGATTATTCCACCGCTATATTATATATATATATATATATATATATATATATATATATATATATATATATATATATATATATATATATATATATATATATATATATACATACATATATTTTAACAAGTCGGCCGTCTCCCACCGAGGCAGGGTGACCCAAAAAGAAAAAAAATCCCCAAAAAGAAAATACTTTCATCATCATTCAACACTTTCACCTCACTCATACATAATCACTGTCTTTGCAGAGGCACTCAGATACGACATCTGAGAATAGTCCCTCCCAGCTGTCACTATCCCAGACCCCTCCTTTAAATTGCAGACATTGTACTTCCCATTTCCAGGAATCAAGTCCAACTAAATCAATTAACTGGTTTCCCTGAATCCCTTCACAAAATGTTACCCTGCTCACACTCCAACAGCTCGTCAGGTCCCAAAAACCATTCGTCTCCATTATAATTTATAATTTTTATTTGGACATTGTTGTGATAAAAACACAGGCCTCATTTCTAGGCTTTATTGAACACAAAATCCATGGTACATGTCTGCAACAGAAGAAAATACATCTAATGACTGCTGCTGCAGGACAGGTGATGTAAGGTGCATATGTCCTCAGAAAAGCTATAGCTACTGGCGACATATTTAAGCTTACCATGTAATCTGCATCACGAATGTATTTGTGTAAGAGCGAGACCACACGCCATGCTGGGCCATCGCCGTACTGTTTGTTGTTATTGTTAGGGGCCCCCTGAGGTGGTGCCGTATTGTGTCCTGCTGCGGCTCTCCACAAGAGCGGTATCACTACAATCTCCCCCTTCTAAAATATCAGATACAGTAATCCTCCAAACGGTTAGGTGGGTGACGTGTACGTCCAGACCTTCGTAGCCCTTGAGCCTCTTCACCGGGTTCGGTATTTTCTAGCGGGGTTTGACTATCTACTGGAGCGGCATCCTCTATTTCAATAGGGGTAGCCTGAAAAGGCTTCCTGGAGAAACCGAAGCATCTTTCGCAACATCTATTGGTGTATCTTGAGATTCCGCACTAACATTGGTTTCAACTGGGGCTAAGTGTCTTGTAGATACAGTAGTCTCTTCACCATTTTGGTAGCGAATGTGGGCATAATGCGGATTAGCTTGTAGGAGCTCTACCTCTTCCACTAAAGGATCCGTCTTGTTCATCCTACGGTGACTCTTCAGGAGAATGGGTCCAGGGTGACATAACCAGGTGGGCATGGAGGCTCCCGTAGAGGAACGACGTGAATAGTTGAAGAGTCTCTCATGAGGGGTAGCATTAGTAGCTGTGCACAGCAATGATCTAATAGAGTGAAGGGCATCAGGTAAGACAGTCTGCCAGTGTTGAACCGGTAGTTCACCTCCATATGTTAAGGTAACACTACCATGACGCTTCTGAAAGTCCTGACCAAGGATCACATCAGAGCACAGTTGTGGCAGAACAGCTAAATGTACATCTTGATAATCCCTGTCATTAACTCTAAGGTTTACCTTACAAAACCCTAACGTCTGAATAGAGAGAGATGTTGATGCCATGGAAACGGTACCTGATGAGTGATGTACCGTCAAGGAGTGGCGTTTAACTACGTCAAGGTTGATGAAACTCTCTGAGCTGCCACTGTCAATCAGACCATCTACTTCTGTTCCTTTGATGAACACTTTCACAACTGCCTTTGACAGTGAATTTGGAGCAGCCGCAGAAGTCACTGTTGCTAGAGTCGCCTGGTCGGAATGCATAGAAGCACTAGCTCTTGTTGATGTATTAGCACGACATACTTTAGCAAAGTGACCTTTCTTATGGCATTGATGGCACATTGCTTCACGAGCCGGACACTTTGGACGTGGATGTCTTGAAAAACCACAAAGAAACACTTTGTGCCTGCAGCTGCTGTCACTGAAGCAGGTTCCACGGTAACCTCATTAAAAGAGTCTTGGTCGGGAGTTACAGCACTTACCACTCGAGAAGGCTGGGTAGTACTGTACACTTCAGAATTCTTCTGAGCTGAATCTAATGATCTTGCCTGGTCAAGGGTAGTGGCTAAGTCCAGAGTTTTATTCTCCAATAAACGCTGCCTTATTATTGGTGATTGCAGGCCACTGATAAAAGCATCCCTGATGGACTCTTCACAATACTGAGAAGCTGTCACCGCTCGGAAGTTACAGTCCTTACCTAATATTTTCAATGCTTGAAAGTATTCCTCTAAGGATTCACCAATCTGCTGGCGGCGAGTTGCAAGACGATATCGTGCAAAGATTTCATTTGTGGGCTTAATATACTGAGACTTGAGGGCATTGATAGCATCTTCATAGGTATTACACTCAGAAATAACCTCATAGATTTTAGGTGACACAAAGTTGATGAGCAGGCTTAGTTTATCTAGATCTTCCTGAGGAAAGGCTCTCAAGAAGTTTTCGAAAGTCTTAAACCAGTGCTTCCATTCCTGAGCAGCCGTTGATACACTGGGGTCAGAGTCTAGCCTCTCAGGTTTCAGTAAACGCTCCATTTTGCTGTGTAGTCTAGCTCAGAATCGCCACCAGGTAGCCCAGGATATTTGTGTTCAATAAATTGTTGTGATAAAAACACAGGCCTCATTTCTAGGCTTTATTGAACACAAAATCCATGGTACATGTCTGCAACAGAAGAAAATACATCTAATGACTGCTGCTGCAGGACAGGTGATGTAAGGTGCATATGTCCTCAGAAAAGCTATAGCTACTGGCGACATATTTAAGCTTACCATGTAATCTGCATCACGAATGTATTTGTGTAAGAGCGAGACCACACGCCATGCTGGGCCATCGCCGTACTGTTTGTTGTTATTGTTAGGGGCCCCCTGAGGTGGTGCCGTATTGTGTCCTGCTGCGGCTCTCCACAAGAGCGGTATCACTACAGACATGATACAAAGAATTACATTTGGTTATTGAGATTACATGAGGTGTACATGCCAAAAGCCCCTAGTATGCAGGGCATTTTGGGCAGACTTAAAATTAACTTAAAACTAAATTGTAAGAATTTTTGTAGATTAACTCCTATCTAACACGCTCACACATGCTTGCTGGAAGTCCAAGCCCCTAGCCCACTAAACCTCCTTTACCCCCTCCCTCCAACCTTTTCGAGGACGACCCCTATCCCGCCTTCCTTCCCTTACAGATTTATACGCTCTCCAAGTCATTCTACTTTGATCCATTCTCTCTAAATGACCAAACCACCTAAACAGCCCCTATTCAGCCCTCTGACAAATACTTTTAGTAACTCCACACCTCCTCCTAATTTCCACATTCCGAATTTTCTGCATAATAATTACACCACACATTGCCCTTAGACAGGACATCTCCACTGCCTCCAGCCGCCTCCTCGCTGCAGCATTTGCAACCCATACTTCACACCCATATAAATTCAAATTCAAATTCAAATTGATTTATTTCTCTGTAAAAATTACAATGTGTGTTTTACATATTAAGGACTAAGGACTATAATTCAAAGATGGCCGTTAGCATGCCTAGCATGCCTGGGCATGCTAGACATTTCGGGTAGACTTAATACTAGGTTTTTGAGGAGTGGTGGGGGAAAGATTTGTCTTATTGCAGGGATATGTTGAGAAATTTGATGGTGATGACGGAACCTCACAAACTACGGACAGGTGTAATGGTACGAGTGGGGAATGGGAAAAAGGTGGTGGAGGGGGCGGCAGTGTACCCCACATATGACTGGAGAAGCATTTGGGAAGGGTTCAGGGAATTAAGGTTGAGGGAAAGGGACAGGGAGCATATGTACAGATTCATGCATGGAGCGGTGGCTTCTCAGGCAATTCTATTCACCATGGGTTTAGTGCAGAATGGTAGGTGTGAGAAGTGTGGCGTGATGGAGTCGGCATTGCATGTGGTGTATTTTTGCGAAGCATTGAGGGAAGTGAGGGAATGGTTGGGTGGAATCATTCGTGGGTTGGGAGGTGGTGGTGTTTCAATGCTAAGAGCAATATACCTGGATATAGGGGGAGTGGGGCATAGAGAAAGGAGGGGGATTATGTATTGTATGGTGGATTACGTGTGTGGAGCATGGAGATTACGGGAGAAGAGTAACAGGGAGAGGATGAGGGCTTTGGCGACATGCATGTATCGCACCAAGTGTAGGAATAGGGTGGTATATGGTAGGGAATGGGAGTCGGCTTTCGCGGTGGGTTACAGGAACATGAGTATGGGGGATCTATGGGGGGGTCTAACAAGGGGGCTGGACGTCCAGGCTACAGGTGGAGTGGGTGGCTGACAGGGGTGAATGATTCGACAGTGGCCTCAAATTTCAGACACATATACAACAAATCTCCAAGAAAGTCTCAAAGACCGTGGGAATACTATCCAAGATACGGTACTATGTTCCACAACCAGCTCTCCTTACCCTATATCACTCACTCATTTACCCCTACCTCACCTATGGAATCTGCGCATGGGGCTCTACATCAATAACTCATCTCAGACCACTAATAACACAACAAAAGACAGCAATTAGAATGATAACAAATTCTCACTCCAGGCAACATACTCCACCAATATTCAAAAACCTAAACTTACTCACCATACAAGACATCCATACTTTCTACTGTGCCTATTACATACATAGATCACTATGCAAATATTAACCCACCACTCAAACTTCTCCTTACCAATTTTAACAGGACACATGACCATAACACTAGACACAGATCACTTCTCGATGTTCCCCGTGTCCATCTAACACTATGTAAAAACTCAATGCATATAAAAGGCACGAAAATTTGGAATTCATTACCTGTCATTGCCAAAGAAACCCTACCTGTACCCCAATTCAAAACGATGCTAAAAAAAAACACTTTCTCACCCAAAGCTAATTGCTCAATATCAAACATTCCCAGCAAAGTAGAATAATCACTTAACGTAAAAACCTGACTAATCAATTGAATGTAAAACCTGTTATGAATATTACATACTTAGCTAATTATTTCCACAACACTTACATTATAATGACCACGTAAACTAACTGCAATGCAATTAATTGTTTTAAATTGTTATCTCACTCAATTAGTTGCATTGCTACAATTAATCGATATGTTCAACTTATATTCAAACTTTATAACTTAGATATGCAACTTTACTTATTTTATAAATTATCAACCATAACTTTTTACCATGTAGTCTAGAATTAAGTAGATCCAAGAAATAAGGGAACCATTGACTGGATTCAAACTGGTATCATTGTCCGGATTCAATAAGCGGACGGAGTTTTAGGGGACCTTATCAATTTCCCAAACTATAACAAAACTTAGAGATAAGATTGTCCAACCACTTGCACATGCAAATAAAATAGATACGATACAAATAGACGAATCACCACTTCAGGGAACCTATTAGTAGAATATACAGTAAAGCAACCAACAAAAATCAATCATGAAACCCTGTATAATATGCAAACAAACAACCAAACGTTCCTCTGCATGGATTACATGCAACTTTTGTGTAAATGCTGCCACGCCCTTGTGTAGGCATTC
This sequence comes from Cherax destructor, assembly GCA_009830355.1. Taxonomy (NCBI): domain Eukaryota; kingdom Metazoa; phylum Arthropoda; class Malacostraca; order Decapoda; family Parastacidae; genus Cherax; species Cherax destructor. Next base: position 221,270 of record WNWK01001835.1, on the reverse strand, counting down.
AAGACTCTACTACCCGAGATATTAAACAAGGGAAGTGTTTTTGGGTATGTCCAAATGAAACCGAACTGTGGAATAAAATCACATCGATATTAAAAGATGACAACACCAAATCGGACTTCATAAAGAACATGACAGCTTTCTATAACAGTTGGGAAAGTAAAAAATCAGGGCCAGATGGTGCTACCGCCCCTGGTACAGATGTTGAAATGATACCCAATATATTTAAGAATGGAGAAATAAATGATGGTGACCTGAAGAGGGACAGTAGCTCTAGTGAAATAAATGATGGGGAAACAGGTGTAGACAAGGACACACACAAAACAGTGGTACAAACTAGCAATACCACGGTAGATAGTAAACAAGGGGATGCCCAGGGAAATACTGAAGATAAATTACCGGAAAAAGTTGAAGACTCCATTGTTAGCACCAGTAACGAAGGCAGACACGAGACAGGAACACACCCACCAATGGGGAACACAGTCACAAAAAACCAGGGCAAACGGAAACCAGGCCTATGTGAATACTATGCACTTGGTATCTGCAGGCATGGAAAATCTGGGAAATCAGATGGGTCATGCAATTATGATCACCCCAGAAAATGCCGTGACCATATGAAAACAGGCAAATGCAACCTCCCGTCCTGTAAGTTTTTCCACCCTGAAATGTGCCACACATCAATTCAGGAAAGACAGTGCTATAACTTATATTGCCAGGCATACCACCTAAAGGGTACGAGGCGACACAGACCATCCAGACCATGGCAAAATTTGGGTAGCCACAGCCACTCCGGAGAGAGGTTTTTAGTGCCAGGAAGGAAAAAGCTGGCAGGAAATGACAGAAATTGTACACCAACTGCAATCATTTCTGGAGTGGAATCACAGTCAGTGGCCTCCACTCCATTACAACAGATATTAGAGCCAGGAAAAAAAAGACCAATCCCCCATACCACCAATACCACCAACCCAACTACATTCATCTTTGCTAATATACAGGGTCTAAAGCCAGCAACAAACAACAAGGTACCTTACATTCGTAGACTGCTTACAGAGTCAAATGCTATGTTTGCGGCTTTCACAGAGACCCACATAAGAGATCACTTGGACAATGAAATATGGATCCCGGGCTACAACCTATACAGGTGTGACAGAGTGAACAGGCAAAAAGGGGGGGTTGGCCTGTATATCACAGAGTCACTTATATGTTCAGAACTACTAAATGCCTCAAATGATGTAGTTGAAGTATTAGCAATAAAGGTCGAGAATCAAAACCTGGTCATCGTGGTTGTCTACAAGCCCCCGGATGCAACGTCCCAACAATTCCAGGAACAGCTTCTGAAACTTGACCACTGTCTGGAAAATCTTCCAGCTCCTGCCCCCAACATCTTGCTACTGGGGGATTTCAACCTCAGGCACCTAAAATGGAGGAACATTGCAAACAATGTGGTAGCAGAGATAACACCAGGAGGCAGCTCAGATGAAAATTCACACATGCATGAACTTTTAAATCTCTGCACCAAGTTCACCTTAAACCAGCAAATAGTAGAGCCCACAAGATTAGAGAATACGCTGGACCTCATCTTCACCAACAATGATGATCTGATACGAAATGTCATCATATCAAAAACAATATACTCAGATCACAACATAATAGAGGTCCAGACATGCATGCGGGAGCCCCAGATCAACAAATGTGATCAGCCGTGAGGAAGCTTTCTCAAATTGAACTTCAATAACAAAAACATAAGGTGGGACCAAGTAAACCAAGTCCTAAATGATATAAACTGGGAAGATTGCCTAAGCATCACGGATCCCAACCTATGTCTAGAACAAATTAACTCTGTGGTACTTGAGGTTTGCTCAAGGCAAATTCCTTAAGGAAAAGGAGAAGATGCAAACTAGAAAGAGAGAGCGCTCCTATACAGGCGAAGGCAAAGAATAACGGAGCGGCACAGTACTTGCACGGCACAAGGCACAGTACTTGCTCCCATCCTATTCTCCTCATATCAGACATTGACAGGGATATAAGCCACAGTGCTGTGTCTTCCTTTGCAGATGACACCCGAATCTGTATGACAGTGTCCACCGTTGAAGACACTGCAAGACTCCAAGCAGACATAAACCAAATCTTTAAATGGGCTGCAGAAAACAATATGAAGTTCAATGATGAGAAATTTCAATTACTCAGATACGGAAAACGTGAAGAAATTAAAATCTCATCGGAGTACAAAACTAATTCCAACCACCAAAAAGAGCGAAAAACTAATGCCAAAGACCTGGGAGTGATCATGTCAGAGGATCTCACCTTCAAGGACCATAACAAAGTAGCAATTGCATCTGCTCGAAAAATGACAGGATGGATAATGAGAACCTTCAAAACCAGGGATGCCAAGCCCATGTTGACACTTTACAGATCGCTTGTTCTATCTAGGCTGGAATATTGCTGCACACTAACTGCACCTTTCAAGGCGGGTGAAATTGCTGACCTTGAAAATGTGCAGAGAACCTTCACCGCATGCATAAGTGCGATAAACCACCTCAACTACTGGGAACGCTTGAAGTTCCTAAACCTGTACTTCTAGAACGCAGGCGGGAGAGATACATTATTATATACACATGGAAAATTCTCGAGGGCTTAGTACCAAACTTGCACACAAAAATCACTCCCTACGAAAGCAAAGACTCGGCAGGCGATGTAACATCCCCCAATGAAGAGCAGGGGTGCCACTAGCACGTTGAGGGACAACACAATAAGTGTCAGGGGCCCAAGATTGTTCAACTGCCTCCCAGCATACATCAGGGGATTACCAACAAACCCTGGCTGTCTTCAAGCAGGCACTGGACAGGCACCTCAAGTCGGTACCTGATCAGCCGGGCTGTGGTTCGTACGTTGGACTGCGTGCGGCCAGTAGTAACAGCCTGGTTGATCAGGCTCTGGTCCAACAGGAGGCCTGGTCACAGACCGGGCCGCGGGGGCGTTGACCCCTGGAATTCTCTCCAGGTAGACTCCAGATAGGTAGATAACAAGCGGCTTTCTATATAATAGTATGTCACTGATGTCAGCTAGGCCTGTATAACATGTACTTGTACTTGTAGTAAATAAAGATATGGGAGATTCTAAAGAAAAGTTGCAAAGGTTAGTGGACGAGTTTGGGAGGGTGTGTAAAGGTAGAAAGTTGAAAGTGAACATAAATAAGAGTAAGGTGATGAGGGTATCAAACGATTTAAATAAAGAAAAAATGGATATCACATTGGATAGAGGGATTATTGAAGAAGTTTTTTTTTTTTTTTTATATATTTTATTAAGAAACAGGTATATATACATATTACATACATGGAAACGTTCTAAACATATGAACGCTTATAATTACCAACATAATTAACATATTCTAATCGACCAAGAAACTCACCACATTATACTTGTTACGAATACATGATCATCATATTGCTCATAACATCAAGGAGCCTCTATGAACAAAAAAAAAAACCACTAGTCAAAACTTACAAAAGCAATATGCCCCTTCCCTCCTTAACCTTCCTAACTTAAAACTCCCCTCTGAAATCTTTGAGTAAACCAACTATATGTATACATAGCACACCCTATACCCCTAAATCTACACTAAATTGTACTATCTACACTAAATTGTACAATCAGAACTGTATATTACATGGTACCATTATTTCCATGCATCCTCTTGAATTCTGTCAAGTATGTAAATTATAAATATCACAATAATAACTAACGACTACGTTAACACAGATAATCCTAAACCAGGCAAATGTTCTCCACAAGATGAAACAATTAAACTTGGACTGTCTCTCACTGACATCGCAGTGCACTGCGCACCACACCCTAACCGTATATAAAAAAACATTAATATACTTAAATACACATATTACTTTCCTTTGCTGTTATTCTAATAATATTCCTTAATTCTAATCCTGACATTACACATTAAGAGACAGGTATATGTACATATTACATACATAAGAGTGTTCCAAACATATGAACGCTTATAATTATCAACATAAATTACATATGCCAAACAACATAGCACCTCACTACATTACACTAGACACTAGAGCATAATCATAATGTTCCCATTACCTCAAGGTGTCTCTATGAACAATACCACTACTTTTTTATTCTTATTTCCCAGACTAGAGCACTGAACCAGAAAATTCCCCGCCCATTCCCTGATCTATTGCCGAACCTAGAATACCCAGCTACTACCCCCTCCTCCCAATCCCTTTAAAACACAAACCCCCACCCCCTCTCCCCTCCCTACCTACATTACTATCCTCCTACCCACCCTCTACCCATTTCACCTCCCGTGACTTCTACCATAATCAACACCAGTCCTTTCACCTTGGCACCCTCAACATGCTATTCACTGTCATCTCTTGATAACCACTCGAAAAGCCCTGTTCCATACCCCACTATACAAACTCCGATTCCTACATTTTGTCCTATAAAACCCGCTCCTAAAGCCCTTATTCGAACCATCCTCTACGTCCCTCATACCCCAAGATATATGTATAAAATCCAACACCAAATAAGACATCCTCTACATATGCTTTCCGAGAACTTCCCCAAATCTAAACTCAAAGCCCTCAAAACGGATACCCCTCCCTACCTACCATCCTCAAAACTCCCCAAACCATTTCCTCACTGCTTCCAAACCCTCACAAAAATAGATGGCGTGATAAGCTGTATCTACCTCCCCACACCTACGACAATACCCATCCCCACTCAACCCCATTACATAAAGCTGGGCCCTGGACGCCAAAATACCCTGAAGAAACCTATACCCTGTTTCCTCACCCTTGGGTGCACCTTCAACTTCTTTAACCACCCCCAAATTCCTTTCCAATCATACAAAGGATAAACCTCACTCCCTTGCATCTCCATTCTCTCCATCCCCAACCTATCCAAACGGCTTACTCTACACCTTCCGGGTCCTTCATAACCAATAACCCTCGTAAAATAGCCTCACAAAGCAATATATCCTTTCCTCCCCACCACCTTCGCACCTCCTTCATCACCAATCCACGTTTCGTCCCCCTCTCCTCCCTCATCAAAAACTCATGCCTCACAAAAACACTCCTTAACCTACACCTCAAGGGCACCAACCCTAACCCCCACCTCACCCTCGTTTCCACTACTTCCCTACACATCCAATGTCTCCCATTCCCCATACAAACTTCAACACGTACTTCAACAACCGCTGCACATCCACTTCTAAGAGAGGATATACCACCGCCCTAAACCACAATTTACTATACACTAAAACGTTAATAACTACCACCCTTTGCAACAAAGTTACCTCTCTCATTCCCCATCCCTTCATCCTATCAATAGCAGCATCCACTACCAATCTTGAATTTACCTCTCTAGCCACCAAAGGATCAGCACTGAACACTATCCCACATATTTTTATAGTTTTCACACAACTCCATCCCTCCCGTTTCTCCAACGTTCCCCCCGACCAACTGCCTACCTCCAATAAATTAGATTTTTCCTTATTCACCCTCATTCCCGTTGCCTTCCCAAACTTTTCAACAAACTCATTGATCATTATCAACTGCTTCTCAGAAATGACCAAAACTGTAGTATCATCTACATAACCAACAATACCCCCCTCTGCATCCTCCTCCATGTCACCCTCCCGTAAAACCTCCTCCTCCACCAACCTATAAAATGGATCCTGTAATAAGGCAAAAAGGATCTGCGACAGCGGACATCCCTGCCGCAGACCCTTCTTCATCTCCACCTTTCTTCCCACATTCCCATTAATTTGCACCCTAACTAAAGCCCCCTCATACAAAGTTCGAACCCATCCTATAACTACCTCCCCAAACCCTTGCCTACCCAAAATATCCAATAACATTTCCCTGTCCACCCTATCATATGCCCTCTGCCAATCCCCCCCAAATACTCCTCCCATCTGACTATTCTCAATAAACTGCTTTATACGTCTATGCCCCTGTTCTGATACTCCGTCCCGGCACCCCGTATTGTCCCTCATGCAACATTCCCCTAACCCTCTTTTGATCCTGTTTGCTAAAACCTTTGCAAATATTTTATAATCTGCAGTCAATAATGCTATTCCCTATAATCACCTAACCCTCCTGATACCCCTTTCGCCACTAGTACTACAACCCCGTTCTCATCGACTCACCCATATTCCCTCCTCTTTGATTTCATTTACCATTTTAACGATTACCCCTTCAAAACCTGCCAATGCTTAACATACAATTCCCCAGGCAACCGTCTATGCCAGGCGACTTTCCCAATCTCAAACCCCTCACCGCCTCCCATACCTCCTCCTCCAAAATTTCCCCCACATTCCTTCCTCTCTTCCTCACCTAATAATTTCCCAATTCCCCTCAATATCCTACCTTTAGCCTCCTCATCTGTCTCCCCTTTTCATATTTGTTACAAAACCAACCCTCTGCGTACCCCCATCCCCTCCGTTGTCCTCAGTACCGTTCCCTCCTGATACCCTCTCACCCCCTTCCACCTTCAATGATTCTATCAACATACCTTTCCTTCGCCGTTGAAAATTTCTTAACACTACCTTTGACACTTTATTCCCCATAAAACTTCTTCCATACCACTTCGAATCCTTAGTCCATGAAATCTCTCCTCCTGTATTTCCCTTAACTTTGCCCTCAACTCTACCACCTCACCATAATTCTTTCCCTCCAATCCCCACCCTGACACTCACCTAAAAGCCCCTCCAAATACCTCTGATACCCATACCTATACCTCATTTCCTCACCGCCAACCTCTCATAATACTTTCTAATTTCCACTTTCCCCGTCTCATTCCACCATTTAACAACTGACTTTATCCCTATCCCCCCACAACCCTTCCCACCACTGCTCAAATGCCTCCTCCTCCCTTCCCTTTCCAATAACCTCGTATTCAATTTCCAAAACTCTTATACACATGCACAACCCCTTCCCACCCTCCTTCACATTTCACACCCCTGTGATCTGAAAAACCCAAATCAAAGCATTCCACCTTTCGCACATCCACCGACCTTGTCACATATATTCGATCCAGTCTTGCCGCATAATTATTCCTTAAGAAAGTATATTCCACCAACTCATCCCTTCCCCCCACCACATCCACCACCCCCACCGCCCCCAATACATCCCTTAGAGACCCCAAAACACACCCCCTTCGGGCTCCACATCCCTAATCCGAATCACACTATTCCAATCCCCAGCTATAATCGCTACTTGGGGCAATCCTCTGAAAGCATACGTCAACTTGTTATTAACAAAATCATCCTTGATACTCCTATTAGCAACAGCCGGCATATATACCCCAAGGAAACTTACTTGTACCCCACCCCACTCCCCGTTCACCCTTACCACTCGACTTCCCACATGCTCCCATGATGACAAGGTAAAAGGACTGGACTCTCTAATACCCACCATCACCCCACCCTTGAAAGCCCCTGCGTCACACGCAAAAACCCTATACCCCTTAACTACCAGTTCTGATCCTATTTGATAATTGTGTTCTTGGAAAAATATCACATCTACTCTCATCCTCTTCAATGTTACTTCAACCCATTTACGTTTGACCTCGTTCCTGAGGCCATTAACATTCATCGTTACACACCTAAAGTGAAGGGCTGGGGTTTTCCTTCTGCTTCAGTACTCTTTTGTCTAGTTTTCCATGTGTTGCTCCTTCCAACCCTCCCTTAATCCTCCCATCACCCTTTATATCCCTTCTATCACCATTACCCTTCACCCTACTTCCTTTTCCCTGCACCACATCCGCCCACACCTTCTTACCAGGCCTTTGTGCAGCAGTTAATAGGTCATCCTCAGATTCTTCCCTGGCCTTTTCCTTGATTCCCTTTGTCTCCACTTACTTCCATACTCTCTTCCCTATGTATTTCTGCTACCACTACTGACACTGTACCCTGAACCTCAACTTGATGTCCTGTCTTCCCCAGGACTTCACTTCGTCCTTCAGTGCCGTCATTGACGTCAATTTGATTCTCCCCAATTCCCATCCCTGCCACTTCCTCAAGTGACAAAGGACCACCTCGAATGAACTCATTCAGATCCTCCAAGATCTCAGCCTCCTCCCGTACATCCCTCTGACTCTCGTCCATAGACGTTACACCAGTCACTACAGATTCTGCAGGCTGCACCCTGTCCACCTCTCCCTGTACTCTTTCCTCCTGCTCCACCTCTCGCTCCATACCTGACGTACCATGCCCTCCTTCACACCATCTCCTTGTTTCCTTGCCAATTCTTCGTCCTGTTGCACTCCTTCATCCGTCCGTAGTATATCCTCCTTCCCGACGTTACCCTCCTCAGGCCTTTTACGTTGACAGTCAACCGCCAGGTACGCACCTGTCCAACATAGGTAACATATACCTGAGTGCGAAAACCATGCATTAAGATAAAGGAGGGTATGGGATTCCTTAATGTCATTTTTACCGAATATGTGCCTTCCAACATACCAGCGTAAAGACCATTCATCCATCTACCAACAGTAACAGCATGGACAATCCCATACATCTTCATCATTTCCTGTATGTCACTTTCCCCAGCTTCAAATGGAACGTTTCGCAACTTTATCCACTTGTAAGTTGCCGAAACGTCCCTTACACATACCTCCAGTCCTTGCATTACCACCAGCCGCTTGTCCTGATATTTATCCACAACTCTGGTATACGCCGCCGTACATGCAAATTTCACGAAGATCTGTCGTGCCCCGTTAAGGGCTATGCCGTACAATTCTGAGTGGTCCACACCCAGAGAATCTCGAAGTATAGCCGGCAAGACAACGTCCACGTTTGACGGATAAACCGCTCCCTGAAGTACTTCAATACCAATGGTGTTTACGCGGCGCCTGTATCCCTCCGTCATGGCTGTGAAAATAAAATCTCACAAGTCGGCCACCAGAGGTCTCCTCAATACACCCGCACACAACCAAGGCTGGGCGTGGAATGTTTGAAGAAGTGAATGTTTTCAGATATTTGGGAGTTGACGTGTCAGCGGATGGGTTTTGAAGGATGATGTTAACCATAGAATTGATGAAGGAAAAAAGGTGAGTGGTGCGTTGAGGTATCTGTGGAGACAAAAAACTTTATGGAGGCAAAGAAGGGAATGTACGAAAGTATAGTGGTACCAACACTCTTATATGGGTGTGAAGTATGGGTTGCAAATGCTGCAGCGAGGAGGCGGCTGGAGGCATTGGAGATGTCCTGTCTAAGGGCAATGTGTGGTGTAAATATTATGCAGAAAATTCGGAGTGTGGAAATTAGGAGGAGGTGTGGAGGTACTAAAAGTATTTGTCAGAGGGCTGAAGAGGGGTTGTTGAGGTGGTTTGGTCATTTAGAGAGAATGGATCAAAGTAGAGTGACTTGGAGAGCGTATAAATCTGTAGGGGAAGGAAGGCAGGGTAGGGGTCGTCCTCGAAAAGGTTGGAGGGAGGGGGTAAAGGAGGTTTTGTGGGCTAGGGGCTTGGACTTCCAGCGAGCATGTGTGAGCGTGTTAGATAAGAGTGAATTGAGACGAATGGTTTTTGAGACCTGACGATCTGTTGGAGTGTGAACAGGGTAACATTTTGTGAAGGGATTCAGGGAAACCAGTTAATTGATTTAGTTGGACTTGAGTCCTGGAAATGGGAAGTACAATGCCTGCACTTTAAAGGAGGGGTCTGGGATAGTGACAGCTGGGAGGGACTATTCTCAGCTGTCGTATCTGAGCGCCTCTGCATGAGTGTGGTGAAAGTGTTGAATGATGATGAAAGTATTTTGTTTTGGGGGATTTTCTTTCTTTTGGGTCACCCTGCCTCGGTGGGAGACGGCCTGTTGAATATATATATATATATATATATATATATATATATATATTTATTATTATATATATATATATTATTATTATTAATATATATATATATATATATATATATATATATATATATATATATATATATATATATATATATATATATATATATATACATATACATACATATATATATATAATATATATATTATATATATATGTGTATGTATATATATATATATTTTATATATATATATATATATATATATATATATATATATATATATTATATATATATACTTTACATATTATATATATATATATATATATAATATATATATATATATATATATATATACTACATCACACATTATATATATAATAATATTATATATATATATATATATATATATATATATATATATATATATATATATAAGTTTAAATAAATTTAAATAATATTATCATAAGTAGTACTTTAGAAAAAGTGTTATGCAATTGCGTCAGGGAGACTCATACAGGTGGGACATAGCAAGGTATGAGACTATCAAAATAACTAACTCAATGGTTAAGGAGTAGTTTACTTGTTAGCATGAGAGGCGCGCCCGCTGACTGGCTATCTCCACCACAGCAAAAGTTTCTCCCTCAGACACTGATCAGCACTGGTATTCCTTGGGTTACAGCACCACGAAGATAGACGTCTTCTACAACGCTGTGCCTCTGTCATCTAGGTTTGTCGGGAATGTCTTGCTTTGATTTCCTATCCGAGTGTGGATAACTAAATATGCCACTGTGTATGTTTCAAATTAGTGTTCGTAGCAGTTTCTAAAATCCCTGCTATCACCCTCCAAATAGTTTAATTATAAACCAATTACGTAATTCTATATTTTTTTTTTATAGATTCTATGTATTCATTAATTCCTCTGTACTTTAGCGTGCAAAGTTAGTCAGATGATGAATTAGACATGTGCAACATCTGAGTTATCTTTATTTTGTAGATTTGTTGCCCTCCAGTGGTTTTGTCAATACATACACATAATCGGGAGACTGGCTTTGTATGTAGAAGACAGAAAAGTATATTTTTGGTTTAAACTAAAATATAAAATTCTGGACTCTTGCCTTTTTATCTTGAACCTCTAGCTTACTACATTAGTAAAAAAGTACCTCCGAATGTTCTTTCCAAGTCCAGTTTAAGGACTGGTGCAGTTATGTCTTTAGTTCTAGCATGAGCTGTCGTCTAGACTGGTGTTTCATAAATGACCTGACTTACAGCCAATACCATCCATTCCTTCTCTCGCTCCTGCTCTAAATAAGTGTTTCCTGTAGTATTATTCTTACCACATTTTAATGACTAAAAAAACTGACAAACCATTCTTAAAACCAGTAATAATTAGGAACCATGCTCATTCTTGCTTCTCTCCTTGTGTTTACACAGCTTTTCTCACTGCTCTTCTAACCCGATCTTTCTCTCCATTCTTGTCATTACCTTTTAATCAATAAGACGCTTTAATCTGCCGCAGTTCTAGAAAGGCATTTCATTAAATTTTTTTTCATTGCCCCTTAACAGCTGAATGATGCTTGTAAAGGTAAGTGATTCGCTCCACGGATGTTGAAGCAATACTGAGAGGCACCCTGTGGGAGTGGTTTTGTCGTGGGTATTAAATACATCCTTGTTATTCCTGCTGGGGGTTATTTTGGGACTTCGTAAGTCCACAAGTTAATTTTGCAATAATTCTTAAAATATGTCAGCAGAAGCTGATACTGTAGTCGCATCTCGTGCATGGCCAAAACTGATTAGTCACAGAAGCCAACATCTGATACTATTTTGAACTTTCCCACAGCCTACCTCCTGGGTATGCTGCCGGACCTGTACTAGGCTTGTGGTTATGCTAGTAAGAATGTAGATAAGTATTTTGCCTGTGGGTTCCCCACTGATACTTTAAATGATGATAGACCATAGGGTTATGGATTCGTGACTGCAGCAGAAGCTGCGAGGTTTTTTGCTAGTTTAACGACTCATTTTGTTGCTCAAGATTACTTGCTGGGTGAAGGAGCACTTCTCTCTAATGCCAAATGTCAAGTAACCATTGACGGAAATTCCAAGGGAACCGAATACATCTCACGGCAGCAAAATGCAGGTGGGTTGTGGAGATTCTCGGACATCTGTGAGACTTGCTAGGCCTTCAGTCTGCACAGGCTTGCGTTCAGTAATTCGAGTGAAGTATGTCTGGAAGACTGTTGTCCCTAGGATACTCTGGTTTGTTAATTACGAAACCATCGGATGTTTTTGTTGTTCGGATTAAGTGGCAAAGTAAGTGGTCTAGTAATTTTTTTCCTAGACGTGCTTATGCTACCCTAAATGGAAGGGACTTGAAGAATTTCATTTATTTCATTAGATGTACAGGGCTACTAGGAAGGTGCCTTAGTGCTATTGAGATTCTTGATTCAGTGAAGCGAAAATATTCTGTTTTCCTTTGAATTTAGCATCATTATCTTTCATTCTTCCAGTTAGTGTATAACCCCTACGGGTTAATATATAATGTACGGTGACACTGCTTCTTGAGCCAGAAGTTTACCACAACATAAAGGGCTTCTACCAATGTATGTGGCACTCACTCCAGAAAGTTCTCGTAAATACGAGCATGTAAAAAAATCACTGTTGGCAGACAAGCATTGTGATCCTACATAAGCGAATGTATAGACAGCATCCTGCAAGAACTTTGCACAGCGTAGTATACTTAGTGACTGATATCCTAGTGGCGCTGAACTAACGACCCGTCTGCTTCTTATCCTTAGTCCCTCCTGGTACACCCTTCGCCCCCCCCCCCTGGAAAGGGGCGCTTAATAATCCAAGAAGAGTAGCACCTGATATGGTTCATTATACAGGGGGCAACAGACGTCACCCCCCTTCCCGAAAGGGGGGAACTAGGCGTCGACCCCCATTCCCGTACGGGGGTGGTACCAGGCGTCAGCCCCCCCATTCCCGTACGGGGGGGCACCAGGCGTCGGCCCCCCATTCCCGTACGGGGGGCACCAGGCGTCGGCCCCCTCATTCCCGTACGGGGGGGCTGGCACCAGGCGTCGGCCCCCCTTCCCGTACGGGGGGCTGGCACCAGGCGTCGGCCCCCCCATTCCCGTACGGGGGGCTGGCACCAGGCGTCGGCCCCCCCCTTCCCGTACGGGGGGCTGGCACCAGGCGTCGGCCCCCCCCTTTCCCGTACGGGGGGCTGGCACCAGGCGTCGGCCCCCCCCTTTCCCGTACGGGAGAGGGCACCAGGCGTCGGACCAAACTTCCCGTACGGGGCGGGGGGCACAAGACGTCGGCTCCCCCTTTCACGTACGGAAGGGGGGACCAGGCGTCGGCCCCCAACTTCCCGTACGGGGGCACCAGGCGTCGGCCCCCCTTCCCGTACGGGGGGGGGCACCAAGCGTCGGGCCCCCTTCCCGTATGGGGGGCACCAGACGTCGGTGTCCCCCTTCCCGTATGGGGGGGCACCAGGCGTCGGTGTCCCCCTTCCCGTATGGAGGGGCACCAGGCGTCGGTGTCCCCCTTCCCGTATGGGGGGCACCAGGCGTCGGTGTCCCCCTTCCTGTACCGGGGGGGCACCAGGCGTCGGTGTCCCCCTTCCTGTACCGGGGGCACCAGGCGTCGGTGTCCCCTTCCTGTACCGGGGGCACCAGGCGTCGGTGTCCCCCTTCCTGTACCGGGGGCACCAGGCGTCGGTGTCCCCTTCCTGTACCGGGGGCCCGGCGTCGGTGTCCCCTTCCTGTACCGGGGCACCAGGCGTCGGTGTCCCCTTCCAGTACCGGGGGCACCAGGCGTCGGTGTCCCCCTTCCTGTACCGGGGGGCACCAGGCATCGGTCCCCACCTTCCTGTACCGGGGGCACCAGGCGTCGGTCCCACCTTCCTGTACCGGGGGGGCACCAGGCGTCGGTCCCCACCTTCCTGTACCGGGGGGGCAACAGGCGTCGGTCCCCACCTTCCTGTACCGGGGGGGCAACAGGCGTCGGTTCCCACCTTCCTGTACCGGGAGGGGCACCAGGCGTCGGTCCCCACCTTCCTGTACCAGGGGGGCACCAGGCGTCGGTCCCCACCTTCCTGTACCGGGGGCACCAGGCGTCGGTCCCCACCTTCCTGTACCGGGGGCACCAGGCGTCGGTCCCCACCTTCCTGTACCGGGGGCACCAGGCGTCGGTCCCCACCTTCCTGTTCCGGGGGCACCAGGCGTCGGTCCCCACCTTCCTGTACCGGGGCACCAGGCGTCGATCCCCACCTTCCTGTTCCGGGGGACCAGGCGTCGATCCCCACCTTCCTGTTCCGGGGGGACCAGGCGTCGATCCCCACCTTCCTGTTCCGGGGGACCAGGCGTCGATCCCCACCTTCCTGTTCCGGGGGACCAGGCGTCGATCCCCACCTTCCTGTTCCGGGGGCACCAGGCGTCGATCCCCACCTTCCTGTTCCGGGGCACAGGCGTCGATCCCACCTTCCTGTTCCGGGGTGGGGCACCAGGCGTCGATCCCCACCTTCCTGTTCCGGGGGCACCAGGCGTCGACTCTTGAAGGTTTGCAGTATACTAAGGTGAAGGAGAACATGGAAGACTTGGATTAGATCTCTACCTAAAACTAATCAGTAACTTTATTTTGAAACTTGCTAGAACACACTGGACTATTAGTGATATTAGATTGGAATCTAGTATTAGGTATTTTAATAAATTTGTTCCCTCATAGCCATCCTGTGGGTGGTAGTGAAAGTTAGACACATAAAGGGCTCAGGCGCTGGGTCCCAGTTTTGGGATAAAAATATTTTTTTTTTAACGTTGTTTACGCAGATATGAATTTTCACCTACATTAGAATTTAGAAACATTAGACGTGGTTTCCTTACACCGATTGTCTATGTTCACCCATCAGTAAAATGGGTACCTGGGTGTTAGTAGACTGGTGTGGGTCGCATCCTGGGACAAAACTGACCTAATTTGCCAGAAATGCTCCGCATAACAAGGGACTTTCTATATAGTAGTATGTCATTGATGTCAGCTAGGACTGTATACCTTGTACTTGTAGAAATAAAGATATTAAACTCGTGTACCTGTCGCCCAGCCGGAGCTGGGTCGGAGTGAACTCAGTTTTTGGATTGTATGCACCAAACATGTGGCTCCTACCTTATGATAGACCGACTAATCTTCCTTAGTCGAGAGTTAATGAAGAGAGAGTATACTGACGCTGAGAACCTGTACTAGAAATAAAATCCTGATAAACACTAACATCACACACGTATATCTGGATTATACCTGGAGTTTCGGGGGTCAACGCCGCCGCGGCCCGGTCTGTGACCAGTCCTCATGGTGGATCAGGACCTGATCAGGTACTGACTTCAGGTGCTTGTCCAGTGCCTGCTTCAAGACAGCCAGGGGTCTTTTGGTAATCCCCCTTACGTATGCTGGGATGCAGTTGAACAGTCTTGGGCCCCTGACTGAAGCTTGTCCATGTTAATTTTGGTGTGGGCACCATACCACCATTGCATACTCTCATGTTTTTATTTTCCAAAATAAGTGGTTCAGATACATCAAGTGTGGGAAAGCTCTTGCTGAGTACATGTGAAAGTTTTCAGTTAGCACCGTATTGTGTTCTCTTATCATGCTAGTGGCACCCCTGCTTTTCATTGGGGGAATGTTGCATCGTCTGCCGAGTCTTTAGCTTTCATAGAGTAATTTTTCGTGTGCAAATTTGGTACTAATCCCTCTAGGATTTTCCAAGTGTGTATAATTATGCATCTCTCCCGCCTGCGTTCCAGGGAGTACAGTTCGAGGAACTTCAAGTGTTCCCAGTAATTGAGGTGTTTTATCGCAGTTGTGTGCCGTGAAGGTTTTCTGTACATTTTCTTGGTCAGCAATTTCACCTGCCTTGAAAGGTGCTGTTAGTGTGCAGTAATATTCCAGCCTAGATAGAATAAGCGACCTGAAGTGTCATGGGCTTGGCATCCCTAGTTTTGAAGGTTCTCGTTATCCATCCTGTCATTTTTCTAGCAGAGGCGATTGATACAATGCTGCGGTCTTCGAAGGTGAGATCTTCTGACATTATCACTCCCAGGTCTTTTACATTAGTTTTTCGTTCTATTGTGTGGCTGGAATTTGTTTTATACTCCGATATGGTTTTCCATATTGGAGTAATTGAAATTTCTCGATATTGAACTTTATATTGTTTTCTTCGGCCCATTTAAAGATTTGGTTGATGTCCGTCTTGAGTCTTGCAGTGTCTTCAATGGAGGACACGTGCAAATTCGAGTGTCATCTGCAAATGAAGACAGTGCTGTGGCTTACATCCCTGTCAGATATGAGGAACAGGATGGGAGCGAGTACTGTGCCTTGCGGAACAGAGCTTTTCACAGTAGACGCCTCAGACTTGACTGTTTACTACTACTCTTTGTGTTAGGAAATTATAGATCAATATACCAACTTTTCTTGTTATTCCTTTATGCATTTTCTGTGCTATTACACCGTCACACTTGTCAAAGGCTTTTGCAAAGTCTGTGTATACTACATCTGCGTTTTGTCTTCTAGAGCATCCAGGACCTTGTCACAGTGGTCCAGTAGTTGGGACAGGTAGAAGCGACCTGCTCTAAACCCATGTTGCCCTAGGTTGTGTAACTGATGGGTATCTAGATGAGTGGCGATCTTGCTTCTTAGAACCCTTTCAAAGATTATGATATGGGACGTTGGTGCTGTCTGTAGTTCTTTGCCATCGCTTTATTGCCCTCTTTGTGGAATGGGGCTATGTCTGTTGTTTTTAGCAGCTGTGGGACGACCCGTGTCCATGCTCCCTCTCCATTAGATGTTAAAAACACATGATAGGGGTTTCTTGCAGTTCTTGATGAACGCGGAGTTCCATGAGACTGGGGCAGAGTGCATGGGCATGTCATTTATCGCCTTTTCGACGTCATTTGATGTCAGGATAATATCAGGTTTGAATCTACCAGATTCTGTCTCGCTCATAAAAAAAAACCATTTAGGTCTTCAATTCTGTATTTAGCGGCTCTCTAAAAACAGTCATATTGGGACTTGAGTAGCTCACTCATTTCCTCGCTGTCATCTGTGTAAGACCCATTTCGTTTAAGTAGGGGCCCAATACTGGATGTTCTCGAATTAGATTTGGCATAAAAGAAATATTTTGAGTTTCTTTCAGATTCATTTTTGGATTTTAGTTCTTCCAGAGTTTCTTGACTCCTGAAAGATTCCTTTAGCTTAAGTTCGACGTTTGCTATTTCTCTGACCAGTGCCTCCCTTCGTATTACAGATACTCAGTAGATATTTACCACAATTTCTAGAAGCTTGCCCGACTGTTTATCTATGTCAAAAACTGGTTCTGAAGCCTCTTGCTCATATAACTATAATTTGCAGAAGGAAGCGAAGTGGACTGCACCTCAGCAGCAGCATAGGAGCGGAGTGTTCTTCACGATCAAGGACCTCCGGCAGTCTCGCCAGAAACACCCGTGTGCGTGAGACAGACAGTTGGAGAATGATTATCAAATGTGGATGTAAAAAAGAATTATGACTACTAATTGTAGAGGTAATATTGTTGTACACGGTAATTATAACGTACGAAATAAAGAATTTGATCCAGATTTCATTAATAGTAACATGACAAAATCAAGGACTGAACTTAAATATTCATACCCTAAACAACAGAGAGAGACAATCAAATGTAATACTAGTACTTTTAAAGCCAAAACAAACATAAAAGAGAATGACGGCCAATGGCAAACAATTAAAAATGAGAAGGCGCGAGACGGGGTAACCACGGCTCTTTATGTTCCTGTCAAGCCAGTGAGTATCAAGATAAATGCATCTGAGAGGATCTCGGATAAGCGTGATCCATCTGTCATGGCATGTAGGAGCGCAAACAGCAGCTATGGCGACCCAGCAAGAAGAGGGGTGGAACCTCGGAGTGCAGAGAAACTACAGACTCGTGCTAATTTAACCACGGGCCATTACGTCCCTCTTTCAGAGGGAGTCAGTCATCAGCCTGCAGATGCCAGTCACCACTCTGAGGCAGGTCGTTACCACCGTCATCCTCACGACGCAGGTCGATACCACCGTTATCCTCACGACGCAGGTCGTTACCACAGTCATCCTCACGACGCAGGTCGTTACCACCGTCATCCTCACACCAGCATTAGGTACCATAGCAATGAATTTCCTGATACCAGATTCACTAACTTCCGTCAACACTCGTATACTAGTCGTCTTTACCAACGTCTTGGCAGTCGTCAGAGAAATTACTTCCATGGCCCCATACCCGGCTTTCACTCCCGTTACCTTCCCAACACCAACATACACCACATCCCAACGCAGCGTCACAACACCAACATACACCACAGCCCAACGCAGCGTCACAACACCAACATACACCACAGCCCAACGCAGCGTCACAACACCAACATACACCACAGCCCAACGCAGCGTCACAACACCAACATACACCACAGCCCAACGCAGCGTCACAACACCAACATACACCACAGCCCAACACAGCGTAACAACACACACCACAGTCCAACACAGCGTCACAACAACACAAGTTATGATAAAGATAATGTGAACAAAACTCAGAAAAAAGATGACAGTCGCAAAAGTTTTGAACATATTTGGAATAGAGGTGTGACAGAGCGTGACTTTAAGTCAAACTTAAGCTGGCACACACCAGTCACTAAGATAGAAGTGACTCAAAAAGAAAAGCTGACAAAATCTGAAAAAGATGCGAAAGTAGATAAAATTCGCGTCAAATTACAGAATTTCGAGATAAACAAAAAGGAAACCAATAGAGAAAGAGAGATCGCTGTGAAGTGTGAAAACAGGAGAGAAAAAACTATATACAAGCAATCAGACGAAAATGTAATTAATAGAGGACAAATGAATCTCGGTAAGTGTGAAAGTAAAGTGTCTTGGAGCAGTGCAGGTTCATCTGCTGTTAACAACTTTACTCCCTCATCCAGGAGTGTCTGCGTTTCAGACACCAAAAACGCAAATGTCGAAAAGAGTCACAAAAGTGGCAAAATTAGAGAAAAGTTGAAAAAGAGAAAAAAAGATCCAGTAAAAGTTTTGGGTCGACACATGGTGACGTGTTCGTATGTGATGGAAGACAAAGTGGTGGACACTTGTCCACTTGGCCACACCCTGGACCCAGCGCTCACTTCTTTCAACATCACCACGGGACGTCTCACGGCCTTCTGCACCTCTTGCAACATTAAAATATATATGAATCAAACTTGGACTCCGGAGCTATGAGAAGCCTCGCGGTATTATCATTTGAGCAGTACATTATTATAATAATAAAGGGGGAAGCGCTAAATCTGTAGGATTATCCAGCGCCTGGGGGCGGGTATGTGAAGGTATTCAGGCTTAATTCAGGAAACTGGAGCAAAGATCAAATTCCCTAGATCAAGAGCCCCTCACCAGCATCAAGGAACCTTCCCTGAGGGGTTGAGCAGTACAGTACCTGAGTATAGTAAACAAAGACGTAACGCGATAAGTAATAAATGTACGTAGTACAGTGAAATTTTATTACTAAAAGTTTCACCCTCGAGCGGTCATTATTACTTGTTCTTGTATTTTCTTGAAGCTCATTCGTGGGTCAGACGTTGTGCCAATAAACTTCAATAATTACCACAATAACTGACCGCTGCTGGTATATATTTAAGAAACCATGAACAATTTCAAATATATTTATCCCTGGCTTTACCTGATAATAAACAACACTTGTTAATTATATAATTCACTGTATAAATTGTTTGATTAAATAATTTGTCTTCATAATCTTATTTTATTTGCAATTTAGTCTAAACATCTTCACTTTCAAATACGTAAATAAGTTTTTTTTTTTTTATTAATTTGCCTGATATTATTTTTAATTAAAGATCAAGTGAATCTCGCCATACTAAAATTTCCTGTTACTTAACATATAAAAGGTAATTGTTGGATTTTAGTTTTCCATCAACTGCTGACAAACCTGGTTAACCATTATTACAATCATGGGGAGGCGCTAAACCCGTAGGATTATACAGCGCCTGTGGGGAGGGATGTGGAAGGCTTAATTCAGGGAACTGGAGCACAGATCCAATTTCCTAGATCAAGAGCCCCTCACCAGCGTCAAAGAACCTCCCTTGAGGGGAGGCCTCCAGCGTTGAAGCATTAATGAAATGGCAAATACTTTTAACTATTGACCTAGATTGTTAGGCAGTTACCTCTTGTCAGTTTTCACTAAAGGGAGATGATAAACACTCTTCTGTCTAAGGTTAGCTAACCTTCATATGGTGTATTGAAACATAAGTGGTTAGATAAATCTTATTAGGTCGGTATGGTACAGTAGACGGTGAATTAGCCTGGTAGTTTTAGGACTGGCTTGCCATGGTTCGAGGGCGGTGAGTTGGTCGTGCCTCTAAAGATTTATAGTCAACCTTTCCCATACTTCGATAGCTCCAATCTCCGAAGTTTAGCACTTAGTAAATATGCCACTGATGGGAGGTTCCTTGAAACCGGTGAAGGACTCTTGATCCGGGAATTAAACCTGATCTCTTCCTTACATCGAACCTGATTTCCTCTCAATCTTCACGCGTTAAATGATCATTAAGGCTTGACACTATTTCCCCCCAGATTATAAAATGAAAGCAACCAAATGAGAACTCCAGTCATTTCTGGCTGCCTACCACTATTATTTGCTGAAGCACTATTGCTTGGCTCTGCTTTATTATCAAACGGTTTTGCTAAGCCCAGCTCAACTAGTTCTAAAGGTGCTCCTCTTCAAGGGGGGCTCCTTGCTGTGGTGAAGAGGCTCTTGGTCTGAGGAATTAAACCTTTTGGTCTTCTTCCTCAGACCGAACCTAATTACCCCCTCCCTTTTCCCATTTTCCCCATCCTCCCTTTTTTCCCTTAACTCCTCATCCCTCCCTTATTTCCTTCCCATTTTTACCCTGGGAGCTTCCCTCCACAGGCATTCTAGTTCCTAGGTAGGGGAAAGGGTATCATGGTCCATCCCATTCTGTTGAGGTCCTTGGCGGTGGTGTAATTTGCCATGGAATCTGGATCGCCTAGGGATGTCCCGATCCCCCTCCGGTCTCCCGGGGGGTGGCGCCGGGTGTATCTCTGGAGGCCACCTTTCGGATTCCGGGGGTGGTGGCCGAAGGTGGTATGCTTTGTGGCGGATATCTGGCCGCCTTCTCTTTTGTCCGCCGAGGTGGCTCGGTGGATGCGAGGTTGCTATCCCTGATTGCTGGTTTACTGGCATGAAGGGTAGGGTATGGCACGGGTTCCATGCAGCATCTGCACTACTTGTGGTGTTGAGGTCCTCTTGGGCACGGAGGGGGATTTATGCCCCTTTCATTCCTCCTAGGAGCTATTCCTCCACGTTCCCCCTTTTTTTTTATTCTTTTATTTTTATTGTTTTTTCTTAAAGAAAGAAGTAACCTAACCATGGCTGACCCAATCCATGAATCCAATACCCCTGGGCCCCTTCCTGATACCGCACCTAGTTCTGACCCTACCTCGTTAATGGACAACTCTAATACCCCTGTACCTCTTGCTGGTGCCGGTTCGTCACCTGCTTCAGGTACCGGGGTTCCGACTGGCCCTTATGACATATCTGACCTTCGCTCTTCTCTGACCTTGATTCCGGCTTCTCCCTCGATGGTGCGGCAATTTTTGGATCGCTCGCCCGTCACCCATCGGACCACCCCCGGTCCCTCGTCCAAACGACCAAGACCCTTACATGATGATTCGACACTTCCTTCTCGTTCATCTCAAACGACCAGCACATCATGCACTCCCCTTAAACACTTTGTTTCACACTACTCAATGGACAAAGTTTTTTACTCTAAGACCGACTACTCCAACTACCTATCTTTCCGATTATAGTATTGGTAAAGCTCTCCTACGCCATGTAGGGAAAGATATCTCATTTCACTCTCGAGAGTGGCACTCGCATCATCACGGTCCAGAATGCTGGCCAAGCTCGCGATCTTTCTCTTCTTACGACCATAGATACTATTCCTATCACTATTGACAAGCATCATTCTCTTAATTCTTGTAGTGGTACTGTCATTTTGCCCCACACCATTGTCCAACGGAATTTCCAGACATGTGGTGATGACATTTTGGAGCAGCTTGAGCTCCAAGCCTCTTTAAGGGGGGCTCCTTGTCGCGGTAAAGAGGCTATCGGTCTGAGGAATTGGACCTCTTGGTCTTCTTCCTCAGACCGAACCTAATTAACCCCTAATCCCCCATCCCCTTTCCCATCCTCCCTTTCCTTTCCTCCTCCTCATCCCTCCCTTCTTTCCTTCCCATTTTTACCCTGGGAGCTTCTCTCCACAGGCTTTCTAGTTCCTAGGTAGGGGGAAGGGTACCGTGGTCCAATCCCATTCCGTTGAGGTTCTCGGCGGTGGTGTAGTTTGCCGTGGAATCTGGATCGCCTGGGGATGTCCTGATCCCTCTCCGGTCTCCCGGGGGGTGGCCTTGGGTATCTTTCGGGCGACGGGTGTATCTCTGGAGGCCACCTTTCGGATTCCTGGGGTGGTGGCCAAAGGCGGTATGCTTTGTGGCAGATATCCAGCTGCCCTCTCTTTTGTCCGCCGAGGTGGCTCGGTGGATGTGAGGTTGGTATCCCGGATTGCTGGTTTACTGGCATGAAGGGTAGGGTATGGCACGGGTTCCATGCAGCATCTGCACTACTTGCGGTGTTGAGGTCCTCTTGGGCGTGGATGGGGATTTACACCCCTTTCATTCCTCCTAGGAGCTATTCCTCCACGTTCCCCCCTTTTTTTTTTTTTTTTTTTTTTTTTAAAAACAAAAAGAAAGAAGTAACCTAACCATGGATGCCCTAATCTGTGAAACTACCCCCGGGCCCCTTGATACCGCACCTAGTTCTGACCCTACCTCGTTAATGGACGACTCTTCGGACAACCCTGTACCTCTTGCTGGTGCCGGTTCGTCACCTGCTTCAGGTACCAGGGACCCGACTGGCCCTTTCGATACGTCTGACCTTCGCTCTTCTCTGACCTTGATTCCGGCTTCTCCCTCGACGGTGCGGCAATTTTCGAATCGCTCTGCCCGTCTCCCATAGGACCACCCCTGGTCCCACACCCAAACGACCAAGACCCACACATGACGATTCGACACTTCCTTCTCGTTCATCTCAGAAATGACCAGCTCATCCTGCACTCCCCTTAAACTCTGTTTCAAACTACTCAATGGACAAAGTTTTTTACTCTGCGACCGACTTCTCCTAATACCTATCTTTCAGACCATAGTATTGGTAAGGCTCTGCTATGCCATGTTGGTAAAGACATCTCATTTCACGCTCTCAAGAGCGGCACTCGCATCATCACGGTCCAGAATGCTGGCCAAGCTCGCGATCTTTCTCTTCATACAAACATTGATACTGCTCCTGTTACTATTGACAAGCACCATTCCCTCAATTCTTGTTGTGGTTCTGTCATTTTGCCCCACACCATTGTCCAATGGAATTTCCAGACTTGTGGTGATGACATTTTAGAGCAACTTGAGCTCCAAGAACTCCCTATCCTTAAAGTTGACACTTTTGTCCTCCCTGCCAACAAGTGAAGACATTATCCTTGCAATATAGCTCGTTTAACATTTGACTGCCGTGAACTACCACCTTCGGTTTACATTGCAGGTCAACGTTTACAAGTTCAAAAGGTGACCCCTACACCACAACAGTGTAGAAACAGCTGGCGTTTTGGTCATCCAGCGAAATATTGCAGGTCCATGGCCGAATACCCAGTCTGTGGTGCTGACGACCATGCCAGTTCTTCTTGTACACTACCTCCCTCTTGCCTTAACTGTCATGAGGCACATCAGTCGTATTCTCGTCGTTGTCAGGTTTACATGAATGAGCGGGAAATTCGTTGTCTCAAAGAGGTGGAAGGCTTCTCATATGCTATGGCCGTCTCTCATCTACGCCTTCAAGGGAGACTTCCCCGCATTTCCTATTCTCGAATTGCTAAACGTCACCCCGCTTCTGGGGTCCCAACTTCCACGGCTTCCTCTGTGGTCGCCTCATCCTCAATCACCCCTGTCTCGAATCCTTTTGATATTCTTGGCTCAGAGGTCCCTACCTCGGCTTCCCATACTGTCTACACTCCTTCCTCTACTCACTCGCACAATTCTGAGTCTACACGTCCTCGTCCTTCACCTAAACCTCAACGCCCCCCTTCTCATAAGCCCGGCAAAAAATCCCTTCTGCAAGGTTCTTCGCCTCCGACTAGTTCTGTAACGTGTGTTGAGGTTCATCCTTCTCCTCATACACTACCTTCATCCCCTGTCCCCTCCCAAACCCCTACGACAGTTTCCTCTTCTATCTCCTCGTCCTCTACTTTAGTACAGTCTGTAGACTTCCCGATAGTTGCTCCCTCTTCTTCCATTTCTAATGTAGTCTCACATTCTGCATCTTTGACTTCCGAAACACTGGAAGCTATTGCAGAATATATTTCAGAGACTGGACCGATGATGGACACTACTCCACCTGAGGTTCCTCATCTCTCTTCTTCGTCTCAACTCCCCCTTTCTTCACAACGTCCTCCTCCCTCTCTGATTACAGGTCTTCCGCTGCCTCCACACGTGGAATTTTCTAACCCTAGTCCATAGATTCCGTTCACTTCCACTTATATCTTTCTCTCCATAAATCATGGCTTATTTGCAGTGGAATATCAGAGGCCTCAGGGGTAACCGGGGTGAACTTCAGGTGTTGCTCTCCCAGTTTTTCCCTGTTGGGGTCTGTTTGCAAGAACCCAAATTACAATCCACTGTTATCAGGCCCTTTTCAGGCTATGATTTGCTATATTCATCGGATCCTTTTTCCGATGGAACCTTTAACGAAAGTGCTCTTCTTATACGCACTGGTGTTTCATACCGTCTGCTCTGTCCCTTCTTCCTTACATTACATCGCAGCCTGTATCCACTTGAATAAGTGGTATACACTCTGTTCTTTATATCTCTCCCCTTCGCGGGCATTGTCTATCCCAGATGTCGATTTTCTGGTTTCTTCCTTACCGCCACCCCTTCTATTACTTGGCGATTTTAACGCACACCATTTTCTCTGGGAAGGGTCGCACTGTGACTCCCGTGGCATTCAGTTGGAGGCATTTCTTGCTTCTCTTCCCCTCCATGTTTTAAATACGGGTACTCCTACCCATATCTGTTACACCTAAAATTATCACACTATGGTATAAGAGGACACTCCCTCAACTACCTAAAATCATACCTTAGCAACAGACACCAATATGTGTACACAAATGGAGCTAGCTCTACCGCGCAAACTATTACAGTAGGTGTCCCACAGGGAAGTGTTCTTGGCCCACTTCTCTTTCTCATTTACATTAACGACCTACCAAATGCATCTCTACTCAAATCCATACTATTTGCAGATGATACTACATACGTTATCTCGCACCCAAGCCCAGACACACTAGCCAACACTGTAAATACTGAATTGCAGAAAATATCTACCTGGATGATGACCAACAAACTTACTCTCAATATTGATAAAACATATTTTATCCAGTTTGGGAACAGAGCTACAAACGCACCACTTAACGTAATGATAAACGGGTCCCCTATCACAAAACTCAGAGGGAAAATTCTTAGGAATCCATCTTGACAGTGGCCTCAAATTTCAGACACATATACAACAAATTTCCAAGAAAGTCTCAAAGACCGTGGGAATACTATCCAAGATACGGTACTATGTTCCACAACCAGCTCTCCTTACCCTATATCACTCACTCATTTACCCCTACCTCACCTATGGAATCTGCGCATGGGGCTCTACATCAATAACTCATCTCAGACCACTAATAACACAACAAAAAGCAGCAGTTAGAATGATAACACATTCACACTCCAGACAACATACTCCACCAATATTCAAAAACCTAAACTTACTCACCATACAAGACATCCATACTTTTTACTGTGCCTATTACATACATAGAACACTCTATGCAAATATTAACCCACCACTCAAACTTCTCCTTACCAATTTTAACAGGACACATGACCATAACACTAGACACAGATCACTCCTCGATGTTCCCCGTGTCCATCTAACACTATGTAAAAACTCAATGCATATACAAGGCACGAAAATTTGGAATTCATTACCTGTCATTGCCAAAGAAACCCTACCTGTACCCCAATTCAAAACGATGCTAAAAAAAAACACCTTCTCACCCAAACCTAAATGCTCAATATCAAACATTCCCAGCAAAGTAGAATAATCACTTAAATGTAAAAACCTGTTATGAATAATACATACTAAGCTAACTATTTCCATACCATTTACATTATAATGACCACGTAAACTGTAACTGCAATGCAATTAATTGTTTTAAATTGTTATCTCACTCAATTAGTTGCATTGCTACAATTAATTGATATGTTCAACTTATATTCAAACTTTATAACTTAGATACACAATTATACTTATTTTATAAATTATCAACCATAACTTTTTACCATGTAGTCTACAATTAAGTAGTCCTAAGAATGCCCGCAATGCACAGCATATTAGGGGCTTTTGGCCCCTAATATGCCCCTATGTATCTTGTCTACCATGCATCATTGTACCATGTCTCAATAAAGTATTATTATTATTATTATTATTATTATTATAATTTATTTAGAAAAAAATAATAATGTACAATTCACTTAGACTTGAATTCTGGCAGGTCATCGCTCACATTTAGTGTACACAGGAATATTTTGCAGCAGAAATGCAACATTTACCATTAGTACATAAAGCAATTTTTTGGAAAATCCAGAACTAAGTCTCTAGAATTGCTAGATTTATTAAGACTATACAAACTATGCGAGATATTTCCAAATGTTTGCGTTAGTTTGAGAATATTGTTGAAAATTCCAGCTACACTAGCGTCAGCAGAAAGATCTTTTAGCAAACTCAAACACATAAAAAATTTGTTAAGGTCTACCATGTCTCAAATCAAACTTGTTGACTTAGCAAGACTAAATATTGAATAGAGCATTGCTAGAGATATTGTGTTATTAGAAATTTGCAGACAAAATAGCCAGAAAAGCTCATTCACTAAGCAGTCTAAGTAAAAATTAAAATTTTAAGAATTTATTTTACTGTGAAAGAACTTATAAATGTTTAAAAAATTAGACACTTTCATAATTACAGGTCAAAAATTTTCAAAAGCTGCTGCACTGGAAATAAAACATGAAAGTTTACCAATGGTTTTATTGGACTTCAATTATCAATTCTGAGAGAAGCCTCAGCCTGCCCCCAGATTTAGATTTTGCCACCGAAGTGTCTAGTTTATTGTGCACCCCATACCCATCCTGTGGACGGTAGCGCAAGAGCATATGGATACACAAAAGGCCTAGGCACTAGGCCCCAAAAGGGTTAACAATTGTACATGTGGATTTATATCTACAGTTCACTTATCTGTTACAAGCAAATTTAGGGGGCGGGGGCGTTGACCCCTGGAATTCTCTCCAGGTAGTATATCTGGTATCTTATTTTCATTAATAAGCTATCTTGACATGTCACATAGATTATTATACTGTATATCTCTGTATTCCTCAATAAGTGGACAATTAAGCACATAGTGTTCAAGACAGTGACCATATGCCTAATCACATAATTTGCATTTAGTTTGATCATCATCTGTCTCCCAAACGCCTGCCCCCAGGGGCCCCAAAACAGTGTTTTTCGCCTTGAAAAGTTTCTCTTGGATACTCTGAGTGGAAGCCCAGCTTGACCACGGACTCGTCTTAGAACTCAAAATCTCTCTCGGGCAACCGGTGTTCGATCTGGACAAAGATTCATAAAATTTGAGCACTAAAGAGCAGAAAGGCTCAAAACCGTATGCAAAATGACCACGGCAAATAAACAATGATACAGACATAAAACACTCGCGCCCAGATCGCAAACCACGGGAAAACGCAACTCTGTCAAACACCAAAGAATGTAATATTTTCAGTGCCTCTCCCTTCAGCGTGGTGAAGGGCTTTTGATCCGAGGAATTAATCTTTTTCTCCTCTGGGTCCATTCGTTTTCTTTATTTGGAGATATTTTTTCCTTGTGAATTTCAGTTGCCATTCCACTGAAGACCTCCGTGATAGTGCTGTTTGTCGTGGGAATTGGATTGTCGGGATGTGCAGGGCCGGCCTCCGGGGCCCAGGTGGGTGGCTTCATATATCCTTGGATGACGAGAGTATTTATGGAGAATGCTTGTTAGTTCGGGAGGTGGCAGCCAAAAGAGATAAGATTCTTGGCATGTTTCCAGCCGCCCGTCTCTCTTGTTGGCTGAGCCTGGATCTGTTTATGTAGGTGCCATCCCGGTTGTACTGGTATACTGGTATACCGTGCAACACAACGGAGGGGAATATATGGCTTCCGTTTCTCCTCCGAGCTGCTCCTACCCTTTTAAAACACACAAATAAACTGAAACCTTAAGTTTTGAATAGTCCAGTTAGTTATGCATTCTCCTGGGCCCCTTACCCTTGCGGCATCCTTAGCTGACCCAGGAAGGTCACGGACCTTCCTTTGAACCCAGTACCACTTTTAGGCAACACCTCGTTACCCTTTTGATACCTTTGCCCTTTGCTTTACTTCGACCACGCTTCTGGTTTCTCACAACGCATCGATTTTAAATTCGTTCGCATGTCATAGGACGGACTGGCTCTATGCCAACGTCCAAACGACTCGATCTGTACATGGCGATCTTGATGCTATTACCGACACTTCTTGCTCTTACCCTAAGAAACAACACTGGAAAACTCTCTCCCTTCAATCTGTATTTCAATGACAATGTTTGACGAAATTCTTTTCTCCAACCAACGACATGTGATTACCTTACTGACCATAGCACTAGTAAAGCACTTACGAGGCATGTAGATCCAAACGCGTACTTTCATGTCGCTGTGAAGGATTCAGAGAGAGTTGGCAAGTTTTCCCTTATTCACTCTACTGACGACATCCGTGTCACAAAATATTCCTTCCTTAAATTTAGCTGCGGTATTCTCCTTATTCCACTTTAGCGCTTCTATTTGATTATAATAATAATAATAATCTCCTTATTCCACATACTATTATCCAACAAGAATTTATGTAATGCGGCCCGGACATTCAGGAGCAACTTGAGCTGGAGAACTTGGTCATCAAAGTGGAAACCTATGTCCACCCTGCCCAGGGTTGGAGACGTTATTCTAGCAACACTAATAAACTAACCTTCAACACTTACAAGTGTTGAAGTTAACTGCAACTCAATAATGCAGACATTGAGTAAATAGATTAGAAAACCGACAAGTTGACAAATGATACCCATAATGTTGATACCCAAATGTTGCACAAGTCTCATTTATTAATGCAATATTGCTGGCGCTGTGGCCACCCAGTCAAGTACAGTAGATCACTTGCAGAATGACTGGTCTGTGGTGCAGCATATAATCCATCCTGCGGACTGCTTTTCAATTGCCTTAACTGTGGAGAAGCTCACCCTGCGTGCTCCCACTGATGCCTTCTTTACTTGAGTGAACGTGAAATCCATTGTCACAAAGAAAGGGAGGGCCTTTCATACATAATGATAGTGACTAATCCATCTCCAAAGAGACTCCCACAACTCTCCTACTCCAGAGCAGCTCGGCACCCTCAGGTCTCTGTTGTACCATCTTCCACAGTCACCAGTGTCCAACCTTATGCGGTCCACAGTTCTGATTTTCCCACCTCTTTGTCTTCTCCCATTCTTCCTTTGTCTTTCATTTAGCATGTTTATCCTCCCACACAGCCATTATTGGGCCTTCATTTCTTCCTCCAAAATCTTGAAGACCCAAAACTCCTCCACTAAAACTTCCAACCTCTTGGTCCTCCACACTTAACTGCTTCACTCAGTCCTGGACATCATCCACCCCTCACTTCCTGCCACTACTACTCTCTCTGTCTCTACCAAGATTTCTTGTTTCCAGTACATCACTTGTCCTCTCCCTGTCTCCTCCAATTCTGAAAACTATCTGTCTCTTCGCCCTATTCGAAAAGTTGGAGGAAGAATAAATAAAAAAAATCGGGC
Source organism: Cherax destructor (assembly GCA_009830355.1). Classification (NCBI taxonomy): domain Eukaryota; kingdom Metazoa; phylum Arthropoda; class Malacostraca; order Decapoda; family Parastacidae; genus Cherax; species Cherax destructor. The sequence goes on along the minus strand of WNWK01001835.1, from coordinate 191,352 downwards.
AACCTTTTGAAGGTTAGGTACGAGGGTCTTAACTCTAGAATACCTCATCCAATCGGCTTCAGATTTCCAACACTTGTGGTCGCTAGCAGTGCTGTATGAGCCTGGTGGTTTAGTGCTTAGTTTTTTATTTTAATAATAGTGGTCGGTAACGAGAGTCAAATTTTAGGAACAACTGGCGTGTTCACGTGCCCTGTGACCAAAGTTATTGAACACATTCCCGGGATTCTGGACTAGCTCAGATAACTTCCAAAATCCTCCTTAGTAGAGGAGCTTAAACATTAAACAATGATACCAAAAAATGACGACGGCGGAGAGTGAAATTGAAAAAAGTATGTGGAGAGTTAACAATTATAAGTATAAAATAGTGTACAAATTTTATTCCCATTAAATCACGTTTCATAACGTTCAGTATACTTCTCTTCTGAACTGCTTCAATATTTAACAGCTGATGTATCTTAGCTCTCACTTCTTCCTTCTGAAGAGGTGAGAGCTACAGCCCTGAATCCCAGGCTCAGAGAAGGACATTAGGAAATCTCGTGAAGTGTTTGGGACGAGGGGATTTTCTCTGCTTTGTATGAGGTACCCTCCATGACTTTGGGGAGGTGAGGATAAGGTTTATTACGGCATGTAGTGGCACCTTCCTCTCTCCCTAACCTGTTTTATTGGACATATTTAATTTTATTTAGACAACTGGGTTTCTTCCCAACAGTTGACAGCAATATGTGGTTCTAGCTTTTCCCAAGCCAAGCTGGGACTCTAGTTAAGTTTTGAACTATTACTCAATCTCTGATAAACGGCTTCTGGAAATTGTCTGGTTTGGTACCTAGAGACGGAAGGCTTCATTTTATCAGTGCAGTTTGCTTCCACAAGTTCCGGTCAATGATTGATCCCTCGGTGCAGAGACATTCAGGGACATCCAGGAGGGAACTGCCAGATGCTACCTGGAGTCTACCTGGAGAGAATTCCAGGGGTCAACGCCCCCCGCGGCCCGGTCTGTGACCAGGCCTCCTGTTGGACTAGAGCCTGATCAACCAGGCTGTTACTGCTGGCCGCACGCAGTCCAACGTACGAACCACAGCCCGGCTGATCAGGTACCGACTTGAGGTGCCTGTCCAGTGCCTGCTTGAAGACAGCCAGGGGCTTGTTGGTAATCCCCCTGATGTATGCTGGGAGGCAGTTGAACAATCTTGGGCCCCTGACACTTATTGTGTTGTCCCTCAACGTGCTAGTGGCACCCCTGCTCTTCATTGGGGGATGTTACATCGCCTGCCGAGTCTTTTGCTTTCGTAGGGAGTGATTTTTGTGTGCAAGTTTGGTACTAAGCCCTCGAGAATTTTCCATGTGTATATAATAATGTATCTCTCCCGCCTGCGTTCTAGAGAGTACAGGTTTAGGAACTTCAAGCGTTCCCAGTAGTTGAGGTGGTTTATCGCACTTATGCGTGCGTGAAGGTTCTCTGCACATTTTCAAGGTCAGGAATTTCACCCGCCTTGAAAGGTGCAGTTACTGTGCAGCAATATTTCAGCCTAGATAGAACAAGAGATCTGTAAAGTGTCAACATGGGCTTGGCATCCCTGGTTTTGAAGGTTCTCATTATCCATCCTGTCATTTTTCGAGCAGATGCAATTGCTACATTGTTATGGTCCTTGAAGGTGAGATCCTCTGCCATGATCACTCCCAGGTCTTTGACATTAGTTTTTCGCTCTATTGTGTGGTTGGAATTAGTTTTGTACTCCGATGAGATTTTAATTTCTTCACGTTTTCCGTATCTGAGTAATTGAAATTTCTCATCATTGAACTTCATATTGTTTTCTGCAGCCCATTTAAAGATTTGGTTTATGTTTATATCCCTGTCAATGTCTGATATGAGGATGAGGAATAGGATGGGATACATCGGTGGTTTTCATGGACCTGGAGTAAACCTATGACGGATCTATTTCTTTGGTAGATCTTTCTTGCTGCCCTTGGTATATCTCATCTATCACAAATAACCCGCACATAGAGGGGAGCTTACGACGACGTTTCGATCAGACTTGGACCATTTACAAAGTCACACTAAGTAAGTTAGTGTGACTTTGTAAATGGTCCAAGTCTGATCGAAACGTCGTCGTAAGCTTCTCTCTCCTATGTTAGAGTTATTTGTATATTGTTCCAGTCACGGTATTGTGCCTTTTTGTTATTTATCTCATCTATCGTTTTTCGACATTGCTTAGCACTAGTACGCTTCATATTTGTTTTCTACTGAGGCCTCTTTGTTGTGTTTAGTGAGCTTCTCCTGGATCTCTGCCGTGAGAAGCTTCGCCGGCACTACCTATTATGGATTCAGCATGCACTTCGTACCTTAGCTTATGTTATGGTGATTGTGGATAATACAGAATGGGAGCGCTTTTCTCATTGTACGAGGCTTCTTGTGTCACATGGTGTATGTATGGAGGCTCTCCTGGATTGTGACCTTGGTGTGTCTGGTCAGAGAGGTTTCCAACTGTCTTCCTTGACCATTGTTTGAGGTTTATCTTTATAAGCAGTAGATGGGGATTTTCTAAGTTTTGAGTCTCTGTGATTACTATGGCTGATTGTTCGGATTATGAATTTTCTTATGTTTTAAAAATAAAGGTCTTTACAGATCAAAAAGCATGGTGAGGACTCGTGTTGTGCAGTTACAAAGCAATTCTATCAAAAATCTATATAACGATAGATTCGTCAGTGGATTCATCACATAGAATTTTTCCCATATCTTATTCAATATTTTTTTCGGTTTGTTATTTAGGTTAGGTTATCTTAGATTTAGATGGGATAGATAATTGTTAATCATTAAAAATGAACCAATATACCATAATGCCATTAAATACACAAATAGACAATGTGCATTCAACCTAGCGCTCTAGAAAATAGTCAGATAATTCATAGTTAAGGCTTATGAACTGTCACCAGTTCAACTGTCTCGGCAACACTGAAATATTGTATGCTATTGAGAGGATCGGCTGTCCTTGATCTCAGGTGAGAAGCCAGGTCTGTGCTACGTGAGGAGCCGGGTCTGTGCTACGTGCTTCAGGTTTGATATGCACCTGGTAACCCAGTCTATGCTACAGCCTTTATGGTGAAGAAATGTAAGAAGACTTTTGATCGTTGTGCGAGACTTCTTGTGGCATTGTGTGTTTGGATGTTGGTTGCCCTCCTGGACTGTGGCCTTGATTTGTCTGTAGACAGAATGGTTGAGAGTTGCTCTCCCTGTCTTCCTTGGACGGGGACGGTGACTTGAGGTTCAACTTTGTTGACAATGGATGCGGACTTGAGTGACGAGCTCCGGTGATAATCTTGGCTAATTTAGTGGAGCATGTTTTTTTTTATACTTCAGTTATAATGGTCTTCACTGATTTACGAAGAGCCAGGATGCTGAATTTTCGGCGATTGCTGATAAGGACTCAGTAAAGAGGAAGCCCTACCTTCTTCCGTGTAGTTTATGGCACGCAGCTGACTGTGGAACACATTTTAACAATTTACCCCTCAACTTAGGCCTCATAGCATACATCATGGGTTTGGTAATTACTGCGATGCCTGTAGGGACCTCTGAGAACTTTTAAAGTCTTTTGGCACTGACAGTTTATATGTTTTAATTATTCTGGTATTTGTATGGTTTATTTTGTTTGTTCTGGTAGTTTGTATCACTTGTTAATTATACTTTTGATGTTTAAAATTGTTGTATTTATTTTATTGCTACGATCGCTGAGGGATCTACCAGGTCCAAGAGTTCATCACACTCAACCTTCACACGGGTCCAAGAGTTCATCACACTCAACCTTCACACGGGTCCAAGAGTTCATCAAACTCAACCTTCACACGGGTCCAAGAGTTCATCACACTCAACCTTCATACGGGTTTCTCAGTCATGAGATCCCCTGGCTGTTTTCTCTTCCTCACTGGCGAAGGAAGAAGAGTTCGACGAGAAAGTGCTCTTACACCCCTGCCAGCCTTCGCAGGGGAAAGTAGGCACCTTTGTGTTAGTCCTCTGATGTGCAAGAAGCAAGTGCACCTTGTGATACCTGCCACTGTAAGGGGGCAGGTAAGAGGCCTTCATTAACCACGACCATCAGAGAGCAGAGTGTACCACAGTACTCCTCAAGGGGGTGATATATTGCTGAAGGGTTTTTGATCAAAGAAATTGAAGCTACCCTTCCCTTTCTTTAAATCAAATCTCCTTACCTCCCATTCCTTTACTAATAAGACATGGGGTGAGAGGCGCTACACAGCAGCACGGACAATGAAAGACAACGAAGAGATCAATTCTTTACTACTATGAAGAGTAAGTCACATGTAAACAGTGTTCGCCATGGCCTCTGTACACGTGCTGATTCTTACGTGCACCACTCACGCTCCTGCAGCCCTCTTACACGTGCTGATTCTTACGTGCACCACTCACGCTCCTGCAGCCCTCTTACACATGCTGGTTCTTACGTGCTAGGCTTGCTCCTGCTACTCTGCTAGAGTTACTCTGAACACACAGTATCGTAAGCACATTACGACCATCATTGGTAGACTGGCTAAGCTCAGTGATAAAAAGACTTATACTCATAATCGAACACTACGAGTCACTTCAAGCTACGAGTAACACATATACATAGTTATTCTAAACTCTACCTAAGATATTTTTTTAAATCTAGATTTTGATAATAAATATTTTACATTAAATATCCTTGAAACACAGCACTGACTAGAAGCAACACTGAAACACATAATTATAGTCGTTCCTCCATTTTCAAATGCTCAGACAACACTTAAACTAAACATCAAGTGCCATTATATGTCTACTGGCACACGTTGTAAAGTTAGCAGCGTCTTGGACAGGTGTAAGGCAGCAACATCTGTTCTTAGTTATTGTATTCGTCTGATATTGGCATCTTTCTTATAAAGTTTGTTGAATTGAGGAGGACGTCAGTTATCTTTATTTTCTTACACTAAGCAACCAATAACTGGGTAAGAAAATACAATAATGCTTAAAAAATAGTATGACTAGAAAACTTGTATGGTGTTCATATCAGAAATAATTACTTTGATTAAATTATATTCCTTGATCCTAACAGAAGCAGCAATTTGATCTTGTGAGAAGCAGAGACCTCGCATCATGGAACATGGTGGTGGAGTTCTGGTCCGTCGCGGTGGTGGAGTTCTGGTCCGTCGCGGTGGTGGAGTTCTGGTCCGTCGCGGTGCTTCTCTACGTCTGAGGTTACAAGAAGAAGCAAGATACCATGGTATCATGGTAAGTGAAGGTGGAGATAACGTTCACAAAACAAGACCAGGATGGTGGATCACAGGTCACTGTGATAGGTTGGGAAAAGGAAAACATCGTGAAGACAGGCACTAGAGTTCATTAAGACAGGTCAGCAGGAACAGGAGAATGCTAGCGTGAGAGTTGAGGTTGTGTTGAGGCTGTCAGGATCAGAAGTCAGAGGTGAGGCTGGTGGGGACTGGAACAAGAGTGATGTTAACTATCGTGTTGAGTCGCCACACTTTAGACACTGACACTCGCTGGGTTCCCTGAGGGTGATGGCCAGGACACCTCGCTCACCAGCCAGCCTGTTACCGTCAGCGTCGTAGCAGTGAGTTAACTTTACCTCCCGTGCCCTCAGGTGAGTCTCCCTGCAGCACCGACAGTCCTGTGGGGGTAGCAATGGTAGGGTTAGTGGTGTGGCTGGCAGGGTGTGACAAGTGGTGTGGTTGGTACGGTGTGGCAAGTGGTGTGTGGCTGGTACGGTGTGGTAAGTGATGTGGTTGATAGGGTGTGGTGTGGGGGATTTTGGGTAAGATGGAAGCTTAACTGAGCTACGTATGCAGGAAAGGCCTGGTCTCAGACCGAGCCCCGGGGGCGTTGACCCCCGAAACCCTCTCCAGGTAAACTCCAGGTAATGTCACCTGTGGACGGATGAAACACTTGATAATCCTCTTGACTTTTTCTTACACTGTCAGGAGAGAGAGAGAGAAAGAGAGAGAGGGATCTCAACTCTCTTTAGAGGGAACGTTGCCCCCAGGGGGAGTCTCTGGCCCCAGAGGGCGTCACTGTCCCCAGGGGGTGTCGACCCCCTGGGGGTTGGAGAAAATCTCCACATGTGGTAAGTGGTGTGGCTGGCAGGGGGTGGTTAGTTATATGGCTGGAAGGGTGTGGTAAGTGGTGTGGCTGGCAGGGTGTGGTTAGTTATATGGCTGGAAGGGTGTGGTAAGTGGTGTGGCTGGCATGGTGTGGTTAGTTATATGGCTGGAAGGGTGTGGTAAGTGGTGTGGCTGGCAGGGTGTGGTAAGTGGTGTGGCTGGCAGGGTGTGGTAAGTGGTGTGGCTGGCAGGGTGTGGTAAGTGGTGTGGCTGGCAGGGTGTGGTTAGTGAGAGTGAGTGTGGTGGTGGTGGTATTTACACTGATAAAAATGCTCACTCAGTGAGGCCTGAAGTTACTGATGATCAGATGTATAATAATGTAAATGAATGACGGTGGAAGTAATAAAACTTTTAAAATTAGCATTAAATGGTACATCAGATAAATGGGAGGAAGAAGAGAAGGAGGAGGAAGAAGAGGAGAAGGAGGAAGGCTGCAAAGAATACTACGGTGGATGTGGGAGTGAGATAACAAGATAAACACAGAGAAGGAACGTGAGATGGGTAGAGAGATAAGCAAGGCTTTGGGGATAGAATAACTTATAACAATGTGAGAAGGATGTTGGGAGGATGTTGACACCACAGACGCCCCACCTCCCCTCCTCCAGCCCCTCTGTTACACAAGTGTTAACTCCCCAACTCCCCTGTTACACAAGTCTTTAATCATTCCATAAATAAAAAGGTCAGTGGAAGCGAGTGCTTGTGTGAGTACTGGACAACACAAAGATATCTGTGGGGGAGTCACGACAATAAGAGTGCTGTCACGTAATCCTTATCAGGGACCTCCGACCTTCTCTACCACTCTCAGTCCGTGGGACTGACTGTAGTTCTCACAGACCGTGGGACTGACTAGTTCTCACAGACCGTGGAACTGACTGTAGTTCTCAGACTGTGGGGCTGACTGTAGTTCTCACAGACTGTGGGACTGACTGTAGTTCTAACTACATGCCTACAAGACTGACGGTTCATCATATATATGATCAGCGTCAACTGCTTTCGATTTACATAGAAATAAACAAGACTCCAGCATGTGTGACCTCTCACACTACATAAACAAGACTCCAGCATGTGTGACCTCTCACACTACATAAACAAGACTCCAGCATGTGAGACCTCTCACCCTACATAAACAAGACTCCAGCATGTGTGACCTCTCACACTACATAAACAAGACTCCAGCATGTGTGACCTCTCACACTACATAAACAGACCCAGCATGTGTGACCTCCCCTGCATAAACAAGATTCCAGCATGTGTGACCTCTACACTACATAAACAAGACTCCAGCATGTGTACCTCTCACCTACATAAACAAGACTCCAGCACGTGGACCTCTCACACTACTAAACAAGACTCCAGCATGTGTGACCTCTCACACTACATAAACAAGACTCCAGCATGTGTGACCTCTCACATACATAAACAAGACTCCAGCATGTGTGACCTCTCACCCTACATAAACAAGACTCCAGCATGTGTGACCTCTCACCCTACATAAACAAGACTCCTAGCATGTGTGACCTCTCACACTACATAAACAAGACTCCAGCATGTGTGACCTCTCACACTACATAAACAAGACTCCAGCATGTGTGACCTCACACTACATAAACAAGACTCCAGCATGTGTGACCTCTCACACTACATAAAAAAGACTCCAGCATGTGTGACCTCTCACCCTACATAAACAAGACTCCAGCATGTGTGACCTCTCACACTACATAAACAAGACTCCAGCATGTGTGACCTCTCACCCTACATAAACAAGACTCCAGCATGTGTGACCTCTCACACTACATAAACAAGACTCCAGCATGTGTGACCTCTCACACTACATAAACAAGACTCCAGCATGTGTGACCTCTCACCCTACATAAACAAGACTCCAGCATGTGTGACCTCTCACTCTACATAAACAAGACTCCAGCATGTGTGACCTCTCACACTACATAAACAAGACTCCAGCATGTGTGACCTCTCACACTACATAAACAAGACTCCAGCATGTGTGACATAACACACTACATAAATAAGACTCCAGCATGTGTGACCTCTCACACTACATAAACAAGACTCCAGCATGTGTGACCTCTCACACTACATAAACAAGACTCCAGCATGTGTGGCCTCTCACACTACATAAACAAGACTCCAGCATGTGTGACCTCTCACCCTACATAAACAAGACTCCAGCATGTGTGACCTCTCACACTACATAAACAAGACTCCAGCATGTGTGACCTCTCACACTACATAAACAAGACTCCAGCATGTGTGACCTCTCACACTACATAAACAAGACTCCAGCATGTGTGACCTCTCACCCTACATAAACAAGACTCCAGCATGTGTGACCTCTCACCCTACATAAACAAGACTCCAGCATGTGTGACCTCTCACACTACATAAACAAGACTCCAGCATGTGTGACCCTACACCCTACATAAACAAGACTCCAGCATGTGTGACCTCTCACACTACATAAACAAGACTCCAGCATGTGTGACCTCTCACACTACATAAACAAGACTCCAGCATGTGTGACCTCTCACACTACATAAGACTCCAGCATGTGTGACCTCTCACACTACATAAACAAGACTCCAGCATGTGTGACCTCTCACCCTACATAAACAAGACTCCAGCATGTGTGACCTCTCGCACTACATAAACAAGACTCCAGCATGTGTGACCTCTCACACTACATAAACAAGACTCCAGCATGTGTGACCTCTCACACTACATAAACAAGACTCCAGCATGTGTGACCTCTCACACTACATAAACAAGACTCCAGCATGTGTGACCTCTCACAATACATAAACAAGACTCCAGCGTGTGTGACCTCTCACACTACATAAACAAGACTCCAGCGTGTGTGACCTCTCATCCTACATAAACAAGACTCCAGCGTGTGTGACCTCTCACACTACATAAACAAGACTCCAGCATGTGTGACCTCTCACACTACATAAACAAGACTCCAGCATGTGTGACCTCTCACACTACATAAACAAGACTCCAGCATGTGTGACCTCACACCCTACATAAACAAGACTCCAGCATGTGTGACCTCTCACCCTACATAAACAAGACTCCTAGCATGTGTGACCTCTCACACTACATAAACAAGACTCCAGCATGTGTGACCTCTCACACTACATAAACAAGACTCCAGCATGTGTGACCTCACACTACATAAACAAGACTCCAGCATGTGTGACCTCTCACACTACATAAACAGTGTAAAAGAGATAATGAGAAATATTTACACTGTTGTTGATGTTTGCAACGAATTCAGACAAACAGCGCACGTTAAAAGTGTTGGGAATTTTATAAACTTATACCAAGCAACTGAAAGAGAAGATGCGACTTCACCAGTAAAACCTTTATTAGATTATTAAAAATAGCTTATTCTCTCAGAGAGAGAGACATACAGACAGACAGACAGACACACACACACACAGACAGACAGTCATTCATTCATTCATTCATTCATTTCCAGGACAATTGGTGTTCAGGATAATGAACTTGTGAAGGCCTCCGCTCGCTGTGCGATTCTGCATAATTCGATCTCTTAGGGATTTGTCATTTTCTGACTATTTTCCCCGTCCTGTCTTGATGCCTCCATTATCGTTGGCAACGTCGCTGGTCTGGTTTCGGTATCAGCCAGATGCTTCCAGTGAATCGACAGTTTCTGATGAACTTGATTACGCTGCTGTCAGCAGTGGAAAACAGCTCTCGCACTGACGCTGCTCACCCACACACTTCTCACACATGGTCATCTTGTGTGTGAGAAGTGTCTGTTAGAATTGCTTGATTACTTGATAGTCCAGCATCTTTTAGTTATAGTTAGTTTAATATCTTTATTATGCACCCCGTACCCATCCCGTGGATGGTAGTCAAAAGATTACGAAGGCACACAGTGGGTCCAGGGACTGGTCCCCAAGGTTTTGATTGCTGAGCAAGTTACAAAGGTAATGTTCCCTTTCTCATAGGACTTGCAGAGTTCCTTCTGGTCCCTTTTTCAACACCTAGACGCCCTCTGACTGCTCTTCCCTCCAACAGTCTCATCTTCACTGTTAATTGCCTAAATGAGACTGATATGTTGCATCAACTTTGACACTGGCCTCTCCCTACACATGTATTTCCTGTACCGTTTGCAGGTGTAGGACCTGTTGGGGTTCATCCATTTATATATATATATATATATATATATATATATATATATATATATATATATATATATACACAGTGGACCCTCGGTTTTCGGTCAAAATTCTTTCCAGAATGCTGTTCAAGTGCTGTTACCGAACGAATTTTTTCCCATAAGGACAAATGTAAATTAGATTAGTCATTTCTGACCCCCAAAAATACACTTACAGAAGCTCTTACAAAAATACACTTACATAATTGTTCGAGTTTTGAGATGAACAAAAACCGAGGGTCCACTGTATATGGGAATGGAGAAGAAACCTTCCTCCGTAAGCCATGTGTGTCGTAAGACGCGACAAAAATGCTGGGAGCAAGGGGATAGTAACCCCTTTTCCTGTATAAATTTCTAAATGTAAAGGGAAGAAACACTTTCGTTTCTTCTTCTTTTTCGGGTCACCCTGCCTCGGTGGGAGACGGCCTGTGTGTTAAAAAAGAAAGTGACATGTGAATCAGTGGTTAAAATAGTCGATATGTAGCCATAAAGACCTGCATCGGATTCCTGGGTAAACAAATCTTATACCTGATGTCGTTATTCACTCCATAGTAAGTAGTTACCTGGGTGTTAGTAGACTGTTGCCGAATACATCGTGGAAAAAAAAAAAAGATTCCGACATTAAAAATAATGAAGAGTCAGCACACCATGCGCATGACAGCGAGGACGTATGACTTGACCCCCTGCAAGCACAACTAGGCCAGGACGCACGCTAAGGGTGCAGACTTCGGCAGGCAGCACCAGCGGGGGTTCAGCAAGTGTCGTGCCTCACACATCTCGCAGGTGAGTGACGACAACCAGACAAAGAGAAGGCAGGGCTGGACACACTCGTATTTGGATAAGAAAAACCTACATAAAAAAACAAAGAATCACCATAGGTAAGACTATTACACAAGCTGGACACTTGGAAGGATGGAAAGAGCCTTGATGTTGGTCAGGGCCACCCCACCCCAATCAGCCAGTGATCCTTACGGGTTTAGCGCTCCCCTTCCACGAACATGACACCAACACAAGATGGTGTTGGAGGCCGGAGTGGCGGCCTGAGGGTCTAATGAGACAGAAGTTGGAGAAGTGCTAGACTCGTAGAGGTCAGGCAGCAACTGGATAATATTGGTTGATCAAGCCTGATCCATGGAAAGGAGGCTTCAGTTCCTGGGATGAAGAACCCTTCAACTGCATGAAGGAGACCCCTTGAACGGTGGATCAATTGTGGAGAAAATTCTCCAAGAGAGGGAGGGGGGTATCAGCCCTTTCTGCCCTTTTCAAGGGCCCAGCCCTTTCAGCCCTTTCCACCCTTAGAAAGGGCCAGACTGCGTCTGGCTTCCTGGTCAACAACTTAAGTCATAACAGATGAACGAACCCAGGAAGCCAGTACGTCACGTCTGACTGACCAGTGTAGCAACGAGTGTATGTGATTAATAGACATTTGATATAAATGGGACTCTTTGCCGTAGCAGGAAAGTTAAAGAAAACTGCTGTATCAGTTTCTACACTTGACATTATAATCATAAACTATCAGTGATCGAAATATTTAGAGAACACAAGCATTTGAACTGCAAATTGTTGCAGCATTTAGCAAGTGGGGAATTGAGCTTAGGTCAGCGAAACATGGAGAGGGCCGCATTCAGGGGCGCATTCAGGGGCGCAGGAGGGCTCAGATTGAACTAACCAGCGACCAGGGAACGGGGCTTATGGCGCGGTGATTTGACCGGACAAAGGGACATTCGTCGTACGTCTTCGATCTCCCATTCAATCTCCACTAACGTCGGGAAATCGGATAAGAACTCTGTTCCAGGGCGTTTAGTGATAATTAACAATAAAATCGCGGTATATTCAGAAGTGTGCACAGCTTCTTACTACTGCAAAAAGACTGAAAATTGTTGAACGTAGAGAGACAATCGTGAGTGTACTTCGTCTAACAAGGCGGTGACTCTTCAGCAACGTTCTTCAATCAAGACAGCGTTCTCCGGGTGTGAATTAAGAGTCCGATACAAATACCCAGGTAAGTCTGCTCAGACATGTATATGTTCATAAGGCTGCACAGTTGGGAACATGTTCATAATCTAGGCAGATTTATCATTCACCCGGTGAGACGAGGGCGATCCGCCCAAACACCGTGAGTAAACCTCCGTTCAGTCCATTCAATGACTGACGATATGGCCATACGATCCTCAGGGGCAATAATAACTCACACATATTTACTCTCTTAACAGCCCAAGAGGATGAGACCATGAATCCTCTATAACGATGTCGGGGAAGGCTGCGACTTAGTGGATTCATCAATAAGCTAAGTAGCTTAATTACAGTCCATATCTTAGGATGTCTATTCCCTAACATCAATGAATACATGCAGGAATATCTTGTGTCAGAGAGACGGACATATCAACACTACCAGCACCACACCACTCTACTAGCATCCCAAGGCTTGCTTCTAGCACACCAGGGTATGCTTCTAGCACCCCAAGGCTTGCTTTTAGCCTCCCAAAGCTTGCTTTTAGCCTCCCAAGGCTTGCTTTTAGCCTCCCAAGGCTTGCTTCTAGCACCCCAAGGCTTGCTTCTAGCACCCCAAGGCTTGCTCCTAGCACCCCAAGGCTTGCTCCTAGCACCCCAAGGCTTGCTCCTAGCACCCAAGGCTTGCTCCTAACACCCAAGGCTTGCTCCTAGCACCCCAAGGCTTGCTCCTAGCACCCAAGGCTTGCTCCTAGCTAGTAATGAGCCATTAGTTGTTCTTAGCATGCAATGTCTCATTAGTAGCACACACGACACACACACGACATTTTCCTTCCTTGCACACACTGCCGATCACCTTACCATAGTTTAAGGAGACGAGTGCAGTAACACATGAACACAGCATTACTAAACACTGAGACACACCTGTACCACTGAACACCGAGACACACACATGATAAGAGGGTCAATAGCTGCTGTTATTGCACTAAGGTGGGCAAGTAGAGTGTAGAGACAGTGGCACATGTGGGTTGAGCTTGTATTAAGGAGCTTGTGATAGTGGTCTGCTGACCGAATATTTCCCATAGTTTTCCACCCTCCGTTGTGCGGAGGTGTGTGTTTAGGTTACAGATGTTTATCATACCTGCTGTGTGTTTAGGTTACAGATGTTTATCATACCTGCTGTGTGTTTAGGTTACAGGTGGTTATCATACCTGCTGTGTGTTTAGGTTACAGGTGGTTATCATACCTGCTGTGTGTTTAGGTTACAGGTGGTTATCATACCTGCTGTGTGTTTAGGTTACAGATGGTTACCATACCTGCTGTGTGTTTAGGTTACAGATGGTTACCATACCTGCTGTGTGTTTAGGTTACATATGTTTATCATACCTGCTGTGTGTTTAGGTTACAGATGTTTATCATACCTGCTGTGTGTTTAGGTTACATATGTTTATCATACCTGCTGTGTGTTTAGGTTACATATGTTTATCATAACTGCTGTGGATCAGATTATGTGTGACTTTTATATTTTGATGTATTGTAATGTTTTAAATAAAATATATATAAAAATAGCTGTTGTTTACGCTAGTACTCGGCAGGCGATGTAACATTCCCCCAATGAAGAGCAGGGGTGCCACTAGCACGTTGAGGGACAACACAATAAGTGTGAGGGGCCCAAGATTGTTCAACTGCCTCCCAGCATACATCAGGGGGATTACCAACAAGCCCCTGGCTGTCTTCAAGCAGGCACTGGACAGGCACCTCAAGTCGGTACCTGATCAGCCGGGCTGTGGTTCGTACGTTGGACTGCGTGCGGCCAGCAGTAACAGCCTGGTTGATCAGGCTCTGGTCCAACAAGAGGCCTGGTCACAGACCGGGCCGCAGGGGCGTTGACCCCTGGAATTCTCTCCAGGTAGACTCCAGGTAGTGTCCGGTGTCTGCTTGTGGGACGAGTGTGGTGTTGTGTGTTAAGCCGGGGCTGTCTTGTCTAAATTCAACATTATCTTGTCTACATACACCACATTGTCTTGTCTACAACACAGTGGAAGCATCCTCTTAACTAGAGATGCAGAGGATAAAGATGATGATGAAGGTGTAGAGGAACAGACATGATTTTGATGGAGAATGATACTTAAGAGAGTAAATGTGATGACAGACTCAGCACAGTGAGTTACAGACGAAAGAGAAAGATGGAATGGTCGATTACAATATATAAAAAATGAAGAGGTCAAGGAAAGAGATAAGTTATCTATGGTTTTTCTGCACGTGAGAGTGTATGTCGTGATCATATGGTATGCTGAAAACAAGAGGTGAAACATAGCTGAGTACCTCACACAGTGATGCCGAGATACAAAGTATCTTCAAGGATACTAAAGGAGCCAACAGACACCCAATGAAAGGTGAGTTAACGGTCAACCACCCCTCAAGGGAGGTTTCTTGACGCTGGTGAGGGGCTCTTGATCTAGGCAATTGGATCTTTGCTCCAGTTACCTGAATTGAGTCTGAATACCCTCCATCCCCTTCACAGGCGCTGTATAATCCCTACAAGTTTAGCGCTCCCCCATGATTATAATAATACTGATAACGGTCAACCTCAAATCAATAAGAGATAGAAGACAACCGTATAATTGGTAACCTGCACATGTAATACCGATCATTAAAAGACGTCCAGGCCTGATGGAGCCGCCATGTTGCTCTGCTCTGATGTTAAACAGATAGTCGCCCGAGTACGCTTCTACAACTATAACTGGTGACACCTTATAGTGTAGAGCGTTCACCTCACAAACGAAAAGTAGCTGTGTCAGACCCTGAGAGACGCGGGACTGTGAGGGAAATGTTCACTTGGTTATATAAAATCACTTGTGAATGTGTGAGTGTCTGTGGTGCCGGTCGTTTATCTGTGGTTATGCTCGTCTGTAGAAGAACGTTTACTTCAGTGCCCTCTGTGGGCCACTCCTTGGAACTACGCTTGTGAAGTAGTTCTAAGGAGTGCCCAACAGAGGGCAGTAATTGTTGTCACTTTTCCTCTGTCCTCTGTGTCATGTAGTATATTTCGGTGTTGGGTCATCTCTTCTAATAGCTGCTACTTTTTTGTCTTTTTGATCCTCATGTGTTAATGTAACTTAACATTTTTGGGTTCTCACTTATTCCTTTTAGATGGTCTTCACACTACTGTGAATATTTTTTTGTAATAAGTTTTCTTTCACCACATCCCGTATGCTACAGTTTGGATCACTTGTACTACACGGAAGAGGATAGAGCTTCCATACCACTTGTGTTTGTGTTTTTCTACTTAGAAACTTCTCCTTCTCCTCTCAGTTGTAGGGGCAGCCTTATTACCCCCTGTGAGTCATCTCGATGCATTGGCGAGTATGACTCGACTTGTAAGATTCACAAGACAGGTGAACCTTACAAGTCGAGTATCGGCTCGACTTGTAAGGTTCACCTGTCTACTCTTCCAGACGTTAACTCCGTCCCTTAATCAGGGATAGTACAGGTCGAGTGGAAAGCTGCGAGTCTTTACATTTTAAATCTTCTAGGAGATTACTTAATCTGCGTACGTTTACGTACCTCTCACACAAATCGAGTTACTCCCATGCAGCCAGTGAGGAAGCACCTGGCTAGTTTGCTCGATTATTGCTTCTTTTTTGAACCGCTGTTTGACCCTAATGGGCTTAGTGCTTAGTTATGATTAAAATAATATATTGCTACTTTCTGTCTCTACTTCTACTACCGGGGATGAAGACTTCCCTATGATTTCATGTTAACGTTGTATAGATCCTGATGTTAGTTTTAGGTGGAGAATGGGGCCCCCTAAGTGTCGAGCACCGGTGATAACTCTGGTTAATTTTCTGGAACATGATTCGGTTAATGCTTCATGGATAAAGGTCTTTACTGACGGGTCTCAGAGCGAGGAAGGTGTTGGCTTTGCTGTGACTGTCGATGAGGACTCTCACTGTGCACGGTTACCAAGAGTCTTCTGTGTTCACTGCAAAGTTGGATGCAATCCTCGCTGCTCTTGTCCTGATACTGAAGCTGGCTTAGTGGGTTCTTAGTTCACTGTGTACTCAGATTTCCAATGTGGTCTGTTTGTCCTGGCCAGTATGCTTCTGTCCATCCTATAGTCCAAATATTCAGGAGTGGTTGGCGCATCTCCATGACCGACACAAGGATTTGTGTTGGTGCCTGGGACATGTTGGTTCCTTGGACATGTTGGTGCCTGGGACATGTTGGTGCCTGGGACATGTTGGTGCCTGGGACATGTTGGTGCCTGGGACATGTTGGTTCCTTGGACAATGATGGGGAAGATGCAGAGGCAAATATTACTCTAGCGAGCCCACTCAGTACTAGGCTTTTACTTCAGTGACTTCAAGAGCTATATCCCAGATATGTCTCTGGAAAGTGGCGAACCCAGTGGACCTTACAGACTGTGAAAAAGTTTTGCAGGGTTCTGCAGAACTTATACAGAATCGTCACTTATACAGAATCATCACTTTGAGACAAATTTCTGTCGACTGAGGATCGGGCACACATTTTGCCCAGAGCTACCTCTTCACAGGTGTTCCTGCCGCCCCTCTCTAATGTTTGTGACGTGCCGCTGATTGTGTATCATATTTGATCGGATTCCATGGATTAAGCCTTTCTGCCTTAGCCATGGTTATAATTACTGAGGTGCCTGTAGAGACCTCGAGGAACTTTTAGGAGAGTTTGACAATGGCTTTCTTTATGTCATTCTGGGTTTCCATTCTGCAATAATTTTATAATCATAAGGCTGACATAATTAAAAAATTGAGGCTGAAAAAAAATGAAAAACAAAAAGTAGACAAGACACACATGAATTTCTCCAGTTTTGCAAAGAATAAACTTCAGGTGAAAGAAGGATGAAAACAGCATTCATCAGGAGGAAAACAACAGTCAAGGACAAGGTAATCAGGCTGAGGAAGGAAGGAGGGGAGATCACAAGAAACGACCAAGAAGAATGTGAAGTGCTCAACAAGAGATTTAAAGAAGTATTTACAGTGGATACCAAAAGGACTCCAGAAAGCCAGAGGGGTGGGGTACACCATCAAGTGCTGGACACAATACATACAACAGAGGGTCCTGAGAGAGGGAGCAGAGGCGCTCTGTGTACCACTAACAATAATCTTCAACACATCTATCGAAACAGGACAACTACCTAAGGTATGGAAGACAGCAAATGTAGTCTCAATTTTTAAGAAAGGAGACAGACTTGCAGCACTAAACTACAGACCAGTGTCACTGACATGTATAGTATGCAAAGTCATGGAGAAGATTATCAGAAGAGTAGTGAAGCATCTAGAAAGGAATGAGCTTATTCACGACAACCAGCACCGTTTCAGGGAGGGGAAATCCTGTGTCACAAACCTACTGGAGTTCTAAGACGAGGTGACGGCAGTAAGGCAAGAGAGAGAGAGAAGGGGGTGGGTAGAGTGCATTTTCTTGGACTGTAAGAATACTTTTGACATAGTTCCACACAAGAAATTAGTGCAAAAGCTGGAGAACCAGGCAGGTATAACAAGGAAGGCACAAAAATGGATCAGAGAATACCTGACATTCAGACATCAGCGAGTCATGGTATGTGACGAGGTGTCAGAGTGGGCGCCTGTGACGAGCGGGGTTCCACAGTCTTAGGACCAGTGCTGTTTCTGGTATATATGTTCCACTTCTCCATGGGGGAAGTGGAACAGAATTCTTCCTCCGTAAGCTATGCGTGTCGTAAGAGGCGACTAAAATGCCGGGAGCAAGGGGTTAGTAACCCCTTTTACTGTATAAATTACTAAAATTAAAAAGAGAAACTTTCGTTTTTCTTTTTGGTCCACCCTGCTTTAGTGGGATACGGCCGGTTTGTTGAAAGAAGAATGAATGACATAATGGAAGGGATAGACTCAGAAGTGTCCCTGATTGCAGTCGATGTGAAGCTAATGAGGAGAATTCAATCGGATGAGGATCAGGCAGGATTACAAAGGGACCTAGACAGGCTGCAAGCCTGGTCTAGCAACTCGCTCCTAGAGTTTAACCCCACCAAGTGTAAAGTCATGAAGATTGGGGAAGGGCAAAGAAGACCACAGACAGAATACAGTCTAGGGGGCCAAAGACTACAAACTTCACTTAAGGAAAAGGGTCTTCGGGTGAGTATAATACCGAGCACATCTCCTGAGGCGCAGATCAACCAAATAACTGCTGCAGCATATGGGCGACTAGCAACCCTAAGAATAGCGTTCCGACACCTCAATAAGGAATCGTTCGGAACTTTGTACACAGTTTACGTCAGACCCATATGGAGTATGCAGCACCAATTTGGAACTCACACCTGGTCAAACACGTCAAGAAATTAGAGAAAGTGCAAAGGTTTGCAGCAAGACTAGTCCCAGAGCTACGGAGCATGTTCTACGAGGAGAGGTTAAGGGAAATCGACCTGACAACACTGAAGGACAGGAGAGGGGGGACATGATAACGATACTGAGAGGAATTGGCAAGGTGGACAGAGACAGGATGTTCCAGAGATGGGACACAACAACAAGGGGTCACAGTTGGAAGTTGAAGACTCAGATGAGTCACAGGATGTTAGGAAGTATTTCTTCAGTCACAGAGTGGTCAGGAAGCGGAATAGTTTGGGAAGCGATGTAGTGGAGGCAGGATCCATTCATAGCTTTAAAAAGAGGTATGATAAAGCTCATGGCGCAGGGAGGGTGACCCAGTAACGGTCAGTGAAGAGGCGGGGCCAGGAGCTATGAATCGACCCCTACAACCACAACTAGGTGAGTACACACACACACACGCACACACACGACCCCTGCAACCACAAATAGGTAAGTGAATACACACACAATGCACACACATCACACCCACTGCACCCCGCCACACACATCCCAATGTGCACACACAAACGCGCGTGTGCATATTCTAATCTCTCCTTTTGATGTTATGTGTGAGGCTGGTCACAGGATGAACGTCGCCTTGACCCAGGGAGTCGTGGGTCACAAGGTGGTCATGTCCACTACTGAGGCTACCACCGTCACCTCCCATTGTTGGTGATGCTAATCTTGTTGATGATCATGACGACCCTCCATTAACCTCTTAGATATCCCTCTCCCTCCAACCCTCCCATTCATTTCCTCCTTCACTCCACTGTCTTCTCTGGAGATGGAGGGAAGAACTCCTTGACGTAGTGGAGGAGATCTTACTCAAGGGAATTAGACTTGTCGCCTTCTTTGTATAGAATCTAAATTCCCCTCTCTCTCCATTTGGCCTCCTTATTAGGGATATTTTCCCATTTGTGAAATTCAACTTCCATGGGAAAAGATATTGTGAGCCCCGTTATAACGTGGACCTCAGTGGCGGCGCTACCGTTGTGAAATGACAACTGGATTGTCCGGGGACGTGTTGGAAGGTTCTCCGATGTCCATGGAGAACCACTTTGCGTGTTCTGTGACAAGTGAAGTATTACTGGAAGTTGTCTTCGGATTCTGGTGTGGCAGCCAAAAGGGTATGACTCATGGTGTTTCCAACTGCCCACTATTGTTGGCTGAATCTAGCACAGTCAATTGTAGAGGTGCTATCCTGGTGTGCTGGGGATACTTGTATGCCGGGTGAGGTAGCGGGAGGTTTCCAGGGAGCATCAGCACTGCTTGCAGCATAGTGTGATCATAGATCAGGTGTGGGTATATAATTCCTTTTTATAATTTCTTCAAAATAAAATATATCAAGGATAGTCCTATTCATGCGTTGTATCCTTCCTGATCCTTGCTGCACCCTTCTCTCACCCCAGCACACCCACTGACCTTCCTCGGAACCCGGAATCACTTTCGGGCAACCACTTGTTGCCTGGTCCCAATGTCAGTGCTCTACCTGTCTCAGTACTCTTGATCCCTGACTGACCCTGACTACGGACTCGGCTTTCTACAACACTCGACGATTTGCAGAAAGTCTAATCACCAAAAAAGCAGAGAAACTCCAAGTCTCCTGCCAAACATCCACGGTAAAAACGATATGAACACGACACATACACCTCGCCTGTACCCTAGCAAAGTCACAACCTTGAAATCTCTACTAATATCAGGTATCTTCCACACATACAACAATGGACACGATTTTTTCCCCGCAACTGACAAGTCCAGAGATACGACAAGAGGACCACATAGTTGTGCGAGACCTCTTAGCCCATGTTGGCCAAGATATATCTTTCCATTTTTTACATAATGGGTCACGCATCATTAGTTAATGATGCTGACCAGGTCAATAATCTACGACATAGTCACTTTATCGGCGTGACCCCCAGTAACAATTCACCCACACCTGACGTTTAATTCCTGCCTGGAAACGGTGGTCATCCCACGCACAAGTGGAACACATCTTCATAGAGACTGCAACAAACCTATGCCCAGTTTTTTTACGTGTTTAGTTGCAATAAGAAAGAATTTTTTTTAGATTGTATTTACTACTGTACTGTGTACAATAACTATATGAAGCAATTGTAAAATACGAAATGATTAATATTCCTTTCTAGCAATGCAACAATGCCCAGCGGGGTCTGACAAAGACCCACTGTAACCTTTGTAGTCCTATTTTCCTTGCACTACCACTCACAGGACAATCACAGGATACACACTAAACTAGCCGCTCAGGCGACACAACTGAAAACTCCCAAATACCTGCGTTGATACATATGTCCGTCTTGCTCACGGACTAAGACAATTACTCCTAGAACATCGCTGAACTAACATTTAATATTCATAACCTTCCCTCGTTAATATAACAAGTCAATGATTGACGGTGAGGCAGTGTTGCATCTGCAGGGACACGAATCGTAATCATCTTAATTGCAACTGCCCAGTTTCCTGCCTTAATTGCAATGAGATCCACCCCTGTGTAGTTGTTGTATATGCTCCCACCTCTTCATCTGCTACCCACGTTACCTTACATCCTTCACACCACACCACTATTACCCTCTCCACATTCTCCCAACCCCAGAGAGTTCCTAAACCCGTCATGACAAGACAAAACTACTACTACTTACGAACTCCTATCACAGGCTTAAACTACTGTCACAAGTACCAAAGAAATACACTTGCCTCCTCTAGTGTAAACACAACAAACCTGTCTCTTCTTCAAGAAAACCTTAGAGCAACTCCTCCCTCACAACCCTCTCTTCCGTCTCTCTACACCACTTCCCTCGCCTACCTTACCTATTACACTTCCATCTAGCCTCCAGCTGGCCATGGCTTCGTTGCCATGATTCAACCTACATTTTTTCTCTCATTGATCCTGTCCCTCATACTACAACCAACATGTATATTACTAAAGATACACACAATCTCTCCCCACACAAATGTATTATCATGGACATGTCTTTGCCACCTTACATTGTAGCGACCACTGCAGTGTTTTCCTTGCCTACACAATGGAATATTAAAGGATTCGAGAGATTTGAGAACTCCAAATATTAATCTCGCGGTTTTCCTCCGTAGCATTTATCTTAAAGAACCTAAACTCCATCACACAAGTTAGCTTTCCTGCCTCTGGTTATGTGTTCTTATCAGACTTGTTCCCCCAGGACTCCTACAATGGAAGTGCATGTCTGGTGCGTAGTGTCCCACATTCACAAATCTGCATTCTTCTAATTCTCTCCACTATACTACAGCACATGTCTACATAAATGATACGCGGTGTGTTCACAGTATTTTCCCACCTCACGTCCCTTTTATACCTGGTCTACAATCATTAATTTGAACATACCTACGCCGCTTGTTTTATTAGGCGATTTTAACGCTTTTCACTCACTTATGGGAAGTGTCACATTGTGACTCGTGGACACCAGATAGTATTTTTTTCTCACCACTTACTTTAGAGTTCTTAAACGCCGGTGTTCTGACGCATCCTGACCCACGAAGAGGTACTCTTTCGTGACTCACGAAAGACTAATAACACGATTGGAAACCAATCACGGAGCTGGTAGAGTTTTACGACTCACTCGCCATGGGATCAAATCCCACCCGTACCGTGACTTGTTTACTCTTTCGTGAATATATCTCTCTTTGCTCTGCTTCCATAGCTATAGATTTTGAAAGGAAAGTAATTCATATACACGTCAGGTAAGATCGCATAAGATTTTCACCATAAGGAGAGTTAACCCTATTTAAGACACCATTGGGACTGTGAATCACTCTGAATGCATTTCCAAAAGCCTCCATTAATCTCCTCCCTTCCTCCAGTCCAAACCTGCACGGGAGATGGCCTCCACTTATTAAATTCACCTCAAATGCTGATGAAATGTTCAGCTTTTTTTTACGATTATTTTCTTTAATCTTCATACATGATAACACAAACGATATCCCATTAATTATTTGAGTAGACCTGAGGTTAATAAATTATGTAATATCACAGTTACTAGAAGTATGGTTATTAAACTCTTTGACCGATTAAAGCAAAATAAATCCCCCAGGTTCCAATGAATTTTGTTTTCAAGAGTTCATAAAGATTGCAAGAAGAAACACAGGATAAGATATCGCATAAAATGGTAATATATCGCATAAAATGGTAAGATGTCGCATAAAATGGTAAGATGTCGCATAAAATGGTAAGATGTCGCATAAAATGGTAAGATGTCGCATAAAATGGTAATATATCGCATAAAATGGTAATATATCGCATAAAATGGTAAGATGTCGCATAAAATGGTAAGATGTCGCATAAAATGGTAAGATATCGCATAAAATATTGACAGATGTGCAGTGAGACACATACAAAGTGTTACGATACTTTAATGAGGGAAAGTTTGACCATAAACGATTTAACACTTAGTTATGATTACAATAATAGTAATAACTGTCATAAAGTGTTTCTTAGGACTGAAGACTATCCACGGAGAAATATTAACTAGTTAAACTATCCTGAGAGCACATGTCTTTTATTACACAGATGAAACATAGTGAAATACTAACTAACCTTTTTAATAAATATATCAGTCCCAACAGGTGTGGTGCTGGCGTGTGGAAGGAGGTTCGAGTATACAGATCAATCAACCTCCTGTGTTTATTATTGAGCATATAGGCAAGATTGTATCTATGGGAAACAGAGCCTATGGCAAGCACTGAAACTGCGCCCCTGTCCAAACGCCTGACACTCATCTTTTACATAACTTTAACATAAAATCTACTCAAAAATACAAGTCAAGCTTGTTAATCTTTTAATTAACAAATTAGGACACTACATGAAAATTACAACTTCACTTTCTTTGCTTTCACTCAAGCAAATTGGTCTATGATGCGCTCAAATTCAGTTTTATCAGTTACTTCTGTTTGCACAGTCAGCAGAGCAAGATCACAGTCTGCCTTGACCCACGCAGACTCTCAATACGAAAGTATTAGTTTTAACTTGCTGAATAGTTAGCATGGTTAGCATTATCTTAATAACAATGTGAAGACTGGGGGAGACGCACTCATCTCCATACTGAATAATAAATGTGAGAAGCTCTTTAGGTCTTGATATTTTCATATTGGCTCAACTTGATAGCAACATTCTGCAATCCAGAATTTCTTTATATAGCCGCTGTTCATCAACATCAGAGCTGTGCAATCTGCCCAAATTTTCGCACTTCTTTAGGAGGTTACTGTCGGCGCCGTAACACAGGCACTCGACATCGAGAAGGAATCCAAACTTGGCGTCAGTGTCCATGTAAACGAGCCAACCTTTCATCCATTTCTCCTTGAAGACGGTCGAGTGTTCCCTTCATGACTCTTTCCATTTCCTCCTTGGCTGTTAACTCAGCGTCTCATCAGCCATTCATTTCTCTCGTCTCTGACATCTTTCAACTTCAATATTCTCTCCTTGACAAAGACTGAGTCCATCTTCGAGTGACTCACTGACCAACACTTCTCTTTCATCCTCAACATCATGTTGGAGAGCGTTCAAACCCAGGGCAGCATCGTGCAAGTTCATGCAGCTTCTTTTGAATATGGTCAATGTAAATGAGTACTTTGTTCCAAAATCTTAGCGGTTATACAGCTGCCTTGTGTCACTTCTTGTTTCACTGGTCTCATTTTCATTGTCTATCATGTCCTGGAGAACTTGAAGTATCTCCTCAAGGTACTGGTTGGCGGCTTCACTGCTGCTGACCCTGCACTCCACCGGGTTTTGGACTCCGACTTAACTACAGACACGGCGTTTTTTATTTTTTTTTTCAGCGCTGTGTTGAACGAGAGAACACGTAGAGAGCTTCGATGGTTCCAAATAACGTGACCATCATTGTATCTTGTTTGGCTGCGTGTACAACCACCAAGTGAGTGATTGTCACAATTCACAATCTCTGCCAGGTTGTTTTCTCACTTATTCTTTGATGAACAGCACTTCTGTGTCCAGCCATCACAGCAGCGCTGTGAAAGACAATCTTGTAGCTCCATTTCTTCCTTCTCTAGCTGTTTCAAGAAGTCTTCAAGCAAGCCCTCAGCATCCTTCTGGCTTATCTGGATAAAACCAAGGAAGGACTCTCTAACAGATCATACATCTGAAGATTTTTCTTTCACTATCCGAGTATGGCTTGTCTGATTTTAATTGAAACTGCTCAGTGGCGCCCCCTTCCAATGGCGCCTAGGGCACGTGCCACAACTGCCATACCTTAGTGGCGCCCTGGGCACGTGCTACACCTGCCATACCTTAGGTACGCCACTACATATAGGTAAGAGCATAACATGAACAAACACTTTCCACTGAGTGCTTTTTCCCCGCCGTCTTACTAATTTCCAAGAATAAGTATTATTTATACAGTATTAATTCAGCAGTATAAGCTTGCTCATATATCTTGAATTGTGTCCGTGGCTCACCAGACTCAAGGACGCTGTCACCTGCAACTTGTAAACACGTGCTGTCATCACTGACCTTCAACATGAGGATATTTATCACTTTTTTACTTTTTCCTACTTCATATCTTAATTACGACTTCGTAATAGTTCACGATTGGTCTCAGCATATCCTGGACGCTGAGTCACATTAATGTGGTGGGTGTGGTTCAAAGCTTTAGTCTAATTAGGGACACAGCTGGCACTCTGTGCTCCATCATTTAGTCTAACTAGGGACACAGCTGGCACTCTGTGCTCCATCATTTAGTCTAACTAGGGACACAGCTGGCACTCTGTGCTCCATCATTTAGTCTAACTAGGAACACAGCTGGCACTCTGTGTTCCATCATTTGTCTTACATAGCCAGAATTTTTCCCTAGGCATTACATTTTGCCTCCTGGGATTATGGAGTCATTGTCTGTTAGTTTCCACCAGTTGCAGTACTAATGTGGTCTGCACCATTTACAGGGGATTGGTTCATTAGGTGGACCTGTTGGACCATTAGGTGAACCTGTTGAACCATTAGGTGGACCTCTTGGACCATTAGGTGGACCTGTTGGACCACTTGGTGAGAGGTCAAGAGGGATATCTGGAGTGCAAGTTTTGGTAAGATATTGTTCCTTAAGGGACGCCTGAGTTTCCCTGTCTTCTAATATGTTAATTTTCCCAAATTATGGACAAGGTAGAGTATAGGGGAAAATGAACATGTTATTAGAAGACAGGGAAACTTACGTTGTCACACTGGTGCGCAGTGAGGACACCACACTGGTGCGCAGTGCGGCCACCACACTGGTGCGCAGTGCGGCCACCACACTGGTGAGTAGTGCGGCCACCACACTGGTGCGCAGTGCGGCCACCACACTGGTGAGCAGTGCGGCCACCACACTGGTGCGCAGTGCGGACACCACACTGGTGCGCAGTGCGGACACCACACTGGTGCGCAGTGCGGACACCAGAGGCAAACCAGTAATTGCTTTTATTATTTATCAGTATTTTTTTCCTTTTTTTTATTGTTCTTTTGCCTTTTTCACTTCTACGTTGTACTGTTTCTTCTATATTAACATTAATGTCTGTCGTGGCTCCGTGGAAGCAACTCCTGGTGACCTCTGCGTGGATATACTTCATGGTAACATCCCAGAGCCAGACACTGTTCACTGTTGCTGCCCATGGCCCTGATTCTCCACTCATTTGGAAGGCGACTCTGACACCCCAGTGATGGGCACTGTCTCTCTATAATGTTGATAAGAATGCTTGTACTATTGCTATCTTGAGTAGTGTTTGGAAGGTTGATTCCTTCTAGCATGCAATCTGTTTTTTTCCGAATTTGTTATCTTTGTTGACAAAATTGCCGATGTGTGTGTTACGAGATTCAGTAGCTCGGCCTACCTCTCATAGGCCGTTGAGTGTTAATTCAAGGAGGTCAACATGCTCTGGTTCAGGCTGAGCTACACGTTGATATGTTAGAAGTGCCAGTTAGGGCAGATTGCAATAGACTATCTGGTGATCGAGGCTTCTGGAATTATGCAGGTCCATGCCCTCCTCTTGTACCAAGGTGAATAGGCGAACAATGTGCTTGACATCGGTAATTTGACCTTTTTTTGTAGAATGGTTTCCCATTTGTTGCCAGACCATGAAAGTAAGGAGGTCGTTCGATTTCTGAATCCTGATGTGGTTGTGGTTCGGAGAATTAAGAGGAAGATGGGCAGTGTTCTGGTGAACATTAATTCACTGGTCCTCACTTTCCATCAACTAGACTTTTCCCTCAAAATGTGCAGTCACATGTTTCCTTCGCAGAATAATGATATACGTGGCAGCAGTTTAGTCACCAAAGGACTAAGTATAAGGCAACCCAAAACACTTATGTGGTATGTAGCAATGATTTCCAGGCTGAGTGTGCTACTGTGCTATATATATGTAAAGAAGATGGGTATTGCAGAGGCCAGTACAGGAACACGTCTCGTGCATCCTGGCCAGACTTTAACAGCTGTTGCTTCTAGCCCCAGTACCCCACCTGCTGTGGGGTCCTCGTCGGTGGGAGAGAGCCCTCTCCCTCCCTTTGAGACTCATCCTACCAATCCTTTGAAGACCTTGCCGGTGGGCCCACAACCTGTCCAGGCAACCACCGGACCTACCTGTTCACCTCTATTGTCATTTCCGGTTGTTTGGGAGCTTTTGAAGAAAGGTCCTCTGAGGGTGCATCTGCCAGGGAGGATGATTGATGGAGGCACAGGATGAGAAGGGAGGATACTCGATAATCAGCACGGTTTCAGGAATGGGAAATCCTGTGTCACAAACCTACTGGAGTTCTATGACAAGGAAATAGAGGGGTGAGTAGACTGCATATGCATTCATAGACAGTAAGAAGGCTTTCGACATAGTTCCGCACAAGAGATTGGTACAAAACCTAGAGAAGCAGGCAGGTATAGCAGACAGGGCACTGCAATGGATTAGAAAATACATGACAGGAAGGAAACAACGAGTCATGGTACGCGACAAGGTGTTAGAGTGGGCACCTGTGACGAGTGGTGTTCAACAAGGGTCAGTGCTAGGTCCGGTGCTGTTTCATGTATATGTGCATGACATGATGGAAGGGATAGATTCAGAGGTGTCCCTGTTTGCAGACGACGTGAAGTATAATTCAACATTGTCAAGTGAAATGCTGAAGTGTGGAGAAAATTCTCCAGAAAGGGGATATCAGCCCTCTCAGCCCCTTCAGCCCCCTGATGGACTTGAGGGACTCAGCCCTTCCGGAAGAGGGGCTAATAGACTCTGTTGCTTCCTGATCAACAGTTTGATTGAATCCGTATGTGTTTACCAGCGTGTACCAGATCACAGTCACCCTACCTCTTCCTGCAGAGCAGTGTTCCTTGTAATACAAGTGACACCGAAACGAGAAAAACCTTGCACCACTTTACTTACAACTTGGGACAAAGTTGAACTGTCGTCTATAACTAGATAATAAGAAATCTACCACTTGCATTGAATGCTGTTGCAGTGTTAAGCAAGGAAAGAAATCACGCTGAAGTCAGCATCGAGGGCCCGGCTAAGGTGAAGTACGCAGGATTTATTAACCAACAGGAATGGGAACAGTTCGTTAATGGATTAAATAGGTCTACCCCTTTAAGTCTGGCATGGAAAAGTATAAATAAAATAACCAGGAAAAAGACTGGCAATGTTGCTCATCCCTTTCCACTTGAAAAAGCAAACGACTTCATAAATGACTGGTCCAAAATTTCCAGGCATGAAAACCTTCCATCTCATATTAGAGAAAACTTAGAGAGTGCTTCTGAAGAAATGTTGGAAATGATTAATTTTATGAGCCAAAATATTGATGAAAGTGATTGCCTCTTCACCGAGTATGAATTAGATAACGCATTAACTAAAGATCGATCAACTGCTCCTGGAGAGGATGGTATAACCTATGATATTCTCAGAACTCTAAGGCACGTGCCTAATAATCCTTTGTTGGCACTGTATAATACCAGTTACATTGAGGGAGTTCTTCCTACTTCCTGGACCAATAGTCTCATTGTGCCTATCCCTAAGCCCCAACAGCCTGATACATTTAGACTGATCTCCTTAACTAGCTGTCTTTGTAAAATTTTTGAAAGAATGATACTTAACAGACTGTACTATAGAATCAGACACCAACTCTCCCCCTCCCTCTATGGGTTCATGAAAGGTAAGAGTGTGCAAAATTGTATCTCCACCTTTCTCACCGCACACACCTCTACTAGTTTTACCACATTCCTTGATCTAAAATCTGCATTTGATATCGCGAACAGAACTGTTATACTACATGAACTAGCCAAAATGAATATTGGTGGTAGCCTACTCTGCTGGATAATAGGATACCTGTCAAACAGAGTATCCTCTGTCCTCTACCAAGGCTTTAGAAGCGAGTCTAAAGAAATGTCCCTAGGAACATCGCAGGGAGGAGTTCTCAGTCCCATGCTATTTAATATTCTGATTAATGCCCTCCTAAATGCTCTACCTGCCTCACCTAAACATATAGCTATAAGCTATGTTGATGACATCATGATCCATACAACAGGGCATAAAAAGATGAGTACCATTCTTAATGAAGTTCAAGCAATTTGTAATCGACTAGGCCTTGTAATATCTTCCTCTAAAACAAAGATATTAACAAGCAAACGGCATCCCCCACCCATCTATTTGCAGGGTGAAAACATTAGCTACGTTAAAACGTACAGATATCTTGGAGTAGATGTACCCTTTACCAAATCCACTATACCACAACTAAATAAGAAATGCAAAGATAGACTAAATGCTCTTAAAGCTGTTGCTGGCTACAACCCCAACTATGGTGCTAATGTGAGAATCGTGAGACTGATGTACATAGCCTGTGTTAGGTCCTTAATTGATTATGCTGCTCCCATGTTGATATTAGCTCAAGAAAGTTCTCTCCGACCCTTGGAGTTAATACAAAATGAAGCTCTCAGAATTCTTCTTGGCTGTCCCAAACCTACAAAGGTTCTTAATATGAGGAAGGAGCTTGGTATCAGTGATAAAATTGTTGAGATTAACACTGTACTTGGTATTAGAATGTTAAGAAATGAATCAGACACTGTCACAATGAATCTTACTAAATGTCTAGAAGTAAATACTCACAGATCTAAATGGATTGTGAAAACATGCAATTACATTAAGTTTTACAACCTGCATGAATTGTATCACTGTAGGCAACAAGAGCATTTCACCCCTCCATGGAAGATGTGTTCATTTAATATCACATACCTGCAAGTCCCTCCCAAGAAGCTCATTGCTAGTAATCCCTTCCTTAAATCACTTGTTAAAGCAACTGCTCAAGAAGAAATTTCTCGCCTAGCTGGTAGTAATAAGTTATCTCAAGTTATATACACTGATGGATCTAAACAGGAGTCTTCTGGCAGGGTTGCATCTGCTCTGGTTGCCACCTCCCTAGTTAAGAACAATAATAATTTTTTTGAACTAGGCATAAGAATTAACAACTGGGCGTCTACACTGCAAACTGAATTGTTTGCAATCCTAATGGCACTAAAGCTAACCTATGACACTGAGCTTGACTCTATCATCATTAATGATTCTATGTCATCACTGAAGGCTCTTGACTCATATAATGACTCTAACAGCATGCTCATTGGAGAAGCCAGGTATAGATACTCAAAAATCCGGACAAAGGAATTAATGTACATTTGCTATGGATTCCATCACACATTGGATTACTCCTTCATGATAAAGTTGATATGTTAGCCAAGAAGAGCACCCAGAAGGAGAATATAGAATATAACTTTGGTATATCTGTATCTAGCATTAGGAATAATATTAGGAGAGAAATAAATAATGAAAATGATAGCTATAGGAATGCAGTTAGAAGCCTGAGTAGATCTACAACCCACTATGATAACATGAACACAGATAAGTATGTTTATGGAGCAACTTGTAATGTGAACAGACTGACTGATGTTGTAGTGGCCAGGCTTAGGCTTGGCTACAAGTACTTCTGGCAGTTTGGGAGACACACAGATGATGATCAAACTAAATGCAAATTATGTGATCAGGCATATGGTCACTGTCTTGAACACTATGTGCTTAATTGTGCACTTATAGAGGAATATAGAGATAGACAGTATAATAACCTATGTGACATGTCAAGATATCTTATTAATGAAAATAAGATACCAGTTATACTAAGCAAATTTCCTAAATTTGTTTGTAACAGATAAGTGAACTGTAGATATAAATCCAAATGTACAATTGTTAATTAGCCCTTTTGGGGCCTAGTTCCTAGGCCTTTTGTGTATCCATATGCTCTTGCGCTACCGTCCACAGGATGGATATGGGGTGCACAATAAACTAGCCACTTCGGTGGCAAAATCTAAAAAATCTAATCCTGTTGTGAAATTACCACGAAAACCAGTGACAAATCTTGAAGAACAGTGTAGTGTAAAGTGAGCGTGTTGTAGAACATTCCCGGCTGAGTGAAAGACAGTGCAACAGTTGAGACTTCACTAATGCGGAGAATTCAAGCCGACGAATACCAGGTAAGCCTACAAAGGGATCTGGACAGGCTGTAAGCCTGATCCGACAAAGATCGCAAATAGAGTACATGCTCGGGAGTCAAAGACTTCAAACCTTACTCAAGGAAAAGGATCTGGGGGTGAGCATAACATCGAACACATCTCCTAAGTCGCACATCAACCATATAATTGCTGCATCATATAGGCGCCTGGCAAACTTAAGAATAGCATTTCGACATCTAAGTAAGGAGTCATTCACGACACTGTACACCGTGTACGTCAGGCCCATATTGCTGTATTGAACACCAGTATGTTACCCACACCTGGTCAAATATGTCAAGAAAATGGAGAAAGTGCAAAATTTTGCAACAAGACTAGTCCTCAATTCTTCAAGACTAGTCCTGGAGCTGAGGGGTATGTCCTACGAGAAAAGGTTAAGGGAACTCAACCTGACGACACTGGAGGACAAGAGGGACAGGGGAGAACATGATAACGACGTATAAAGTACTGAGATGAATTGACAAGGTGGACAAGGACAGAATATTTCAGTGATGGGACACAACAAGGGGTCACAACTGGAAGTTGAAAACTCAGATGAGTCACAGGGATGTTAGGAAGTATTTCTTCTGCACTCGAGTTGCTAGCAAGTGAAACAATCTGGAGAATGATGTAGTGGAGGTAGGATCCATACATAGGTTTAAGAAGAGGTATGATAAAGCTCATGGAGCCGGGAGACAGTGGACCTAGTAGCGACCAGCGAAGAGGCGGGGCCAGGAGTTGTGAATCGATCCCTGCAACCACAAATTATTGAGTACAAGTAGGTGAGGATAGAGGATAGAGACAATGGTCGGTGGTGGTGGAGAGGAGAGAAAGTAGCAACAACCTTGAAATGTACTGCCAGCCAGACCATCCTCCCTCACTATAACTGAGATGTACTACCAGCCAGACCATCCTCCCTCACTATAACTGAGATGTACTACCAGCCAGACCATCCTCCCTCACTATAACTGAGATGTACTACCAGCCAGACCATCCTCCCTCACTATAACTGAGATGTACTACCAGCCAGACCATCCTCCTCACTATAACTGAGATGTACTACCAGCCAGACCATCCTCCCTCACTATAACTGAGATGTACTACCAGCCAGACCATCCTCCCTCAAACTGGATAACCGAGATGTAAAACCAACAGACATCCTCCCTCACTATAACTGAGATGTACTACCAGCCAGACCATCCTCCCTCACTATAACTGAGATGTACTACCAGCCCAGACCATCCTCCCTCACTATAACTGAGATGTACTACCAGCCTAGACCATCCTCCCTCCTTAACTGAGTGTACACCAGCCATGACCTCCTGCCTCACTATAACTGAGATGTACTACTGCAAGCCCGTTACCATCCTCCCTCACTATAACTGGTACCTTGAGCCGTGTGTAGCCTGGTGTGTAGCCTGGTGTGTAGCCTGGTGTGAGCCTGGTAGTGCCTGGTGTGTAGCCTGGTGTGTAGCCTGGTGTAGTTAGCCTGTGTGTAGCCTGGTGTGTAGCCTGGTGTGCCCTAGGCTGGGTAGGGGGACTGGTAGCCTGGTGTGTAGCCTGGTGTGTAGCCTGTGTGTAGCCTGGTGTGTAGCCTGGTAGTGTAGCCTGGTGTAGCCTGGTGTGTAGCCTGGTGTGTAGCCTGGTGTGTAGCCTGGTGGTAGCCTGGTGTGTAGCCTGGTGTGTAGCCTGGTGTTAGCCTGGTGTGTAGCCTGGTGTAGCCTGGTGCTGTGTAGCCTGGTGTGTAGCCTGGTGTGTAGCCGCTTGTGTGTAGCCTGGTGTGTAGCCTGGTGTGTAGCCTGGTGTAGCCTAGCCTGGTGACTTGTAGCCTGGTGTAGCCTGGTGTAGCCTGGTGTGTAGCCTGGTGTGTAGCCTGGTGTGTAGCCTGGTGTGTTTAGCCTGGTGTAGTAGCCTGGTGTGTAGCCTGGTGTGTAGCCCTGGTGTGTAGCCTGGTGTGTAGCCTGGTGTAGCCTGGTGTGTAGCCTGGTGTAGCCTGGTGTGTAGCCTGGTGTGTAGCTGGTGTGTAGCCTGTGTGTAGCCTGGTGTGTAGCCTGGTGTGTAGCCTGGTGTGTAGCCTTCTGGTGTAGCCTGGTGTGTTAGGCTGGTGTGTAGCCTGGTGTGTAGCCTGGTGTGTAGCCTGGTGTGTACTGAGCCTGGTGTACTGTGTAGCCTGGTGTAGCTGAGCCTGGTGTAGCCTGTGTGTAGCCTGGTGCCTGGTGTAGCCTGGTGTGTAGCCTGGTGTGCTAGCCTGGTGTGTAGCCTGGGTGTGTAGCCTGGTGTGTAGCCTGGGTGTAGCCTGTGTGTAGCCTGGTGTGTAGCCTGGTGTGCTAGCCTGGTGTGTAGCCTGGTGTGTAGCCGGGTGTGTGTAGCCTGGTGTGTAGCCTGGTGTGTAGCCTGGTGTAGCCTGGTGTGTAGCTGGTAGCTGGTAGCCTGGTGTGTAGCCTGGTGTAGCCTGGTGTGTAGCCTGGTGTGTAGCTGGTGTGTAGCCTGGTGTGTAGCCTGGTGTGTAGCCTGGTGTGTAGCCTGGTGTGTAGCCTGGTGTGTAGGCTGGTGTGTAGCCTGGTGGCTGTGTGTAGCCTGGTGTGTAGCCTGGTGTGTAGCCTGTGTAGCCTGGTGTGTAGGCTGGTGTGTAGCCTGGTGTGAGCTGGTGTGTAGCCTGGTGTGTAGGCTGGTGTGTAGCCTGGTGTGTAGCCTGGTGTGTAGCCTGGTGTGTAGCCTGGTGTGTAGCCTGGTAGCCTGGTGTGAGCTGGTGTGTAGCCTGGTGTGTAGGTGGTGTGTAGCCTGGTGTGTAGCCTGGTGTGTAGGCTGGTGTGTAGCCTGGTGTGTAGCCTGGTGTGTAGCCTGGTGTGTAGCGTGCTGGTGTGTAGCCTGGTGTGTAGGCTGGTGTGTAGCCTGGTGTGTAGGCTGGTGTGTAGCCTGGTGTGTAGCCTGGTGTGTAGGCTGGTGTGTAGCCTGGTGTGTAGGCTGGTGTGTAGCCTGGTGTGTAGCCTGGTGTGTAGCCTGGTGTGTAGCCTGGTGTGTAGCCTGGTGTGTAGCCTGGTGTGTAGCCTGGTGTGTAGCCTGGTGTGTAGCCTGGTGTGTAGGCTGGTGTGTAGCCTGGTGTGTAGCCTGGTGTGTAGCCTGGTGTGTAGGCTGGTGTGTAGCCTGGTGTGTAGCCTGGTGTGTAGCCTGGTGTGTAGCCTGGTGTGTAGGCTGGTGTGTAGGCTGGTGTGTAGCCTGGTGTGTAGCCTGGTGTGTAGCCTGGTGTGTAGGCTGGTGTGTAGCCTTGTGTGTTGCCTGGTGTGTAGGCTGGTGTGTAGGCTGGTGTGTAGGCTGGTGTGTAGCCTGGTGTGTAGCCTGGTGTGTAGGCTGGTGTGTAGGCTGGTGTAGCCTGGTGTAGCCTGGTGTGTAGCGTGGTGTGTAGCCTGGTGTGTAGCCTGGTGTGTAGCCTGGTGTGTAGGCTGGTGTGTAGCCTGGTGTGTAGGCTGGTGTGTAGCCTGGTGTGTAGGCTGGTGTGTAGCCTGGTGTGTAGCCTGGTGTGTAGCCTGGTGTGTAGCCTGGTGTGTAGCCTGGTGTGTAGGCTGGTGTGTAGCCTGGTGTGTAGCCTGGTGTGTAGCCTGGTGTGTAGCATGGTGTGTAGGCTGGTGTGTAGCCTGGTGTGTAGCCTGGTGTGTAGGCTGGTGTGTAGGCTGGTGTGTAGCCTGGTGTGTAGCCTGGTGTACAGGCATGTGGAATGTTAAAGCAGGAGTATATGAGCAGAGAGAGAGAGAGAGAGAGAGAGAGAGAGAGAGAGAGAGAGAGAGAGAGAGAGAGAGAGAGAGAGAGAGGGGAAAGGGAGGGTCATTTAGGAATATAAAAAATATATAATATACGAGCAAAAACAGACGTTGTTTTGAAATAAAGAAAACAAGTCTTTTGAGCTTGTTTGATGCCAGTATTAAAACACCAGTAAGGAACACAATAGGCCTACTGGCCATTGCTAGGTAGCTTCAACTCACAACTGCTTTGAATTTAATTAAAGCTGGCCAAAGCATTTGGTTCAACGAAGTTGCTTAGCAGTTTGTTTCACTAAGAACTACTGGAGTGCCAAGCCAATACTTTCCTATATTGATGATTAAGACATGTGCAACAGCTGGGTATTTTTATTGTTGAAACGTTTCGCCTTCATAGTAGACTTCTTCAGTCAAATACAAAGGCAGAAGGAATAGCAGTGAAGTAAAGCTGATGGAATCAGTCCATCAACCTTAGAGAAAATAGTATTTGAGGTGGTCAGTCCCCGAGCCTGGAGAAGTGTTCAGCTCCATGAGGATGGAGTCTTAAATAGTGTCGAAGGTGAGGTGGAAGATCTTGACGTTGAGGCGACGGGATTCAGGTTCATGTCGTTCCAGACCATGGAGGTGGACTCTTCTCCAGGCTGAGGGACTGACCACCTTGTTCCAGACCATGGAGGTGGACTCTTCTCCAGGCTGAGGGACTGACCACCTCAAATACTATTTTCTCCAAGGTTGATGGTCTGATTACATCATCTTTACTTCACTGCTACTCGTGCTGACTATATTTGACTGAAGAAGTCTACTGTGTAGGAGAAACATTTCAACAATAAAGACACCTAACTGTTACACATGTGTCTTAATCATCAACTTGTCGAAATTTTATACAGTTTTCTACATACCTCTCCAGTATTCTTTCTAAAGTTGAATTCATCTAAAATTAATGTATTGCTGGGAGTTTTGTGCTGGTTAGATGTGTCAACACCCTGTATAAATACACCTTTTAACACTTTTTTTATTTGGTGACTTCGCTAGAGCTTGTGTACGCGCTGACTCTTCCCTCATTGCAGGTTCTCTCCAGAACGCTGTCAACCGAGTTTCCAATTGGGCCACTACCCATAGGTTTAAATTTTCTGGTACTAAAACACACCAAATTACTTTCAACAGACGTTCTATTGTCCTTGATACCCCATTGTACCCATATGGCTCAGGTATTCCTGAACGGGATACAGTCAGGTTTCTCGACCGTTGAACTCTTCTTCGACTGCATTCAGCCCTAATTTTATTGAAAGTAGATTATGGCGACCAGATATATTCGACGGCCTCTCCTGCAACTCTATGTAAACTTGATCCCATCCATCATCAGGGATTACGTTTACGTCTAGGTCCTTCTCACTCCTCACCTGTTGAGAGCCTATTTACAGAGGCGAATATTCCATCCTTGAACGATCGTCGTGATGCTCATTGCCTTCGCTATTTTGTCTGCTCTCATGACCTTCGCAATCCTTCTATATACAGGATAGTAACGGACGTTGGTAGAAGTCCATTTGTTCGTCGCCTCTGTTTACTCCGTCTCTTTCCTCTTTGTCTACATTCGCTCTTGTCTTCTCTTCAGTTGCCATCTTTATATGTTCATCTAGCATCTAACTTTCCCTTTTCCCTTGGGAGGTTCCGATAGTTGGTGTCTGTTCTTCCCCACTGATGTGCGTGATAGTTGGTGTCTGTTCTTCCCCACTGATGTGCGTGATAGTTCGTGTCTGTTCTTCCCCACTGATGTGCGTGATAGTTGGTGTCTGTTCTTCCCCACTGATGTGCGTGATAGTTGGTGTCTGTTCTTCCCCACTGATGTGCGTGATAGTTGGTGTCTGTTCTTCCCCACTGATGTGCGTGATAGTTCGTGTCTGTTCTTCCCCACTGATGTGCGTGATAGTTCGTGTCTGTTCTTCCCCACTGATGTGCGTGATAGTTCGTGTCTGTTCTTCCCCACTGATGTGCGTGATAGTTCGTGTCTGTTCTTCCCCACTGATGTGCGTGATAGTTCGTGTCTGTTCTTCCCCACTGATGTGCGTGAAAGCCCAAGTGACTACAACTGCTTCTCGCTCCCTTTTTCTTAATCACTTCCGGCCTCACGAAATTGTAATGACACGATTGCAAACAAGCCATACCACGGGTGGGGATAGAACCCGCGGTCAAAGTCATACAACTCCAGACCGGTGGTGATGGTGGTATTGATATTGATAGTTGTGGTGGTAGTGGTGGTGGTGGTGGTGGTGGTGGTGGTAGTGGTAGTGGTGGTGGTAGTGGTGGTGGTAGTAGTGATGGTAGTGGTGGTGGTGGTGTTAGTGGTGGTGGTAGTGGTGGTGGTGATGAAGGTGTTAGTGGTGGTGGTAGTGGTGATGGAAGTGGTGGTGGTGGTAGTGGTGGTAGTGGTATTAGTAGTGGTGGTGGTAGTGGTGGTAGTGGTGGTGGTAGTGGTGAAGGTCAGCAGGTCTCACCGGCACATCTCTCGTTGACCAAAGGTTTTAGCATCTCTTTATTCCTCCCCCCTCCAGGTGACACCTTGCCCCTCCCCAGGTGACACTTCACCCCTACCCCAGGTGACACCTCCCCCCTCCCCCTCCCCAGGTGACACCTTCCCCCTCCCCAGGTGACACTTCATCCCTTCCCCAGGTGACACCTTCCCCCTCCCCAATTGACACTTCACCCCCTCCCCAGGTGACACTTCACCCCTTCCCCAGGTGACACTTCACCCCTTCCCCAGGTGACACTTCAACCCTCCCCAGGTAACACTTCACCCCTTCCCCAGGTGACACTTCACCCCCTTCCCCAGGTGACACTTCAACCCTCCCCAGGTGACACTTCAACCCTCCCAAGGTGACACTTCAACCCTCCAGAGGTGACACTTCAACCCTCCCCAGGTGACACTTCAACCATCCCAAGGTGACACTTCACCCCTTCCCCAGGTGACACTTCACCCCTTCCCCAGGTGACACTTCAACCCTCCCCAGTCCCTGGATCAGAAATACTTTTGCTTGTTTCGTTAGGAAATTATCTCCTGAAGCAAGTCTTGTCAGCTGCCCAGCTCAGTGATTCCAGAACCACTGTTGTACCAGTGCTGGGTGTCAGTGATTCTGGAACCAGTTGTACCAGTGCTGGGTATCAGTGATTCTGGAACCAGTTGTACCAGTGCTGGGTGTCAGTGATTCTGGAACCAGTTGTACCATTGCTGGGTATCAGTGATTCTGGAACCAGTTGTACCAGTGCTGGGTGTCAGTGATTCTGGAACCAGTTGTACCAGTGCTGGGTGTCAGTGATTCTGGAACCAGTTGTACCAGTGCTGGGTGTCAGTGATTCTGGAACCAGTTGTACCAGTGCTGGGTGTCAGTGATTCTGGAACCAGTTGTACCAGTGCTGGGTGTCAGTGATTCTGGAACCAGTTGTATCAGTGCTGGATATCAGTAATTAAGAACCACTGTTGTACCAGTGTTGGACATCAGTAATTAAGAACCACTGTTGTACCAGTGCTGGATGTCGGTAATTCAAGAACTACTGTTGTACCAGTGCTGGATATCAGTAATTAAGAACCACTGTTGTACCAATGATGGATATCAGTAATTAAGAACAACTGTTGTACCAGTGGTGGATGTCAGTGATTCAAGAACCACTGTTGTACCAGTGCTGGGTATCAGTGATTCAACTGGAATCAGCATTCGGTAGTCTTCTACTGCTCCTACTGTAGGTAGTATTGTGTGTCTGTATCACAACACCTGAGCCTGGTACCTGCTTTCTCCCTACCTTCTGGGACGCCTCTGACCCACGCTTCACCTTGACTATAGAACCAGCTTCTCCAGCTACCTGACAACATTCCCGGTTCACCTGCACATCACACCACGCAACCACTCTTTCAACTGACAAACAACCTCACCAAAAGTGATTCATACGGTGGGTAAAATTCTTCTCATTCCAGATAACAGATGTTAATGTGTACCTTACACAATATTAGCAAGGAACTCGTGGCCTCGGTCGGTCAAGGCTTCTCAGTGTATTCGTTGAGCGGTAGTTAGTTTAATGTCTTTATTATGCACACCATACCCATGGTGTGGGTGGTAGTCACACCATACCCATGGTGTGGGTGGTAGTCATACCATACCCATGGTGTGGGTGGTAGTCACACCATACCCATGGTGTGGGAGGTAGTCACACCATACCCATGGTGTGGATGGTAGTCACTCCATTCCCATGGTGTGGGTGGTAGTCACACCATACCCATGGTGTGGGTGGTAGTCACACCATACCCATGGTGTGGGTGGTAGTCACACCATACCCATGGTGTGGATGGTAGTCACACCATACCCATGGTGTGGGTGGTAGTCACACTATACCCATGGTGTGGATGGTAGTCACTCCATACCCATGGTGTGGGTGGTAGTCACACCATACCCATTGTGTGGGTGGTAGTCACACTATACCCATGGTGTGGGTGGTAGTCACACCATACCCATGGTGTGGGTGGTAGCCACACCATACCCATGGTGTGGGTGGTAGTCACACCATACCCATGGTGTGGGTGGTAGTCACACCATACCCATGGTGTGGGTGGTAGTCACACCATACCCATGGTGTGGGTGGTAGTCACACCATACCCATGGTGTGGGTGGTAGTCACACCATACCCATGGTGTGGGTGGTAGTCATACCATACCCATGGTGTGGGTGGTAGTCAAAAGATTACAGAGGTATATAATGGGTCCAGGGACTGGACCGCAAAGTTTTGATAACTGAACAAGTTACAATGGTAATGAACTATTTACATGTTTATATCTGGTCACAATCGTAATCAATTATTTATGCAAACATTGATTAAGTCACACACACACACACACACACACACACACACACACACACACACACACACACACACACACACACACAAACCTAAGAATAGCGTTCTAATACCTCACTAAGGAATCGTTCAAGACGCTGTACACCATATACGTCAGGCCCATACTGAAGTATGCAGCACCAGTTTGGAACCCACACCTGGTCAAGCACGTCAAGAAACTAGAGAAAGTGCAAAGGTTTGCAACAAGACTAGTCCCAGAGCTAAGGGGATTGTCCTACGAAGAAAGGTTAAGGGAAATCGGCCTGACGACACTAGAGGACAGGAGGGTTAGGGAAGACATGATAACGACATAAAATACTGCGAGGAATAGATAAGGTGGACAGAGACAAGATGTTCCAGAGAGGGGACACAGAAACAAGGGGTCACAATTGGAAGTTGAAGACTCCTATGAGTCAAAGAGATGTTAGGAAGTATTTCTTCAGTCATAGAGTTGTCAGGAAGTGGAATATCCTAGAAAGTGACGTAGTGGAGGCAGGAACCATACATAGTTTTAAGACGAGGTTTGATAAAGCTCATGGAACAGGGAGAGAGAGGACCTAGTAGCAATCAGTGAAGAGGCGGGGCCAGGAGCTACGAATCGACCCCTGCAACCACAAATAGGTGAGTACACACACACACAGTGGAGGCAGGAAGGCAGCTGGGTAGACAGGACAGAGTGCGACACCAACAAGGAATATATCAAGTGTTGGATGGCATACACACAACTGAGGAAGAGGTGAAGCAGTTACTCAGTGACCTTGACACTTCAAAGGCGATGGGTCCGGACAATATCTCCCCGTGGGTCCTTCGGGAGGGAGCAGAGGAGCTGAGTGTGCCACTTACCATAATATTCAACACATCCCTTGAAACTGGGCAGCTACCTGAAGTATGGAAAAAGGCCAACGTAGTCACCATTTTTAAGAAATGAGACAGAAAAGAGGCACTAAACTATAGACCGGTGTCACTTACATGTATAGTGTGCAAAGTCTTGGAGAAAATCATCAGGAAAAGAATGGTGGAGCATCTGGAACGGTACAGGATAATCAACGCCAGACAGCACGGATTCATGGAAGGCAAATCCTGTGTAACAAACCTCCTGGAGTTCTATGACAAAGTAACAGAGGTAAGACAAGAGAGAGAAGGGGGGGTTGATTGCATTTTCCTGGACTGCAGGAAGGCCTTCGACACAGTTCCTCATATGAGATTAGTGAAGAAGCTGGAAGACCAAGCGTGTATAACAGGAAGGGCACTGAAATGGATCAGGGAATACCTGACAGGGAGACAACAACGGGTCATGGTGCGTGATGAGGTATCACAGTGGGCGCCTGTGACGAGCGGTGTACCGCAGGGGTCAGTCCTAGGACCAGTGCTTTTCTTGGTATATGTGAATGACATGACGGACG
This sequence comes from Cherax destructor, assembly GCA_009830355.1. NCBI lineage: Eukaryota > Metazoa > Arthropoda > Malacostraca > Decapoda > Parastacidae > Cherax > Cherax destructor. The sequence continues at coordinate 150,114 of WNWK01001835.1, read as the reverse complement.
GGATAGACTCAGAAGTGTCTCTGTTCGCAGATGATGTGAAATTAATGAGGATAATCAAATCGGATGAGGACCAAGCAGGACTTCAAAGAGACCTGGACAAGCTGGACATCTGGTCTAGCAACTGTCTTCTCGAATTTAATCCCACCAAATGCAAAGTCATAAAGATCGGGAAAGGGCAAAGAAGACCGCTGACAGAGTACAGGCTAGGTGGACAAAGGCTACAAACCTCGTTAAAGGAGAAAGACCATGGGGTGAGCATAACACCAAGCACGTCTCCGGAAACACACATCAACCAGATAACTGCGGCAGCATATGGGCGACTGGCAAACCTAAGTTAGCGTTCCGTTACCTTAACAAGGAATCGTTCAAGACACTGTACACCGTGTATGTCAGGCCCATACTAGAGTATGCAGCACCAGTCTGGAACCCACACCTGGTCAAGCATGTCAAGAAATTAGAGAAAGTGCAAAGGTTTGCGACAAGGTTAGTTCCACACACTATAAAACACCAAGAGTAGAGTGAATACATTCAGATATAAACCACAGAACGGGTGGGGTTTCAACCCATGGCGAGTGGGTCGTAAAGCTCCCGGCCCCACACAAGATATCCATGATCAACTCGACCTACAGCACCCTGGTGATACACCAAGGTTGAAACTTGCGTTCCTCCTGCCCGTGGACCGACACGGTCCACCTGCCCGTGGACCGACACGGTCCTCCTGCCCGTGGACCGACACGGTTCTCCTGCCCGTGGACCGACACGTTCCTCCTGCCCGTGGACTGACACCTTCCTCCTGCCCGTGGACCGACACGTTCCTCCTGCCCGTGGACCGACACGTTCCTCCTGCCCGTGGACCGACACGTTCCTCCTGCCCGTGGACCGACACATACCCAAGCAACGTAGACAAACTATATTGCAACTACCGCGGAGTTTCCCTCTTGCAACATTATAGATCAATCGTGAGAAAGAATTCACAATTCATTGCCGTGACACCGTGAGCTGTGCTCATTGTCCGTAGCTGGCTCATTGTTCCTGTGAGCTGGCCATTGTTCCTGAGCTGCTCATTGTTCCTGGAGCTGGCTCATGTTCCTGTGAGCTTGCCATTGTTCCTGTGAGCTGGCTCATTGTTCCTGTGGCTGCAGTCCTTGAGCTGGCTCATTGTTCCTGTGAGCTGGCTCATTGTTCCTGTGAGCTGCTCATTGTCCTGTGAGCTAGTCATTGTCCTTGAAGCTGCTCTCCTGTGAGCTAGCTCATTGTTCCTGTGAGCTAGCTCATTGTTCCTGTGAGCTAGCTCATTGTTCCTGTGAGCTGCTCATTGTTCCTGTGAGCTAGCTCATTGTTCCTGTGAGCTAGCTCATTGTTCCTGTGAGCAGCTCATTGTTCCTGTGAGCTAGCTCATTGTTCCTGTGAGCTAGCTCATTGTTCCTGTGAGCTAGCTCATTGTTCCTGTGAGCTAGCTCATTGTTCCTGTGAGCTAGCTCATTGTTCCTGTGAGCTAGCTCATTGTTCCTGTGAGCTAGCTCATTGTTCCTGTGAGCTAGCTCATTGTTCCTGTGAGCCTATTGTTCAGCTCCATTGTTCCTGTGAGCTAGCTCATTGTTCCTGTGAGCTAGCTCATTGTTCCTGTGAGCTAGCTCATTGTTCCTGTGAGCTAGCTCATTGTTCCTGTGAGCTAGCTCATTGTTCCTGTGAGCTAGCTCATTGTTCCTGTGAGCTAGCTCATTGTTCCTGTGAGCTAGCTCATTGTTCCTGTGAGCTAGCTCATTGTTCCTGTGAGCTAGCTCATTGTTCCTGTGAGCTAGCTCATTGTTCCTGTGAGCTAGCTCATTGTTCCTGTGAGCTAGCTCATTGTTCCTGTGAGCTAGCTCATTGTTCCTGTGAGCTAGCTCATTGTTCCTGTGAGCTAGCTCATTGTTCCTGTGAGCTAGCTCATTGTTCCTGTGAGCAGCTCATTGTTCCTGTGACTAGCTCATTGTCCTGTGAGCTAGCTCATTGTTCCTGTGAGCTAGCTCATTGTTCCTGTGAGCTAGCTCATTGTTCCTGTGAGCTAGCTCATTGTTCCTGTGAGCTAGCTCATTGTTCCTGTGAGCTAGCTCATTGTTCCTGTGAGCTAGCTCATTGTTCCTGTGAGCTAGCTCATTGTTCCTGTGAGCTAGCTCATTGTTCCTGTGAGCTAGCTCATTGTTCCTGTGAGCTAGCTCATTGTTCCTGTGAGCTAGCTCATTGTTCCTGTGAGCTAGCTCATTGTTCCTGTGAGCTAGCTCATTGTTCCTGTGAGCTAGCTCATTGTTCCTGTGAGCTAGCTCATTGTTCCCTGTGAGCTAGCTCATTGTTCCTGTGAGCTAGCTCATTGTTCCTGTGAGCTAGCTCATTGTTCCTGTGAGCTAGCTCATTGTTCCTGTGAGCTAGCTCATTGTTCCCTGTGAGCTAGCTCATTGTTCCTGTGAGCTAGCTCATTGTTCCTGTGAGCTAGCTCATTGTTCCTGTGAGCTAGCTCATTGTTCCTGTGAGCTAGCTCATTGTTCCTGTGAGCTAGCTCATTGTTCCTGTGAGCTGCTCATTGTTCTGTGAGCTAGCTCATTGTTCCTGTGAGCTAGCTCATTGTTCCTGTGAGCTAGCTCATTGTTCCTGTGAGCTGGCTCATTGTTCCTGTGAGCTAGCTCATTGTTCCTGTGAGCTAGCTCATTGTTCCTGTGAGCTAGCTTTCCTACTGTTCCTGTGAGCTGGCTCATTGTTCCTGTGAGCTGTATTGTTGAGCTAGCTCATTGTTCCTGTGAGCTAGCTCATTGTTCCTGTGAGCTAGCTCATTGTTCCTGTGAGCTAGCTCATTGTTCCTGTGAGCTGGCTCATTGTTCCTGTGAGCTAGCTCATTGTTCCTGTGAGCTAGCTCATTGTTCCTGTGAGCTAGCTCATTGTTCCTGTGAGCTAGTTGCCTACACTTGAGCTTCTTCTGTGAGCTAGCTCATTGTTCCTGTGAGCTAGCTCATTGTTCCTGTGAGCTAGCTCATTGTTCCTGTGAGCTAGCTCATTGTTCCTGTGAGCTAGCTCATTGTTCCTGTGAGCAGCTCATTGTTCCTGTGAGCTAGCTCATTGTTCCTGTGAGCTAGCTCATTGTTCCTGTGAGCTGGCTCATTGTTCCTGTGAGCTAGCTCATTGTTCCTGTGAGCTAGCTCATTGTTCCTGTGAGCTAGCTCATTGTTCCTGTGAGCTAGCTCATTGTTCCTGTGAGCTCAGCTCATTGTTCCTGTGAGCTAGCTCATTGTTCCTGTGAGCTAGCTCATTGTTCCTGTGAGCTAGCTCATTGTTCCTGTGAGCTAGCTCATTGTTCCTGTGAGCTAGCTCATTGTTCCTGTGAGCTAGCTCATTGTTCCTGTGAGCTAGCTCATTGTTCCTGTGAGCTAGCTCATTGTTCCTGTGAGCTAGCTCATTGTTCCTGTGAGCTAGCTCATTGTTCCTGTGAGCTAGCTCATTGTTCCTGTGAGCTAGCTCATTGTTCCTGTGAGCTAGCTCATTGTTCCTGTGAGCTAGCTCATTGTTCCTGTGAGCTAGCTCATTGTTCCTGTGAGCTAGCTCATTGTTCCTGTGAGCTAGCTCATTGTTCCTGTGAGCTAGCTCATTGTTCCTGTGAGCTAGCTCATTGTTCCTGTGAGCTAGCTCATTGTTCCTGTGAGCTAGCTCATTGTTCCTGTGAGCTAGCTCATTGTTCCTGTGAGCTGGCTCATTGTTCCTGTGAGCTAGCTCATTGTTCCTGTGAGCTAGCTCATTGTTCCTGTGAGCTAGCTCATTGTTCCTGTGAGCTAGCTCATTGTTCCTGTGAGCTAGCTCATTGTTCCTGTGAGCTAGCTCATTGTTCCTGTGAGCTAGCTCACTGTTCCTGTGAGCTAGCTCATTGTTCCTGTGAGCTAGCTCATTGTTCCTGTGAGCTAGCTCATTGTTCCTGTGAGCTAGCTCACTGGTGATTAATATGAGGGTGTTGTTACCACAACACTCATCTTTCTTGTCAGTTAATAACAATACTTCCCATACAACATTGTACTATATTTTCGAACCATTTCGCTCACACAGCAGACTTTGTCAGTCAAATACAGGCGATTGTGACACTGGAGACAGTAGACGTGGAGAGATAAATTGAAGGGATCAGTCCCTTATCCTTGATAGAAGGTACCACCCCAAGGGACTGGCCACACTTAAGGATTCATCACCTTCTTTCATAGTTAAGGGACTGATCACCTCAATTTGCCTCTGCACTCTCTGTCTCCAGTGTTACAATCGCTTGTATTCGACTGAAGAAACCATCTGTGCAGGTGAAATGTTTCGAAAAATAGATAAGGATGTTTTACACATGTGACTCACTCTTGTAAACTATATTAGATCCTTAACTGATTATGCTGCGCCCAGGTTAATATTAGTTAAGAAAAATTCTCTCCGGCCCTCGGGAGTTTATGCAAAACGAAGCCTTCAGAATAATTCTCAGCTCTCCTGAATCAACTAAGATTCTTAATATGAGGAAGAAGCTTTGTGTTTGTAGTATCAGTGATACGATTACTGAGATTAACACTGTACTTGGTATTAGAATGTTAAGAAATGAACCAGACACTATGAATCTTACTATGTAACATATCATTGCAATGACGTTCCCTGTGACCGTGTTTGCTTGGACCTCCTCTTTTCTGCATCATTGCAAGCTCCTAATGATGTGTTGATTGCAACACGAAAGGCCTAGAGCTAATCATTCTACTCCCCCCCCGTGGTTGTTTTGCATCATGCATCGCTTGGTTTGCGATATATATATATATATATATATATATATATATATATATATATATATATATATATATATATATATATATATATATATATATATATAAATATAAACTTACTTCTTGGGGTGCGCACCCTCTTTCGACAACCAAACACTCAGAGAATATGACGCACACCTGAGATCTATATTTAAGAAGGCACTGAATCTGTCACTGGAAGACTAGCAATGGGATCAAGGAACGCTCCCAGTGCGACTGGGAGGTATAAGGGTTCGCAAAGCAACGCAGGTAGCTTTACCTGCATTTCTGTCCTGGTGTTCGGCTTCCAATGAACTAGTGAAGGAGATTGTCCCCGAACACTTGAGAGGTGCGGTAGGAGCTCAAGACCCCAGGTTCATTGAAGCAGCCATACAGTGGGACACCCTTGCAAACTCTTCAAGCAGACCAGCCCCTTCCAAAGAGTACAAACAGTCCCTCTGGGACAAACCGATCAAAGTTTACAGCAAGGGGTCAAAGTTTACAGCAAGGGTCGAAGTTTACAGCAAGGGTCAAAGTTTACAGCAAGGGTCAAAGTTTACAGAAGGGTCGAAGTTTACAGCAAGGGTCGAAGTTTACAGCAAGGGTCGAAGTTTACAGCAAGGGTCGAAGTTTACAGCAAGGGTCAAAGTTTACAGCAAGGGTCAAAGTTTACAGCAAGGGTCAAAGTTTACAGCAAGGGTCGAAGGTGAAGATAACATTGAGTAAGTTTACTAACATGGATGTGGTATCTAACCCAATTAAAAACTCATGAAAATTCTTATTACAGTCTGAAACAGTTAGGTAGACTAATCCACATTTAGCGGGTAAGGACAAAAATAGATTGTGCATTTTGACCTTTTTCAGGCCAAAGGTCACAAAAAGGGTGAACTTTTTTGTTTGACCTCTGAGATAAAAAATCTTCAAAATAAATGTTTTAGAGATACTCTTAAGCTTCACAATGGTATGTGTATAAACTCTATAATACCATACAGGCGGAGATATTGCATTTCAAAATTTCACATGACCTGCCAAAAATGACCTTTTGGTCAAAGTTCCGGAACCGTTTGAGGTACAGACCTGTGACAATCTCATTTTTACACTCAAATCTATAAGTGTGTCAATTGTGATGAAAATTGGAGAGGTGCCGTGAAATGGCCTGGTTGAAGTGACATAGAATGTCCCACTTAGGGACGTGTGACTGGTCTTGTACTGCGGGACGTGTGACTGGTCTTGTACTGCGGGACGTGTGACTGGTCTTGTACTGCGGGACGTGTGACTGGTCTTGTACTGCGGGACGTGTGACTGGTCTTGTACTGCGGGACGTGTGACCGGTCTTGTACTGGGGGACGTGTGACTGGTCTTGTACTGCGGGACGTGTGACTGGTCTTGTACTGGGGGACGTGTGACTGGTCTTGTACTGGGGACGTGTGACTGGTCTTGTACTGGGGACGTGTGACTGGTCTTGTACTGGGGACGTGTGACTGGTCTTGTACTGGGGGACGTGTGACTGGTCTTGTACTGCGGGACGTGTGACTGGTCTTGTACTGGGGGACGTGTGACTGGTCTTGTACTGGGGGACGTGTGACTGGTCTTGTACTGGGGGACGTGTGACTGGTCTTGTACTGGGGGACGTGTGACTGGTCTTGTACTGGGGGACGTGTGACTGGTCTTGTACTGGGGGACGTGTGAGTGGTCTTGTACTGGGGGACGTGTGACTGGTCTTGTACTGGGAGACGTGTGACTGGTCTTGTACTGGGGGACGTGTGACCGGTCTTGTACTGGGGAACGTGTGACTGGTCTTGTACTGGGGAATGTGGAATTGGTCTTGTACAGGGGGACGTGTGACTGGTCTTGTACTGGGGGACGTGTGACTGGTCTTGTACTGTGGGACGTGGAATTGGTCTTGTACTGGGGGACGTGTGACTGGTCTTATACTGGGGGACGTGTGACTGGTCGTGTACTGGGGGACGTGTGACTGGTTTTGTACTGGGGGCGTGGGACTGGTCTTGTACTGGGGACATGTGACTGGTATTGTACTGGGGAACGTGTGACTGGTTTTGTACTGGGGGACGTGGGACTGGTTTTATACCGGGGGACGTGTGACTGGCCTTGTGCTGGGGGACGTGTGACTGGCTTTGTACTGGGGGACGTGGGACTGGGTTTATACTGGGGGACGTGGGACTGGTATTGTACTGGGTTTTAAACATAAAGTACCACACTCCATCCACAATATCTTGTTTCTACAGCTGTGACTCCCAAACCTGTTTTCTTTGAAGGAGGTATTTGAGATTTAAGATATTTGAGAGTGTGAGGCTGGTTTGTGGTCAGCTGCCTGCCTGGCCTTGACCTGTGACCTCTGTCTCCGCAAGATGCGCCGACAACCTGTACTAACCACAGTAATTGATGGCCAGGTTGGTCTTGTGTGGATGGCGCAGTGGCAAGGCTGGGTACCCATGTGGATGGCGCAGTGGCAAGGCTGGGTACCCATGTGGATGGCGCAGTTGCAAGGCTGGGTACCCATCCCATTCTCACTATACTCCTTCAGTCTCAGTATTAGCGAGAGGACTGTTGAGATTAACACTGTGCTTTGCATTAGGACGCTTAGAAATGAACCATTCTCACAACAAATCTCACTAAATGTCTAGAAGTAAATACACATAGATCTAAATGGCTTGTGAAAACATCCAATTATATATAGCTTTATACCCTGTACTAACTGTATCACTGTAGACAACAAGAGCATTTCAACCCTCCATGGAAGTTGTGTTCATTTAATATCACATACCTGCAGCCCTTCTTAAGAAGCTCATCACTAATAACAACTTCCTTAAATTACTTGCAAAGACAACTCCTCAAGACGAAATTTCTCGTTTAACTGTTCTAATAATATATTACAAATTATGTACACTGATTGATCTATTAGGAGTCTACTGGTTCTTGTTGCCACCTTCCTATATAAAACCAACAGGAACCATGTTGAGTTAGTCATAAGAATTAATTAATGTTCGTCTATACTGCAAACTAAATTGTTTGCCATCCTAATGGCACCAAAGTTAACTAATGACACTGAGCTTGACTCTTTGAATATTATCGATTCTATGTCATTACTGAAGACTCTTGACTCACATAATGACTCTAACACCATGCTAATTGGAGAAGCCAGGAATTAATGTACGATTTTTATGGATTCCATCACACTCACTAAATTACTCCATAATGATAAAATTGATAAGTTAGCCAAATAAAGTAGTCTGAAGGAAAGTGTAGAATATAACCTTGGTGTGTCTGTGTCTGCCATTAAGAATAATAATAGGAGAGAAGTAAATAATGAAACTGAATGTTATACGAATGCAATTAGAAGCCTGAGTAGATCTATAACTCACTATAACATGAACGTAGATAAGTACGTTTATGGAGCAACTTGCAATGTGAATAAATAGATTGATGTTGTAGTGGCCAGGGTTAAGCTAGGTTACAAGTACTTCTGGCAGTTTGTCAGACACAGATGATGATCAAACCAAATGCAAATATGTGGTCAGGAATTTGGTGTACTTAACAAGAGAGATGTTCTTAAAAGGATACAATGAGACAAAATCATTCAGTAAAAAGCCACAGAATAATTGCACGAATAATTAAAACACCTGTATTTCTTCACTATAAACCCAGCAACGCAAGAGTCCTGACAGTGAAAGTGGAGGTCAACTCCGCTCACTGTTTGCTTTGCAAAAAAATACGTTAGATTGGAAGAGTCCTCACTGATTCCCTCATCTACAAAACAAAAAAAAAGCAAAATTCATTATACATTATAAATAGATGGCTCTTCAGTCAGTATAGAAGGATGATGACTCAAGCGTAATGAAGCGTGGAATACAACTAGAGATGTCTCAAGCGTAATGAAGCGTGGAATACAACTAGAGATGTCTCAAGTAATAAGCGTAATACAACTAGAAGACTAAGCGTAATGGGAATACAACTAGAGATGCTCAAGTAGGCGTGGAATACAAGGATGTCGCGTAATGAAGCGGTGGGAATAACAAACTAGAGATGTCTCAAGCGTAATGAAGCGTGGAATACAACTGGAGATGTCTCAGAAGATCGTCCTCAAGAAGCTCCCTGGATGTCAGCCAGAGGCTCCTGATCCTAGTATTTGAACCTGTTCTCGATAGATAGATACGAACCGATACAGAGATACGGTCTCCACGCTGCCGCCGTCGAGAGAGGTCGTCGTCGTCTGCGCTCCTGCTCTGAACACTGATTCCCAAGTTTTTGGGTTATCCTGAGTAATTCTCGACCAGAGCTGAGAGGAAAACTTGCTTGCTGTCACTTCGAGCCCCATCCCTTCAAGAGGGTAAGGCGGTGATAAGCTTGCTTGTTCCCCCCTCTCTTCCCATCCCCCCATCCTCCCCCATCCTTACCCCACCTGAACATTTACACTGGCCCATACACACACACTTTTTACACTGCTATCCTTCTGACTTTCCTATCTTCTTCTTTTCGGCAACTTCGCCTTTGGCGAGTTAACACAAGGCATTTTGACCATCCGGTAGCCCGTGTGGTTTTTAAAATCCGGTCGATCTCTGTCTTGGGTCCCCTAGTCCCCCCTCACTGCTCGAGGGTAGGCTGTCCCCCTCACTGCTCGAGGGTAGGCTGTCCCCCTCACTGCTCGAGGGTAGGCTGCTCATCGGGGTTAGTGGGCTGACCTTCATAAGTCAGCCGACTTAGGATGTCTAGGTCTCACTCGCAGGAAAGTTTTACTTTTTTTTAAGGTAATGTTGAGGTGTCTGATGTACCTTCCCAGGCATCATGACACGCATACGAGTACGGATACGGGTTCCAGACAACCTGAAATCTAATAGGGAAATTCTGCAATGCATTTGCTCCAATTCCACTGTTGCACCGGTTGATCTTTTTAAGACCAGCTCTGGTGCAGTTCTGCTCCTCTCTTCTGAGGAAGAATTACTTCAATTGCTTAAACCTGATGTTCTTGAGAAATTACAGACTCTGGGAGTTATCCCCATTCCTCCTGAGAGTTATCAGGCTCAAAGGACTGTCTTTGTTGCAAGGATAAGTAGTTTTTTGAGGGAATGCTCTCCTGAACAACTTATTGCTGACCTAAACACCGATAACCCAGAAATTACAGTGCTTAAGGATACAAATTTTCGCAGCCTTCCAGCAATCGCTTCTCACTTAAATTGATCCTGCAAACTCCAGATGAAGCTAAATTCTTGTGTCAACATGGATTTAAATACTCTGGTACCAGATGCCCTCCTGATCAAATATCTCTGGAGAGATATGTCCATGTTATGCAATGTTTTAAATGCTATGAGTTTGGACATACTTCTAATAAATGTAGCAAACAAACACCTGTTTGCAGTATATGCTCGGGTGAGCATCTTTTCAAAGTTTGTGATAATAAAAATAACCCCAAGTGTGTCTTTGCCACGGGAAACATCATGCTGTTTCCCAAACTGTCCTGCTAGGAAAGATGCTATTCAGAAAATTCTAGAGGCCAAGAAACAGGCAACTTCTGCAAAACCCACAACTCAAGCACCTCCAACAATGTCTCAAGCATCATTTCCAAACCTCCCTGGATATGGTGGGCCTCCTCCAGCCACCTCTGCCAGTTCCAATGTTTGGACTACTGCCCTCCTGCAGCGCCCCATTCTTCCCCTATTGTGTCTCAAGTACCAGAGTCAGCACCACTACCTAAATCTCCTGGATCCTCTGAGGCAGAGAGAGGTCCTCTTCTGTTCATGCTGGCCAAGGAAGTTGCTGGAAACAATGTTAAACTCTGTTCCTCCATCTTCAATGACTTGTTAGTGGCTAATGGGTTTGCTCCCATAAATATTCCAAAGAATGTACAGTTGATTATGGATCAACCTCCTCAAGATAGGAAGTATGTGCCCACCACAACTCCCATACATGAGCAACCTTCCTTTACTTCCACTACTAATGTATTGACAGAACCTGTTTCTACGCCAGGTGCTCCAGTATTAACTACCAATGAACCTGCACCAGACATTGGTGCTCAAAATACCGCTATTGAAGCTGACCCTCTTATACAAATGCCTTCACGTAATAGTTCTATGGATTGGACGAACTCTCATTTGGAGCAACCAATGTCTCCCTCTGGGAGAATCTTTGAGGCCAGTACATGGATGTACCACACCTCTTCAATCAGAAGACTCTAATGATTCTTTAGATGTCTCCAATTGCAGTGAAGACGTAGACGTGATCGGAACGCAACAAACTACTCAAAACTACTCTTCTTTCTCTGATGAATCAAGTAGGGGGAGTATGGGCAGGGAAAGACGAAGCACTCGTAGTACTGGAGCCGTATCTAAAAGACTCCATAATCATGCGAACAAGAAGCAATAATGGGAATAAAAATTGTTCAAGTTAATATAAAACATTTCTTTAATAACCGTTTCCTCCTTGAGGTTGAATTGTGTAACCATAACCCTGATATCATTCTCCTTAATGAGACAGCTGCAAGGGAAGACCAACATATTAAGTTACGTGGGTATTATACTATAGAGAAATCGAGAGGGCCCTTCAGTGGAGTGGCCATCCTAGTTAAAATAGGGCATGTCTTTCGTCCCATTCATTTTGATGAGGACAACATTCTTGCTGTGGAACTAACTACCTCATATGGCCAGTTAATAGTTGCAACTGCCTATTTCCCTCCTCGGCAGTCATATATAGCCTCTATCCCTTTGCATGGGTTACTTAGTAGAAATGTTCCCACTCTACTAGCTGGTGATTTTAATGCCCATCATCCTGCACTTTTCAATTGTGGAGTCGGAAATCAACGAGGTGACTTAAAAGGAAAGCAGTTATTTAATATCATGTCAGCACGACACCTCTCCTTTCAAGGTCCCTTTTTAAGACATTTGTAGGCCACCGACCAGGGACACCTGACATAGTCTTGACCAATAGAGATTGTGACCTCTACCACTGCAGGGTCTCCCTGGTGGCGATGTGGGTTCCGATCACATCCCAGTTATCATCACTCTGCAGGCCTCACCGTTTAGGATTCCCACTCCTCCAAAAATTAACTTAAACTCTCTGGGATTTGACCCATTCAGAGAATACCTGGGCCATGACGATACCATCTCACTTGATGGCCAGCCTCTCGATAAAATCGATGAAGCATTACACTCTTTGCATGATCGAATACTAGAGGCAACACATGCAACTTGTCAAACAACAACATCAAAAATATACCAGCAATATAAACCTACTTCCGAAATACGTGACTGCATGAGGAATTATCAAACTGAATGTAACAGGCATCTCCTCACAAGTCAGCCAACTCGGGCTGTCCTGCAGATGTTGAGGAGAGAACTAATTACTTTGATTTCCCAACATAAGAACGAATTGTGGAAACATCTTGTTCAACAAGCAAACCAGTATAAACGTCAACCGGAAAAGTTTTGGAGCAAGATTCGTCAGCTTTTAGGGGCTAAACATAAGGCTGCTAACTACCTTACATACATTTTTACTGACGAAGATGATGAAGAAATAACCATAAAATTAGAAGATCCACAAGACCAAGTTAATTTAATGGGTGAGGTGTGGGAGAAAATTCTCACCCACAATACGACTAGAAGATTCAATAATATCCACTATCAAGAGGTCAATACATGGAGAGATGACAACCTACATGATCTCCAACCGCTCCCACTGATTGATATATCTTCTCTTGAAGAGGATCATCCTCTCACTGACCAATCTCCCTCAGAGAATTGAGTCAAGTTATAGGTAAAATGAGGAACAAAGCGCCGGGTTTATCAGGAATAACTGTCAAGCAAGTAAAATACTTACCTAGGAATTGTAAAGAAACTCTCGTCAACATCTTTAATGCCATTCTGGCCACCGGACATTTTCCAATTGCTCTTAAAACAGCGAAGATGATTTTTATTCCAAAACCAAATAAAGATGTCCATAAACCTGATAATTATAGACCTATTTCGTTATTAGAGGTCACAGGTAAAGTTCTTGAGAAGATTATTGCCAATAGACTAAATTATTACATGGAATACAATCATCTTTTACCGAGAAACAGTTTGGTTTCCGCAATCATAGAGGGACCCAACATGTGCACTCACAGAGGGGACAAGCATGTGCACTCATAGAGGACCCAACATGTGCACTCATAGAGGGACCCAACATGTGCACTCATAGAGGGACCCAACATGTGCACTCATAGAGGGACCCAACATGTGCACTCATAGAGGACCAACATGCATAAATGACCATTGCCATAAATATAGTTTACGATGCTGTTGCCAGCTTGCGGAAACAGGGCAATCTTGCCCTTATTGCTACCAGAGATGTTCATAAAGCCTTTGACAGCTTATGGCATGATGGCCTTATTTACAAACTGATTGACCTTCCTGAACACAACTGGACCTTTCTTCGCTTTATATACAACTTCCTCTCGAGTAGAAAATTTTTTCCTTTCTTTAGTGGTAAGACAGCTGAACCGTTTATACCGACAGCTGGTGTACCTCAGGGCTCGTGTCTTAGCCCAATATTATTCAATATTTATGTCAATGATCTACCTCAACCGGAGTATAATGATACAATTATTACTCAATTTGCTGATGATGTAATTCATGTAGTTTCGTCCACTCCTGTTACAGGCAAATATAAATATGAGAGGGTCATAGAAAAAATGAATACAGAATTACGTAGAACAGCGAACTGGGAGAGGAAATGGCGTATTACTACTAACCCAGACAAAGTTCTTATCAGTACAATTGGCTGTTTTTCCTCCACCATTGAAGATAAAGGGGTATCTCCATCAGAGATATACCTATTGCCATTCATAATCCTAATAAGATACTGGGTTATGAGATAGACAGGATACTTCACTCCACTTCCCATGTCACCAAAAAGATAAATTTAGCTAAAGCTCGACTTGCCACTTTATTCAGATTTCAATCAGCTCCATCTCACGTGAAAAAACACCTGTATAAGATGATGATAAGACCCTTACTTGAATATCCGTGTGTGCCTTTGTCATTAACAACAAAAACAAACATGCTACAACTACAACGAGTTCAGAACAAAGCACTCCGTTTTATTACAGGCACAAGGAGAAGAGATAGAATTCGAATGGCAGATCTACATGTTCAACAAGACATTGTTGCAATGAATGTTCGGCTTGATCAGTTGAAGAAAAGGCAATTGTATACCATGCAGGATTTGTATCTCCCAGACAGAGAACATCCTACCCTTTTGTCAATACCACCGATTACGTTATTAATGCAGCCCCCCATAGAACTCAAAGGATGACCCTCCATCAGAGAGTGAGAAGATATATACATAAAGATGATTTTCAACGCCCCAAGATCTTGAGTGACCTTCCAGATGATCCAGATGATTGGGTAACTCCAGAACCTTTCTATGTCTACTGATATCACTTCTAACCCAAGTTCTGGTGATTCCTGTTTTTACTCCACAGCTATTACATCCATTTAAGTAACAGTGCCAATAATACAAATGTTGGACACCACCTTTGCAAAGCACGCCGGCCAGCATTTCTTGATAGCAGTTTGTACAACCATCACTCGCCTTGCTATCGTCCTTTAATTTATGTCCAGCAATTTATTAAAAAAAAAAAAAAAAAAAAAAAAAAAAATTGCACTTAGTATACCCTTTGCCGATACAGAGTCATGCAACTATAACTTTGTTATATCTGTGTGACACTGTTGGGCAAATGTTATGCCCCTTTTTGATATATTACCTTGATATACCACTAAACACATATATTATGCACCAAAGTGGTTGGGCCACTTACCTTTTTTATCCTTCCTCCACACACACTCCCTATTTTTCCCAATTTCCATCCTTACCTATCCTTCTTCCTTCCCCATCTTACCAAAGCTCTGGTCAAAAAGCGGAGCGGAACCTGTTCTCCCTTTCCTTGCACTTAAATCCGATTACCTGCCAGTCGTCGAGGCGCTGTATGATCCCTACAGGTTTAGCGCTTCTCTCATAACTCATAATAATAATTTTCAACAAAATAGAGAAAAAGTTTACATTGGGAGGAGAGTTTCGGAAAAAATGGAATTAAAACAAATGATAAATAATTTTTTAAATGACACATCAACCAAAGTCAAGTGTCACAACTTGTTCGTCAGCTACACCACCAGGAAGACAAAGTTAAGTGTCATAAGCTAACTTGTTCGTCAGCTACACCACCAGGAAGACAAAGTTAAGTGTCACAAGCTAACTTGTTCCTCAGCTACACCACCAGGAAGACAAAGTTAAGTGTCACAAGCTAACTTGTTCCTCAGCTACACCACCAGGAAGACAGAAACTTACTTCAGTGCACAAGTATTACAGAGCTGGTGGTGTGAAGGAAGATCACTCAACCACTCAGAATGACAAAGTTCAAGATGCGTCACATATGCTAACAAAGATATCCTCAGATAAAACCAGCCACATATGAACAAAGATTCACCAGATAGAACCAGCTCAATAATGCACAAGATATCACTCAGAAGAACCAGCTCACAAGCAACAAAGATATCACCAGATAGAACCGCTCACATAAGCAACAAGATATCCTCAGATAGAACCAGCCACTAAGCACAAGAACACTCAATGAACCAGTACATAATGCAACAAGATATCACGATAAGAACCAGCCAAGTAATGACAAAGATCCTCAGATAAGAACCAGCTCAATAATGAACAAGATATCACTCAGATAAGAACCAGCTCACATAATGCAACAAAGATATCACTCAGATAAGAACCAGCTCACATAATGCAACAAAGATATCACTCAGATAAGAACCAGCTCACATAATGCAACAAAGATATCACTCAGATAAGAACCAGCTCACATAATGCAACAAAGATATCACTCAGATAAGAACCAGCTCACATAATGCAACAAAGATATCACTCAGATAAGAACCAGCTCACATAATGCAACAAAGATATCACTCAGATAAGAACCAGCTCACATAATGCAACAAAGATATCACTCAGATAAGAACCAGCTCACATAATGCAACAAATAAACGTAGTAACAACTTCGAGTGAGTTTCCACAACCAAGTTTGAATCATTACTAGAATTATCAGGGGAGAGTCATACCCCTCAGTGCTGGGGCACGTAAGAGAGTCATACCCCTCAGTGCTGGGGCACGTAAGAGAGTCATACCCCTCAGTGCTGGGGCACGTAAGAGAGTCATACCCCTCAGTGCTGGGGCACGTAAGAGAGTCATACCCCTCAGTGCTGGGGCACGTAAGAGAGTCATACCCCTCAGTGCTAGGGCACGTAAAAGTCATATCCCTCAGTGCTGGGGCACGTAAGAGAGTCATACCCCTCAGTGCTGGGGCACGTAAGAGTAACAACAGAAGAAGTAATAAAGAACTTGAGTGATCTGTATACACTGGAGGTGACGGCATCAACGCGGAGATTATTATTAAAGTAAAAAAGTTAAAACGAAGATTAAACCCTTAATACTCAGCATCTCAGAACATACAAGCAAGTCTTCCCTACTCCCTCTCTTCATATACATACATATATATATATATATATATATATATATATATATATATATATATATATATATATATATGTATATATATATATAGATCTGATGGCAGCCAAAAGCGTCCAGACGGCAAGCAGGTGGTGTTGGACTACACATGTGCATCTACCTTGGCTGATACCTATCTCCAATACACCAGGGAGGAAGGAGGGCAGCTGCCACCTTCATATATATATATATATATATATATATATATATATATATATATATATATATATATATATATATATATACGTATATATATATAATCTTACTAGTACTTTAATCTTAAGTGATAATTGATAGTCTAACAAAAGAATTCTAAAAGTAAAAGAATTATGAGGCGGTAAGCAAAGAAGTGTGAAGTGTGACCATTTAAGACCCAGTGTCAGGTCACGGGGTCAGCTGTGGTCACCACCTCCAGAGGAAGGTAAGTTTATTAAGTAAACCCACAAGTGGAATCTTCATGCTCTCATGGAGGCAATGGAATGTACGTAGTGGAATGTTAGTGGACCACAGGTAGTGGACCACAGGTAGTGGACCACAGGTAGTGGACCACAGGTAGTGGACCACAGGTAGTGGACCACAGGTAGTGGAACTTTACGTTGAGGATTTACCATAATTATGAAGTAGAGATGTGTTAACTACCTATAATTCTAAGGGAGGAATAAGGTGTGAGTGGTTTACAAGTGGTATGAGCACTAGCAGAGAGGTGTAAGTGGTTTACAAGTGGTATGAGCACCAACAGGAAGGTGTAAGTGGTTTACAAGTGGTATGAGCACCAACAGGAAGGTGTAAGTGGTTTACAAGTGGTATGAGCACCAGCAGGAAGGTGTGAGTGGTTTACAATTAGAATGAGCACCAGCCGGAGGGTGTGAGTAGTTTACAAGTGGTATGAGCACCGGCAGGAAGGTGTGAGCATCGTGGGGTTCGTTCAAGAGAGATAGTAAGGAAGAAAACATCGATGGCTGTTATGGAAGGCGTTATATTGTGAATACTATGAGAACCCAACCATGTCCGTGTGCACTTGTCTCTAGACCTAGCGAGAAGTGAGAACGATGCCTGTAGGCTGGTAGGCTGGCCGGCTGGTAGGCTGGCCGGCTGGTAGGCTGGCCGGCTGGTAGGCTGGCCGGGGGAACCCGTGTCTTGAGCATAACATGGGACCGTGACTATAAATGGTACTATCACTAATAATAATTATTTATACGTGTACAAGGTATACAGGTCTAACTGACATCAATGTCATACTACTGAATAGAAAGCCCATTGTTATATAGAGCATTTCAGGCAAATTAGGTCAATTTTGTTCCCAGGATGCGACCCACACCAGTCGACTAACACCCAGGTACTTATTTTACTGATGGGTGAACATAGACATCAGGTGTCTTAAGGATACACGTCCTAATGTTTCCACTCGTGCTATACAAGTATTGCACTGTTAACATGAGTGGTTAACGAGTGACATCAGCACCAGCAGGAGTGTGTGAATGGTTAACGAGTGATATTAGCACCAGCAGGAGGGTGTGAATGGTTAACGAGTGATATTAGCACCAGGAGGAGGGTGTGAGTGGTTAACGAGTGACATCATCACCAGCAGGAGGGTGTGAATGGTTAACGAGTGATATCAGCACCAGCAGGAGGGTGTGAGTGGTTAACGAATGACATCAGCACCAGCGGGAGGGTGTGGGTGGTTAACGAGTGACATCAGCACCAGCAGGAGAGTGTGGGTGGTTAACGAGTGGCATCAGCACCAGCAGGAGGGTGTGGGTGGTTAACGAGTGACATCAGCACCAGCAGGAGGGTGTGGGTGGTAACGAGTGACATCAGTACCAGCAGGAGGGTGTGAGTGGTTAACGAGTGACATCAGTACCAGCAGGAGGATGTGAGTGGTTAACGAGTGACATCAGCACCAGCAGGAGGGTGTGGGTGGTTAACGAGTGACATCAACACCAGCAGGAGGGTGTGGGTGGTTAACGAGTGACATCAGCAATAGCAGGAGGGTGTGTGTGGTTAACGAGTGATATCAGCACCAGCAGGAGGGTGTGAGTGGTTAACGAGTAACATCAGCACCAGCAGGAGGGTGTGGGTGGTTAACGAGTGACATCAGCAATAGCAGGAGGGTGTGTGTGGTTAACGAGTGACATCAGTACCAGCAGGAGGGTGTGAATGGTTAACGAGTGATATCAGCACCAACAGGAGGGTGTTGGTGGTTAACGAGTGACATCAGTACCAGTAGGAGGATGTGGGTGGTTAACGAATGACATCAGCAATAGCAGGAGGGTTTGTGTGGTTAACGAGTGATATCAGCACCAGCAGGAGGGTGTGGGTGGTTAACGAGTGACATCAGCACCAGAAGGAGGGTGTGGGTGGTTAACGAGTGACATCAGCACCAACAGGAGGGTGTGGGTGGTTAACGAGTGACATCAGTACCAGCAGGAGGGTGTGGTGGTTAACGAGTGACATCAGCACCAGCAGGAGTGTGTGGTGGTTAACGAGTGACATCAGCACCAACAGGAGGGTGTGGGTGGTTAACGAGTGACATCAGTACCAGCAGGAGGGTGTGGGTGGTTAACGAGTGACATCAGCACCAGCAGGAGGGTGTGGTGGTTAACGAGTGACATCAGTACCAGCAGGAGTGTGTGGTGGTTAACGAGTGACATCAGTACCAGCAGGAGGGTGTGGGTGGTTGACGAGTGATATCAGCACCAGCAGGAGGGTGTGGGTGATTAACGAGTGACATCAGCACCAGCAGAAGGGTGTGGGTGGTTAACGAGTGACATCGGCACCAGCAGAAGGGTGTGGGTGGTTTACGAGTGACATCGGCACCAGCAGGAGGGTGTGGGTGGTTAACGAGTGACATCAGCACCAGCAGAAGGGTGTGGGTGGTTAACGAGTGAAATCGGCACCAGCAGAAGAGTGTGGGTGGTTAACGAGTGACATCAGCACCAGCAGAAGGGTGTGGGTGGTTAACGAGTGACATCGGCACCAGCAGAAGGGTGTGGGTGGTTAACGAGTGAAATCGGCACCAGCAGAAGGGTGTGGGTGGTTAACGAGTGACATCGGCACCAGCAGAAGGGTGTGGGTGGTTAACGAGTGACATCGGCACCAACAGGAGGGTGTGGGTGGTTAACGAGTGACATCGGCACCAGCAGAAGGGTGTGGGTGGTTAACGAGTGACATCGGCACCAACAGGAGGGTGTGGGTGGTTAACGAGTGAAATCGGCACCAGCAGAAGGGTGTGGGTGGTTAACGAGTGACATCAGTACCAGCAGGAGGGTGTGGGTGATTAACGAGTGACATCAGCACCAGCAGAAGGGTGTGGGTGGTTAACGAGTGACATCGGCACCAGCAGAAGGGTGTGGGTGGTTAACGAGTGACATCGGCACCAACAGGAGGGTGTGGGTACAACTTCTATTTCAAATCTGAAAATTTATTACGATAACTTAACAAAAGAAAGAAGGAAAATAATTGTATAGATAAAAGAAGAGACATCACACACACACACACACACACACACACACACACACACACACACACACACACACACACACACACACACACACACACACACCCCAACACACACACAACACACACACAGTTCAATTCGGTGGGGCAGAAACATTCAGTGTTTCACATACAAAACACACACTATACAACAGGCCTAGTGTCTAATTGACATGTGCCTAGGACAAAATGGTAACTAACACACACCATACATAGTTTTAAGACAAGGTATGATAAAGCTCATGGAGCAGGGAGAGCAGAGACCCATTAGCGGACAGCGAAGAGGCGGGGCCAGGAGCTAAGTCTCGACCCCTGCAACCACAATTAGGTGAGTACAATTAGGTGAGTACACACACACACACACACACACACACACACACATACACACACACACACACACACACTCACACACACACTCACACACACACATTCACACACTTCGGGGAGGGCAAAGAAGACCGCAGACAGAGTATGGGCTAGGTGGCCAAAGACTGCAAATTTCACTCAAGACAATGGATCTTGGGGTGAATATAATACCGAGCACATCTCCTGAGGCACACATCAACCAGATAACTGCTGCAGCATACGGGCGGCTGGTAAACCTGAGAATAGCCTTCCAATACGTCAGTAGGGAATCGTTCAAGACTCTGTACACCGTGTAAGTCAGGCCCATACTGGAGTATGCCGCACCAGTTTGGAACCCACACCTGGTCAAGCACGTCAAGAAATTAGAGAAAGTGCAAAGGTTTGCAACAAGACTAGTCCCAGAGCTAAGGAGAATGTTCTATGAGAAAGGTTAAGGGAAATCGGCCTGACGACACTGGAGGACAGGAGGGTTAGGGGAGCCATGATTAAAACATACAAAATACTGCGAGGAATTGACAAGGTGGACAGAGACAGGATGTTTCAGAGATGAGACACAGAAACAAGGGGTCACAATTGGAAATTGAAGACTCAGATGAGTCAAAGTGATGTTAGGAAGTATTTCTTTAGTCAGAGTTGTCAGGAAAAGTAATAGTCTGGCAAGCGACGTAGTGGAGGCAAGAACCATACATAGTTTTAAGACGAGGCATGATAAATCTCATGGAACGGGAAGAGAGAGAGGACCTAGTAGCGACCAATGAAGAGGCGGGAGCAGAAGCTATGAATCGACCCCTGGAACCACAAATAGGTGAGTACACACACATAAACCCAAGAATTGCATTTCGACACCTGAGTAAGGAGTCATTCAAGACACTGTACACTGTGTACGTCAGGTCTATATTGGAGTACGCACCACCCGTATGGAACCCACACCTGGTCAAACACGTTAAGAAAATAGAGAGTGGAAAGGTTTGCTACAAGACTAGTCCCGGAGCACAGGGACATGCCCTACGAGGAGAGGTTAAGGGAACTCAACCTGACAACACTGAGCGCCAGGATAGATAGGGAAGACATGATAACAAAATATAAAATACTGAGATGAATTGACGAGGTGAATAGTGAGAATGTTTCAGAGATGAGTTACAGGGATGTTAGAAAGTATTTCTTCAGTCATAGAATTGTCAGGAAATGGAACAATCTAAAGAGTGATGTAGTGGAAGCAGGATCCATACACAGCTTTAAGAAGAGGTACCATAAAGCTCTTGGAGCAGTCAGAGAGTAGGCCTAGTAACTGCCAGTGAAGAAGCTGTTCCAAAAGCTACGAACCAACCCATACAACCACATATAGGTTAGTACACACAAGGGCACCCGAGCTAGGAAGCCACGGTGATGGTGGAGTGTCCAGCAGGAACGTCCTGGCAGACACAACCAGCAGGAACGTCCTGGCAGACACAACCAGCAGGAACGTCCTGGCAGACACAACCAGCAAGAACGTCCTGGCAGACACAACCAGCAGGAACGTCCTGGCAGACACAACCAGCAGGAACGTTCTGGCAGACACAACCAGCAGGAACGTTCTGGCATACACAACCAGCAGGAACGTCCTGGCAGACACAACCAGCAGGAACGTCCTGGCAGACACAACCAGCAGGAACGTCCTGGCAGACACAACCAGCAGGAACGTCCTGGCAGACACAACCAGCAGGAACGTTCTGGCATACACAACCAGCAGGAACGTCCTGGCAGACACAACCAGCAGGAACGTCCTGGCAGACACAACCAGCAGGAACGTCCTGGCAGACACAACCAACAGGAACGTCCTGGCAGACACAAGAGCTATTAAATGCAAGAGGGTGAGAAAATGTGAAAAAAATATGGAAATAACAAGTTTCAGAAACACCAGAGCCTGGAAGATAAGAAGTAATAGAGCCTGGAAGATAAGAAGTACTAGAGCCAGGAAGATAAGAAGTACTAGAGCCTGGAAGATAAAAAGCATCAGAGCCTGGAAGATAAGAAGCATCAGAGCCTGGATGATAAGAAGTACAAGAGCCTGGAAGATAAGAAGTACTAGAGCCAGGAAGATAAGAAGTACTAGAGCCTGGAAGATAAGAAGTACTAGAGCCAGGAAGATAAGAAGTACTAGAGCCTGGAAGATAAAAAGCATCAGAGCCTGGAAGATAAGAAGTACTAGAGCCTGGAAGATAAGAAGTACTAGAGCCTGGAAGATAAGAAGTACTAGAGCCTGGATGATAAGAAGTACAAGAGCCTGGAAGATAAGAAGTACTAGAGCCAGGAAAATAAGAAGTACTAGAGCCTGGAAGATAAGAAGTACTAGAGCCTGGAAGATAAGAAGTACTAGAGCCTGGAAGATAAGAAGCATCAGAGCCTGGAAGATAAGAAGTACTAGAGCCTGGAAGATAAGAAGCATCAGAGCCTGGAAGATAAAGTACTAGAGCCTGGAAGATAAGAAGCATCAGAGCCTGGAAGATAAGAAGTACTAGAGCCTGGAAGATAAGAAGACAACCTGAGAGCACTAGGCAAGATAAGAAGTACTAGAGCCTGGAAGATAAGAAGCATCAGAGCCTGGGAAGATAAGAAGTACTAGAGCCTGGAAGATAAGAAGCATCAGAGCCTGGAAGATAAGAAGTACTAGAGCCTGGAAGATAAGAAGCATCAGAGCCTGGAAGATAAGAAGTACTAGAGCCTGGAAGATAAGAAGCATCAGAGCCTGGAAGATAAGAAGTACTAGAGCCTGGAAGATAAGAAGCATCAGAGCCTGGAAGATAAGAAGTACTAGAGCCCCTGGAAGATAAGAATATGACCTGAAGATAAGAAGCATCAGAGCCTGGAAGATAAGAAGTACTAGAGCCTGGAAGATAAGAAGCATCAGAGCCTGGAAGATAAGAAGTACTAGAGCCTGGAAGATAAGAAGCATCAGAGCCTGGAAGATAAGAAGTACTAGAAGATGAAATAGAACCTAAGATAAGAGTACAGAGCCGAAGATAGCAACGAAGATAAGAAGTATAGAGCCGAAAACAAGCTGAAGATAAAGACTAGCCGAAGATAAAGATAGAGCCGAAGATAGATAGAGCCTGAAGATAAGAAGCAGACCAAAGAGGGAGATGAGAGCCTAAGTAAAAGATAGACCGGAAGATAGACAGACCGGAAAGAAGTACAGAGCCTGGAAGATAAGAGTCAGAGCCGAAGATAAGAAGTACAGAGCTGGAAGATAGAAGCATCAGAGCCGGAAGATAAGATAGACCTGGAAGATAGAAGATAGACCTGGAAGATAAGAAGTACAGAGCCTGGAAGATAAGAACATCAGAGCCGAAGATAAGAAGACTGAGCCTGGAAGATAAGAATCAGAGCGGAAGATAAAGACTGGAAGATAAGAAGATAGAGCCTGGAAGATAAGAAGTACTAGAGCCGGAAGATAAAAGATAGAGCCTGGAAGATAAAGACAGAGCCTGAAGATAAGAAGACAGAGCCTGGAAGATAGAAGACAGAGCCTGAAGATAAGAAGATAGAGCCGAAGATAGAGACTAGCCTGAAGATAAGAATACAGAGCCTGGAAGATAAGAAGACAGAGCCTGGAAGATAAAAGATAGAGCCTGGAAGATAAGAAGATAGAGCCTGGAAGATAAAGTACTAGACCTAGATAAGAAGACAGAGCCTGAGATAAAAGTACAGAGCCTGAAGATAAAATCAGAGCCTGAAGATAAGAAGTACAGAGCCGGAAGTAAAAGATAGAGCCTGAAGATAAAAGCTAGAGCCTGGAAGATGAAGATAGAGCCTGAAGATAAGAAGACTGAGCCGAAGATAGAAGTCGAGCCTGAAGATAATATAGAGCCTGAAATAAGAAATACAGAGCCCTGGAAGATAGAAGACAGAGCCGGAAGATAAGAAGTACAGAGCCGGAAAGCTAGAGCCTGGAAGATAAGAAGCATAGAGCCTGAAGATAAGAAGTATAGACCGGAAGATAAAAGCTAGAGCCTGGAAGATAAAGTACTAGAGCCTGGAAGATAAAGATAGAGCCTGAAGATAAGAAGAACTAGAGCCGAAGATAAAACTAAGCCGGAAGATAAGAAGTACAGAGCCTGGAAGATAAGACTAGAGCCTGGAAGATAAGAGTACTAGAGCCTGGAAGATAAGAAGCAAGAGCCTGGAAGATAAGAAGACAGAGCCGGAAGATAAGAAGGAAAGATCAGAGCCTGGAAGATAAGAAGATAGAGCCTGGAAGATAGAACATCAGAGCCGGAAGATAAGAAGTACTAGAGCCTGGAAGATAAGAGCATCAGAGCCTGGAAGATAAAGTACTAGAGCCTGGAAGATAAGAAGCATCAGAGCCTGGAAGATAAGAAGTACTAGAGCCTGGAAGATAAGAAGATCAGAGCCTGGAAGATAAAAGTACTAGAGCCTGAAGATAAGAAGATCAGAGCCTGGAAGATAAAAGTACTAGAGCCTGGAAGATAAGAAGACAGAGCCTGGAAGATAAGAAGTACTAGACCTGAAGATAAGAAGCATCAGAGCCTGGAAGATAGAAGACATGAAGAAAGAACCGAAGATAAGTCTAGGCCGAGATAAGACAGAGCCAAGATAAGAAGAGCCGAAGATAAGCATCAGACTGGAAGATAGAAGTAGAGCGAAGATAATCAAGCCGAAGATAAAAGTACTGAGCTGAAGAAGAAACAGAGCCGAAGATAAGTATAGACTGGAAGATAAAAGATCAGGCCGAAGATGAGACTGACCGGAGATAAGAGAACTAAGATAAGAAGACTAGAGCCTGAAGTAAGAAGCATCAGAGCCTGGAAGATAGAGTACAGAGCCTGGAAGATAAGAAGCATCAGAGCCTGGAAGATAAGAAGTACTAGAGCCTGAAGATAAGAAGCATCAGAGCCTGGAAGATAAGAAGTACTAGAGCCTGGAAGATAAGAAGCATCAGAGCCTGGAAGATAAGAAGTACTAGAGCCTGGAAGATAAGAAGCATCAGAGCCTGGAAGATAGGAAGCACTAGAGCCTGGAAGATAAGAAGTACTAGAGCCTGGAAGATAAGAAGCATCAGAGCCTGGAAGATAAGAAGTACTAGAGCCTGGAAGATAAGAAGCATCAGAGCCTGGAAGATAAGAAGTACTAGAGCCTGGAAGATAAGAAGCATCAGAGCCTGGAAGATAAGAAGTACTAGAGCCTGGAAGATAAGACAGAGCCTGGAAGATAAGAAGTACTAGAGCCTGAAGATAAGAAGCATCAGAGCCTGGAAGATAAGAATCTAGAGCCTGGAAGATAGAAGCATCAGAGCCTGGAAGATAAGAAGTACTAGAGCCTGGAAGATAGAAGATCAGAGCCTGGAAGATAAGAAGAGCCTGGAAGATAGAAGCATAGAGCCTGGAAGATAAGAAGACTAGAGCCTGGAAGATAAGAAGCATCAGAGCCTGGAAGATAGGAAGCACTAGAGCCTGGAAGATAAGAAGTACTAGAGCCTGGAAGATAAGAAGCATCAGAGCCTGGAAGATAAGAAGTACTAGAGCCTGGAAGATAAGAAGCGATCAGAGCCTGAAGATAAGAAGTACAGAGCCTGGAAGATAAGAAGCATCAGAGCCTGGAAGATAAGAAGTACAGAGCCTGGAAGATAAGAAGCATCAGAGCCTGGAAGATAAGAAGTATAGAGCCTGGAAGATAAGAAGCATCAGAGCCTGGAAGATAAGAAGTACTAGAGCCTGGAAGATAAGAAGCATCAGAGCCTGGAAGATAAGAAGACTAGAGCCTGGAAGATAAGAAGCATCAGAGCCTGAAGATAAGAGATAGAGCCTGAAGATAAGAAGACTAGAGCCTGGAAGATAAGAAGATCAGAGCCTGGAAGATAAGAAGCATAGAGCCTGGAAGATAAGAAGTACTAGAGCCTGGAAGATAAGAAGCACAGAGCCTGGAAGATAAGAAGACAAGCCTGGAAGATAAGAAGCAAAAATCAGAGCCTGGAAGATAAAAGTACTAGAGCCTGGAAGATAAGAAGCATCAGAGCCTGGAAGATAAGAAGTACTAGAGCCTGGAAGATAAGAAGCATCAGAGCCTGGAAGATAAGAAGTACTAGAGCCTGGAAGATAAGAAGCATCAGAGCCTGGATGATAAGAAGTACTAGAGCCTGGAAGATAAGAAGCATCAGAGCCTGGAAGATAGGAAGTACTAGAGCCTGGAAGATAAGAAGCATCAGAGCCTGGAAGATAAGAAGTACTAGAGCCTGGAAGATAAGAGGCATCAGCCCCTGGAAGATAAGAAGTACTAGAGCCTGGAAGATAAGAAGTACTAGAGCCTGGAAGATAAGAAGTACTAGATCCTGGAAGATAAGAAGTACTAGAGCCTGGAAGATAAGAAGTACTAGAGCCTGGAAGATAAGAAGTACTAGAGCCTGGAAGATAAGAGGCATCAGCCCCTGGAAGATAAGAAGTACTAGAGCCTGGAAGATAAGAAGTACTAGAGCCTGGAAGATAAGAAGTACTAGATCCTTGAAGATAAGAAGTACTAGATCCTGGAAGATAAGAAGTACTAGAGCCTGGAAGATAAGAAGTACTAGAGCCTGGAAGATAAGAAGTACTAGAGCCTGGAAGATAAGAAGTACAAGAGCCTGGAAGATAAGAGGCATCAGCCCCTGGAAGATAAGAAGTCCCTTAGCTCGATCGCTAGCGCACTCAGCTCACACTCAGGTCTGGAGTTCGAATGTCGTCCGGTACGGCTGGAAAATATTAGGGACGTATTTCCATAAGACACCTGCTGTCCCTGTTCACCCATCAGTAAAATGGGTATCTGGTTGTTAGTCGACTGGTGTGGGTCGCATCTTGGGACAAAACTGACCTAATTTGCCTGAAATGCTCAGCATAACAAGGGGCTTTCTATATAGTAGTATGTCATTGATGTCAGCTAGGACTGTATACCTTGTACATGTACTTGTAGTAAATAAAGATATTATTATTATTATTATTAGTACCAGAGCCTGGAAGATAAGAAACATCAGAGGGAGAGCTTCACAAAGTGGGGTTCCATGAAGAGCTTAACAAAGTAGAGTTCGAGGAAGAGCTGAAAAAAGTAGAGTTCGAGGAAGAGCTGAACAAAATAGAGTTCCAGGAAGAGCTGAAGAAAGTAGAGTTCCAGGAAGAGCTGAAGAAAGTAGAGTTCCAGTAAGATCTTCACAAAGAACATAAAGAGGAACATGACCAGTCACTGGGATTTCAAGCCTAGCAAGTGTGAAGATATGAACACCAAGGAAGTTGACAAGAGACCAGATACAGAAGACAGGCTGGGGAAGGTGGTGGAGGCAGAGGCTATAAACCCCAGGGAAGAAAATGGAGCCAGGGGTGAGCATAACACCAAGCATGTCACCGGAGGTGCACAGCAAGAGAATAACTGCACCAGTGTTTGCGTGTTTCGCAAACTTGAGCACGGAAGTCAGGAAGCTCAACATAGTCACACAGAACCCTATATACCACGTATATTAGACTTACAGAGTATGAAGCACCAGCACGGAGCCCACACCTGAGAAAACATGTCAGGAAACTTGAGAAAGTATTGTCAGTTGATTCATAATGATTGTATTCCCGGAGTAAGGATTGAATAACTTGGTAAGCAAGTGAGAAGGAGTTAATTCTTACAACAGCAGTGGACCTGTGGCAGAAACCACTCTCTTAAACCCAGCCAAAGTGGTCAGGCCACTTAACCTTTCTTACCCCTCTTCTTTCTTTCTCTCTATCTCTCTCCCTTTGTACCCACAACCTTTATTACCTCACTCTCTCTTCCTGTCTACCCACAACATTTCTTAAATCTATCTTCCTGTCTATCCACAACCTTTCTTATCTCTCTCTCCGCCTGTCTACCTACAAGATTTTCCACTGCTCTGTCCTATCTTAGTCTTTCTACCTACCCATTATTGTCATTCCTCGTATGGCCTAACAAACAAACAAAAACTTACAACCCTAGAAAATAAGAGAATCAGGGAAAAGATGATGACTGACGTATTATGTCCTCAGTGGACCCGTATTATGTCCTCAGTGGACCCCGTATTATGTCCTCAGTGGACCCCGTATTATGTCCTCAGTGGGCCCCTGATGACAGACAGGGACACAGTGTCTGAAAGAAGAAAAGCAGAGAGGTTAAAGATGTGACTGAGTCACTTGGATGTCAGAAAGTACTTATTAATTCTGAGTGTGGTGAGGAAGAGGAACCATCTGAGGGTGGTGAAGAAGAGGAACCATCTGAGTGTGGTGAGGAAGAGGAACCATCTGAGGGTGGTGAGGAAGAGGAACCATCTGAGTGTGGTGAGGAAGAGGAACCATCTGAGGGTGGTGAGGAAGAGGAACCATCTGAGGGTGGTGAAGAAAAGGAACCATCTGAGGGTGGTGAGGAAGAGGTACCATCTGAGAGTGGTGAGGAAGAGGAACCATCTGAGGGTGGTGAGGAAGAGGAACCATCTGAGGGTGGTGAGGAAGAGGAACCATCTGAGGGTGGCGAGGAAGAGTAACCATCTGACTGTGTAAGTGGTGAGACCAGAGTCCATACACAGTTCTAAGAGTAGATACGATAAGGTACATGAGGCCTCGTGACTGGGTTGATTCCTCATGACTGGGCCACTGCAACTATTCACCTAATTATACTTAATTAATTGTGGTTGCAGGGCCGAGTCTCAGCTCCTGGCCCGGCTTCTCTACTGGACACTACTGACTTCGCTCTCTGCTGGCTGCCTGAGTTATCTTGTAGGTAAATCCTTGTGACTGGGTCACCAGGTGTGGGTAACTCCTTGTGACTAGGTCACTAGGTGTGGGTAACTCCTTGTGACTGGGTCACTAGGTGTGGGTAACTCCTTGTGACTGGGTCACTAGGTGTGGGTAACTCCTTGTGACTGGGTCACTAGGTGTGGGTAACTCCTTGTGACTGGGTCACCAGGTGT
Source organism: Cherax destructor (assembly GCA_009830355.1). Lineage (NCBI taxonomy): Eukaryota > Metazoa > Arthropoda > Malacostraca > Decapoda > Parastacidae > Cherax > Cherax destructor. Next base: position 120,984 of record WNWK01001835.1, on the reverse strand, counting down.
GGGTAACTCCTTGTGACTGGGTCACCAGGTGTGGGTAACTCCTTGTGACTGGGTCACCAGGTGTGGGTAACTCCTTGTGACTGGGTCACCAGGTGTGGGTAACTCCTTGTGACTGGGTCACCAGGTGTGGGTAACTCCTTGTGACTGGGTCACCAGGTGTGGGTAACTCCTTGTGACTGGGTCACCAGGTGTGGGTAACTCCTTGTGACTGGGTCACCAGGTGTGGGTAACTCCTTGTGACTAGGTCACCAGGTGTGGGTAACTCCTTGTGACTGGGTCACTAGGTGTGGGTAACTCTTTGTGACTGGGTCACTAGGTGTGGGTAACTCCTTGTGACTGGGTCACTAGGTGTGGGTAACTCCTTGTGACTGGGTCACTAGGTGTGGGTAACTCCTTGTGACTGGGTCACTAGGTGTGGGTAACTCCTTGTGACTGGGTCACCAGGTGTGGGTAACTCCTTGTGACTGGGTCACCAGGTGTGGGTAACTCCTTGTGACTGGGTCACCAGGTGTGGGTAACAACACACGTCCACATTGCTTTATTATCACTACATGGGCTTGAGCAAGGAGGTATATTTGTGCGTCAACAAGTTTTCCTGGAGTTTTCCTGGAGTCACTTCTGGATGCCACCGCGGCCCGGGTCTCAGAGCAGGACTCCTGGTTGCTGGCCTGATCAATGAAGCTCTGAGTGCCCGCCACAAGTAGTTTAACGTATACAATACCGCCAAGCCGATCAGAAACTGTTTTTGAGGAATCCGTCGAGTTCCCTATTCAAGACAACTAAGGGCTTGTTAGTGATCTCCCTGATGCGTGAAGGGAGAGATTTGAAGAGTCGTGGTACCTTAACATTTATTGACTTCTCTCTTCTGCTCCACTGTTTTTCACTGGAGGTATCCTGCCCCGTCTGCCAAGCTTCTTGTGTTCATAAGTAGTAATTTCGGTGTGCAGGTATGGGACCAATCACTGCAATATCTTCCAGGTGCAGACTATGATGTATCTTTCTCGCCTACGTTCTAAGGAGTAAAGTTCTAAGGACTTCAAGAGTTCCCAACAATTTAGGTGTTTGTCTAAGTTTATACGAGCTGTGAAGGTTCTCTGTACACTTTCCAGCTCAGCAATTTCGCCTGTCTAGAGAGAGAACGAGTGACCTGAAGAGAATCATCATTGGCCTGGCTTGTTTTCAAGGCTCTAGTTATCCAACCAATCATTTTTCTTGCAGCTGCGATAAATACATTATTGTACTCCTTGAACGTGAGATCTGACATTATTACTCCCAGGTCTCTCACATTTGACTTACGTTCTATTTAATAGCTTGGGTTTGTTTTTGTTGATCTTGTTTTCATTTCCCCACATTCTTCCGTGACACAGTAACTGAAATCTGTCTTCACTGGGCATTAGAATGTCGTTAGTGGCGCACTGGAAGACTTGGTTTATATCAGCTTGGAGGCTCACTGTGTCTGATGTGGACGCCACTCGTGCAAATTCTAGTATCGTCTACAAAGGATGATACATTGCTATGATTAACGTCACTGTCTATGTTGATGTATGAGACACTTGTGCAACATTTGGGTATCATTATTCTAGAAACGTTTCGCCAACCAATGGGTTCTGGCTGGCGAAACGTTTTCAGAATATTTTTTAGTTTAACATCTTTACTATGCACCGCAGACCCATCCCGTGGGTGGTAGTCAAAAGATTACAAAGGTACATAATGGGTCCAGGGACTGGGCCACAAACTTTTGATAGCTGAACAAGTTACAAAGGTAATGAACTCCAGGTAGATCTGGTCACAATTATGAACAATTTACAAAAGTAATGAATCATTTACACGTTAATACCAAAATGTTTCACTTGTGTCTCATTTATCAACTTGACGGCTTTGTAAATTATATATTCAAAGTTCCTTTCTATGTTGCATACGAGTACAGGGAAGAGAAGTAAGGAAGTGGAGGTATATATGCGTCTCAACAAGTATATATACCTCCCTCGTGAGGGAGGTATATGTATGTATTAAAAAGTGTGTATACTAACCTCGTGACGGAGGTATATGTGTGCGTTAACAAGTATGTATACTAATCTCGTGACGGAGGTATACATGTGTCAGCAGGTATGTATGTTTCTCTCGTGACGGAGGTATATATAATGTTGGGTATAATATGTGGGAAAGCTAACTTGAGTACCCAGCATCAGTCAGCCGGTTGTAAGGGCTGGGACTACCCACCATGTTACCTAGTGGGGCATGGTGGGTGGGTCAGCTGGGCACGGGAGTGGGTCAGCTGGGCCCAGTGGTGGGCGGGTCAGCTGGGCAGGTGAGAGGGGGGGGTTTTCAGGTGGGCACGGGGGTGGGTCAGGTGGGCACCGGGGTGGGTCATGTGGACACGGGAGGGGGATTGAGAGAAGGAAGAGAGGATGACTATAAAACTGATGGAGGTTTTGGTGATGGTCAGAGTGTAGATTGTGTGTGTTGGTGAAGGTTCCTCCCTCTCTCCCTCCCTCCTTCTCCACCACGCCATCATGGTGAGTACACATGCATGGTCGTACACACGCACGTACACACACACACACACAGATGACGTGAAAGTAATGAGAATACAAGCAGACGAGGACCAGGAAAGGCTACAAAGGGACCTGGACAGGTTACAAAGGGACCTGGACAGGTTACAAAGGGACCTGGACAGGTTACAAAGGGACCTGGACAGGTTACAAGCCTGGTCTAAGAAATGGCTCCTGGAGTTTAACCCCACCTAGTGCAAAGTTATGAAGCTTGGGGAAGGACAAAGAAAACCGCAGACGGAGTACAGGATCGGGAGGTAAAGGCAAAGACCTCACTGAAGAAGAAGGACCTTGGGGTGAGTATCATACCGAGCATGTTCCCTGAGGCGCATATCAACCAAATAACCCATGCAGCAAATGCGCATCAAGCAAATCTAAGAATAGCATATTTACATCTAAATAAAGAGTCATTCACGACACTACACCGTGTACGTCAGGCCCATGTTAGAGTATGGAGCACCAGTGTGGAACCCACATCTGGTCAACTTCAACCTGACGACACTGGAGGACAGGAGGCCTGAGGGAATATGATAACGACAGCCAAAATACTGATAGGAACTGACAAGGTGAACAGACAAAATATTTCATAGATGGGAAATAGGAACAAGAGGACATAACTGGAAGTTGAAAACTCAGATGAGTAAGAGGGATGTTAGAAAGTATTTCTTCAGCTTTAGAGCTGTGAGGAAGTGGAACAATATGGAGAGTAATGTGGTGGAGGCAGGAACCATAACTAGTTTTAGGAAGAGGATCTAGAGCGGACCTAGTAGCGACCAGCGAACAGGCGGGTCCAGGAGCTGTGAATCGACCTCTGCAACCACATACAGGTGAGTACATATAGATAAACACACACACACACGAACAAGAGAAAGAGACAGTTGTTTGCAGATGTAAAATTTCTGAGAATGAAAATGGATGAGGAGGATAGACTACAACCTGGGTAAGTGCAGGACCGTCAGTCGTGGCGACTGCAATTACAAACCAGCAATTGAAAGTTGTGAAGCTTTTGAAAGGAGTATTAAGACTGGGAACTGAGAATATTGTCGTGGTGGGACAGAGACTGTAAACCTCAGTCAAGGAGAAAGATCTAAGGGTAAGTAGAGTGCCGAGCATATCTCCAAAGGCACATATTAACCGAATGACTTTTTTTAGCAAATGCTAATTTGGCGAATCTAACATTATCTTTCACGAATCTGAACAAACAGATGTTCAAAACTCTTTATATAAAATATGTGAGGTCCATCTTGGAGTACGCAGTACCAGCATGTAGCCCACGTCTGATAAAGTACAAAACAGATACAGAAGAAACTACACAACTACACAAAAATTAGCATGAACGTAACCTCGGTAGATGGAATAAAAAATACAAAAGTATATAATGTATACGAAGAAACTAGAGAAAGTGAAGAGTTTTTGCAACTAGATGAGTACCAGAGGTGATGATGAGAATGAACTATGATGAGACACTAAGGGAACTGAACCTGACAACAACAGCAGGTAGAAGAACCAAGGAAGACATGATAACGACATAAAAAATACTCTGACTAGAGGCGAAAAGCGGTAACACGAGAGCACAGTTGAAAGTTAATGGCTTAAATCAGTAATAGGTTGTCAGGAAGTATTTGTGCAGCTTGCAGGAGGTCAGGGAAGTGCAATGAATGATCTTGATGATCAAGTAATGGCATAACAGCGTTCATTCATTGATCTAAGAACTGACATGACAGGTAACATACATGTGAAAGCAGAAAATGTGATATACACACACACACGCGCGCGCGCGCGACATTCTCTCTGCAACAGGAAAACTAGAGAGAATAATCCAACTGTAGATGCATAACCCTCTGGCCAGCAGCAACAGCAGCAGCAGCAGCAACAGCAGCAGCAGCAGCAACAGCAGCAGGAGCAGCAGCAGCAGCAGCAGCAACTGCAGCTACAGCTGCATCAGCAGCAGCAGCAGCAGCAACAGCAGCAGCAGCAGCAGCAGCAGCAACAGCAGCAGCAGCAGCAGGAGCTGCTGCTGCTGTTGCTGGCTACACAACAAGGACACAATATTGCTTCAGGAGAACGCGAGAGAATAATCCAACTCAAGATGCCTGACCGTCTGGCCAGCAGCAACTGCAGCTACAGCTGCATCAGCAGCAGCAGCAGCAGCAGCAACAACAGCAGCAGCAACAGCTGCTGGCCACACAACATTGCATCATCACAGGTAAAGTCAACCCTTCAAAGCGGCCGCACACAAACACAAGCGGCCCCGACCACTCACCACCGGGTACCTTGACAGTGTCAAAAAGAGAACCTTAACACATCCAGACGTGTCATAAAGTGTTCAGGAAGTACAAGATGATGTTCACATTACAACACTCTTAAGTTTAGAACCAACACTAGCAACATCAATGAGTGTCTGACACAGCAACATTAATGAGTGTCTGACACAGCAACATGAATGAGTGTCTGACACAGCAACATCAATGAGTGTCTGACACAGCAACATTAATGAGTGTCTGACACAGCAACATCAATGAGTGTCTAACACAGCAACATCATTGAGTGTCTGACACAGCAACATCAATGAGTGTCTGACACAGCAACATGAATGAGTGTCTGACACAGCAACATTAATGAGTGTCTAACACAGCAACATTAATGAGTGTCTGACACAGCAACATGAATGAGTGTCTGACACAGCAACATCAATGAGTGTCTGCCACAGCAACATCAATGAGTGTCTGCCACAGCAACATCAATGAGTGTCTGACACAGCAACATTAATGAGTGTCTGACACAGCAACATGAATGAGTGTCTGACACAGCAACATCAATGAGTGTCTGACACAGCAACATCAATGAGTGTCTGCCACAGCAACATCAATGAGTGTCTGCCACAGCAACATCAATGAGTGTCTGCCACAGCAACATCAATGAGTGTCTGACACAGCAACATCAATGAGTGTCTGACACAGCAACATCAATGAGTGTCTGACACAGCAACATCAATGAGTGTCTGACACAGCAACATCAATGAGTGTCTGACACAGCAACATCAATGAGTGTCTGACACAGCAACATCAATGAGTGTCTGACACAGCAACATCAATGAGTGTCTGACACAGCAACATCAATGAGTGTCTGACACAGCAACATTAATGAGTGTCTGCCACAGCAACATCAATGAGTGTCTGACACAGCAACATCAATGAGTGTCTGACACAGCAACATCAATGAGTGTCTGACACAGCAACATCAATGAGTGTCTGACACAGCAACATCAATGAGTGTCTGACACAGCAACATGAACATGTCAAAACTCACCATTCAGTGTTCACTACCATGATTCAGGGTAGTGATAGTGGTGGTGGTGGTGGTAATGATGGTGGTAGGGGTTGTGGTGGTAGTGATGATAGTAGTGGTGTGGTAGTGATAGTTGTAGTGGTGGTGGTGGTGGTAATGATGGTGGTAGGGGTGGTGGTGTTAGTGATAATAGTAGTGGTGTGTTAGTGATAGTGGTAGTGGTGGTGGTGGTGGTAATGATAGTGGTAGCGGTGGTGGTAGTGGTGGTGCTAGTAATGGTGGTAGTGGTGGTGGTAGTGATGATGGTGGTAGTGATGGTGGTAGTGGTGGTGGTGGTAGTGGTGGTGATAGTGATGGTGGTGGTAGTGATGGTGGTAGTGATGATGGTAGTGGTGGTAGTGATGGTTGTAGTGAGGATGGTGGTAGTAATGGTGGTAGTGATGATGGTAGTGATGATGGTGGTAGTAATGGTGGTAGTGATGATGGTAGTGGTGGTAGTGATGATGGTAGTGATGATGGTAGTGATGATGGTGGTAGTAATGGTGGTAGTGATGATGGTGGTAGTGATGATGGTGGTAGTGATGGTGGTAGTGATGGTGGTGGTAGTGATGGTGGTAGTGATGGTGGTAGTGGTGATGGTAGTGGTGGTAGTGATGATGGTAGTGATGATGGTGGTAGTAATGGTGGTAGTGATGATGGTAGTGATGATGGTAGTGATGATGGTAGTGATGATGGTAGTGATGATGGTGGTAGTGATAGTTGTCAAATAACATTGTTAGTGAAGCAACATTGTGGAGACGCACTCAGATTTATATATTGTGTCTTAAATCATGTGTTGTGACCTCTGACCTCCCAGTCTTGCACCATGTGTTGTGACCTCTGCTCTCCCAGTCTTACACCATGTATTGTGACCTCTGACCTCCCAGTCTTACACCGTGTGTTGTGACCTCTGACCTCCCAGTCTTACACTGTGTGTTGTGACCTCTGACCTCCCAGTCTTACACCATGTGTTGTGACCTCTGACCTCCCAGTCTTACACCATGTGGTGACAGTGGTGCCTCTGCTAACCTTCCTATTGTGTATAAATATACCTAGTTGGATGAATCTTTTTGTAGCCAGCTGGTCCAGTGGCTAGCGCGTCGGTCTGGAGTTTTGAGACTCTCTGACCGCGAGTTCTATCCCCACCCGTGGTATGGTTTGTTTGCAATCGTGTCATTACGATTTCGTGAGTCACCTTCAGCAATTCGAATACCACCAAGACATTCGTTAAAACGTGGTTTTCTTCGGAAGACAAACAGATAAATGCTGGCGTTACAGTGAGTGTGACAATTGCTGGCGTTACAGTGAGTGTGACAATTGCTGGCGTTACAGTGAGTGTGACAATTGCTGGCGTTACAGTGAGTGTGACAATTGCTGGCGTTACAGTGAGTGTGACAATTGCTGGCGTTACAGTGAGTGTGACAATTGCTGGCGTTACAGTGAGTGTGACAATTGCTGGCGTTACAGTGAGTGTGACAATTGCTGGCGTTACAGTGAGTGTGACAATTGCTGGCGTTACAGTGAGTGTGACAATTGCTGGCGTTACAGTGAGTGTGACAATTGCTGGCGTTACAGTGAGTGTGACAATTGCTGGCGTTACAGGATGAATGGCAGGATGTGACAATTGCTGGCGTTACAGTGAGTGTGACAATTGCTGGCGTTACAGTGAGTGTGACAATTGCTGGCGTTACAGTGAGTGTGACAATTGCTGGCTCGGAGTGTGACAATGGGTCAGTGAGTGTGACAATTGCTGGCGTTACAGTGAGTGTGACAATTGCTGGCGTTACAGTGAGTGTGACAATTGCTGGCGTTACAGTGAGTGACAATTGCTGGCGTTACAGTGAGTGTGACAATTGCTGGCGTTACAGTGAGTGTGACAATTGCTGGCGTTACAGTGAGTGTGACAATTGCTGGCGTTACAGTGAGTGTGACAATTGCTGGCGTTACAGTGAGTGTGACAATTGCTGGCGTTACAGTGAGTGTGACAATTGCTGGCGTTACAGTGAGTGTGACAATTGCTGGCGTTACAGTGAGTGTGACAATTGCTGGCGTTACAGTGAGTGTGACAATTGCTGGCGTTACAGTGAGTGTGACAATTGCTGGCGTTACAGTGAGTGACAATTGCTGGCGTTACAGTGAGTGTGACAATTGCTGGCGTTACAGTGAGTGTGACAATTGCTGGCGTTACAGTGAGTGTGACAATTGCTGGCGTTACAGTGAGTGTGACAATTGCTGGCGTTACAGTGAGTGTGACAATTGCTGGCGTTACAGTGAGTGTGACAATTGCTGGCGTTACAGTGAGTGTGACAATTGCTGGCGTTACAGTGAGTGTGACAATTGCTGGCGTTACAGTGAGTGTGACAATTGCTGGCGTTACAGTGAGTGTGACAATTGCTGGCGTTACAGTGAGTGTGACAATTGCTGGCGTTACAGTGAGTGTGACAATTGCTGGCGTTACAGTGAGTGTGACAATTGCTGGCGTTACAGTGAGTGTGACAATTGCTGGCGTTACAGTGAGTGTGACAATTGCTTCAATGTGGAAACAAATAACATCATATGACGTCAACATTATCATCACTGATACTTTACACACTGATACTCTACACACTGATACTCTACACACTGATACTCTACACACTGATACTCTACACACTGATACTTTACACACTGATACTCTACACACTGATACTCTACACACTGATACTCTACACACTGATACTCTACACACTGATACTCTACACACTGATACTCTACACACTGATACTCTACACACTGATACTCTACACACTGATACTCTACACACTGATACTCTACACACTGATACTCTACACACTGATACTCTACACACTGATACTCTACACACTGATACTCTACACACTGACCATAATAATGCTCATGTGCGACACATAACTATGGAAAAAATCGTAAAAATAATGTTAACGATGGTAATGTTCTGGTGAATTGTAACAACACAGAAAACAATCAGGAAGTCTGTGGTAATTAACAATGTTGGTAATGTTATTACCATGATGGAGAACCTCGAGTCTGTGCCACACGTTCCACCTCATGTTTAACAAACTGTCCAAGAAGACAAACAACACCTTAGATTGAGACGTCAGTTAATGTTATGTTACACCACTCCTTCCTTATATATTCTATTAATTTAACTGTATTGTAAATATTGGAAAAAACCTGGTGACTACAACAGCAGAGACCACAGTTCGAGTTGCCTTAAAAACGGTCTGCATAGTACGTATATCACAGCTCCCTCTCATGTATGTGTTGTGTTATATATATATATATATATATATATATATATATATATATATATATATATATATATATATATATATATATATATATATATATATATATATATATATAAATATTCAACAAGTCGGCTGTCTCCCACCGAAGCAGGGTGACCCAAAAAGAAAGAAAATCCCCAAAAAAGAAAATACTTTCATCATTATTCAACACTTTCACCACACTCATACATAATCACTGTCTTTGCAGAGGCGCTCAGATACGACAGCTGAGAATTGTCCCTCCCAGCTGTCACTATCCCAGACCCCTCCTTTAAAGTGCAGGCATTGTACTTCCCATTTCCAGGACTCAAGTCCAATTAAATCAATTAACTGGTTTCCCTGAATCCCTTCACAAAATGTTACCCTGCTCACACTCCAACAGATCGTCATGTCAAAAAAACCATTCGTCTCCATTCACTCCTATCTAACACGCTCACACATGCTTGCTGGAAGTCCAAGCCCCTCGCCCACAAAACCTCCTTTACCCCCTCCCTCCAACCTTTTCGGTTTTCTTCCTTTTCTTTTTAGTAAACTATACAGGAAAAGGGGTTACTAGCCCATTGTTCCTGGCATTTTAGTTGACTTTTACAACACGCATGGCTTACGGAGGAAAGATTCTTATTCCACTTCCCCATGGATATGAAAGGAAAAGCAATAAGAACAAGAACTATTAAGATAAAATCAAAGAAAACTCAGATGAGTGTGTATACATAAACGTGTACATGTTTGCGTAGTGTGACCTAAGTGTAAGTAGAAGTAGTAAGACGTACCTGAAATCTTGCATGTTTATGAGACAAAAAAAAAACACCATCAATCCTACCATCATGTAAAACAATTACAGGCTTTCGTTTTACACTCACTTGGCAGGACGGTAGTACCTCCCTGGGTGGTTGCTGACTACCAACCTACTACTATATATATATATATATATATATATATATATTGTCCAGGAGACAGTGTCAGAGGTGGTGTCGGGTGATCCAGGAGACAGTGTCGGGGTTCACTAACAACATCCGGGTTGTGTATCGTCTTGCGGATTCACATATTTGTAGCCTTTGTACAACCGGTTTTTTTGTACTTAAAATTCGTGTGGGTAGTATGCTCCATTGTTCCTCGAAAACCAAACTTTATCTACATTACTGTTGCACCTTGTGTCTCTGAGTTTCACGCTGGTCTATCATATTACTGAGTGGCGTTGCACTGCAAGTGCACCTTTATGACTGTGCTGAGTTCGTTAAGAAGCAAAAATATATGAATAACATCTTGTCGTTGTCTGCACTTTATAACGGAGACGAGATGCACTGGTGTCTCTCTTTCCTCACCAAGACTGGACACCATATATAAGGTGAGGTCCAAGAGCTACATTACCGGGTCTCCCGAGCATGGTAATACCTTCTGTGGTCGGGGGAATACTTTCCTCTACCTGGAGAGGGTTTCGGGGGTCAACGCCCCCGCGCCCCGGTCTGAGACCAGGCCTATGTGATAATCTGAGAATGCCTCGTCTGGTTGGCTTTCTGTGCTGGTGTGCCATATGTAGAGTATGGTGTCGTTAATAAGCTGTGCACGTGCAACGTTGTCAATGTTACAGTTGAAACAGTGACATTGCTTTCCGTGTTATATCTTTGAGAACTGCTTTTCAGATCGGTGTGAAACTTTCTGCACAATTATAGCCTAGTTAGAGTTTAAATAGTATCCACTATTGATAGATCTTACTTAAAGAAGATTTACTGGTGATAGATCTTACTTAAAGAAGATTCACTAGCGATAGATCTTAATTAAAGAAGATTTACTGGTGATAGATCTTACTTAAAGAAGATTTACTGGTGATAAATCTTACTTAAAAAAGAAGATTCACTACTGATAGATCTTATTTAAAGAAGATTCACTACTGATAGAACTTACTTAAAGAAAATTCACTACTGATAGATCTTACTTAAAGAAGATTCACTACTGATAGATCTTACTTAAAGAAGATTCACTACTGATAGATCTTATTTAAAGAAGATTCACTACTGACAGATCTTACTTAAAGAAAATTCACTACTGATAGATCTTACTTAAAGAAGATTCACTACTGATAGATCTTTAAGAAGACTGCACAACGTGCAAACTTGTCAATGTTCCAACATCAAGACATCCCTGACTGATGTAAGATCCAGTAAGATCAGTGATATAGCAGGTGTACCAACCATCCCTGACTGATGTAAGATTCAGTAAGATCAGTGATATAACAGAGGTACCAACCATCCCTGACTGATGTAAGATCCAGTAAGGTCAGAGATATAACAGAGGTACCAACCATTCCTGACTAATGTAAGATTCAGTAAGATCAGAGATATAACAGTGGTACCAACCATCCCTGACTGATGTAAGATCCAGTAAGATCAGTGATATAACAGGGGTACCAACCATCCTTGACTGATGTAAGATCCAGTAAGATCAGTGATATAACAGAGGTACCAACCATCCCTGACTGATGTAAGATCCAGTAAGATCAGTGATATAACAGAGGTACCAACCATCCCTGACTGATGTAAGATCCAGTAAGGTCAGAGATATAACAGAGGTACCAACCATTCCTGACTAATGTAAGATTCAGTAAGATCAGAGATATAACAGAGGTACCAACCATCCCTGACTAATGTAAGATCCAGTAAGGTCAGAGATATAACAGAGGTACCAACCATTCCTGACTAATGTAAGATCCAGTAAGAACAGAGATATAACAGTGGTACCAACCATCCCTGACCACCAGTACAGTTCGTACATAAATCTCTACGGACATCATTAGCCACGTTCCATCGAATGATTCGTCTTAGATTTTTATACTGAATGGGATGAGCTCTAGCTCCTGGGGTCTTTAGCGTTATAAGAGATTTGATATATAGAGTTTTGAATTAGAGAGCTGAGGTTGTGGGATATAACAGATGACTCTCTCTCTAGACCTGCCCAGTGACTGTATCAAGTCTGTTGTGTGCTCCTCTACCAACACTAGACTATTACTACTACGTGCTGGAGGCATGTAGTAGTAGTAGTAATAATAGTAAAAGCAGTAGTAGTAATAGTAGCATCAGTAGTAATAGTACTAATAGTAACATCAGTAGTATTGGTAGTACCTATAGTAGTAGTACTAACAGTAGTAGTAGTAGTAGCAGTAGTAATAGTGGTAGCAGTAGTTGTAGTAGTAGCAGTGAAAGCAGCAGTAGTAGTACCAGTAGCAGTAGTTGTAATAATAGCAGTAGTTTTAGAAGTAGCAGTAATAGTAGTTGTAGAAGTAGTCGTTTTGGCAGTAATAGTAGTCGTTTTGGCAGTAATAGTAGTTGTAGTAGTAGTAGTCGTAGTAGCAGTAGTTGTTGTAGTAGTCGTTTTGGCAGTAATGGTAGTTGTAGTAGTAGTCGTTTTGGCAGTAATAGTAGTTGTAGTAGTCGTAGTAGCAGTAGTCGTAGTAGTAGTCGTTTTGGCAGTAATAGTAGTTGTAGTAGCAGTAGTCGTAGTAGCAGTAGTTGTAGTAGTAGTCGTTTTGGCAGTAATGGTAGTTGTAGTAGCAGTAGTCGTAGTAGCAGTAGTCGTAGTAACTTGACGTTATTGTTAGGTGTAACGAGCGATAACTATCGCACTATAGTAAACAATAACCATCACTATTATTTATAATAAGTGATAACTAACGCACTGTGTTTAATAACAAACAATAAGTATCGCATTGTTATAACAAACAATAAACGTCACGTTGTTCTTTATAATAAACGGAAAGTTAAGATGAAAGGTTTTCTCAGTGTGTGAGAACCAGTAATTGTTGTGTTGTGAGAGTGGAAGCTTGTCCAGTGGCACCCCCAGTGTGGCACTCCTGCTTGGTGGCACTGGTGCCAAACTTAACCTTCCTGCTTCCATCCAGGGTGGCACTCCTGCTTGATGGCACTGATGTCAACCTTAACCTTCCTGCTTCCATCCAACTTTAAGTTGCTTGATGGCACGTTCAGGCTTCATGACACTGGTGCCAAGCTCTATGGCACTGATGGCAGACCTGCCTCTCCTACCTTCACTCACACATACACATTAACATTCTTACAGTATCAGTCTTATAATCTCACATAAATATTCACACATTCACAGACTAACATTCACACATTCACAGACTAACATTCACACATTCACAGACTAACATTCACACATTCACAGACTAACATTCACACATTCACAGACTATCATTCACACATTCACAGACTAACATTCACACATTCACAGACTATCATTCACACATTCACAGACTAACATTCACACATTCACAGACTAACATTCACACATTCACAGACTAACATTCACACATTCACAAACTAACATTCACACATTCACAGACTAACATTCACAGACTTTATAAAGTGTGACACAGAAACAGACAACGAACCCACTCAGTACCACACACACACACTCTCTCTTGAATATCAGTTCTTGAGACGATAATTATTGAGATCTTGACATTAACCATTACTCTTCAAGGGAAAGGGATCTTGGTCCAAGGAACTGATTACTTCTCATTTACCAGGTGTTGCATTACTCCTGCGGTTCTATCGCTTCTCTCCTCTCACAATAATAATGTTTGTATTGTATTCTGCGACGCGCTAAACTCGTTTGAATCAGTCATCACAAACAGACTGGTCACAGACCAGCCGCTGTCTGGCGCTTGGTCTCTGACCAGTCAGTCTGCTGGCCATGTAACCAGTCAATCTGCTGGCCATGTGACTAGTCAGTCTGCTGGCCATGTGACCAGTCAGTCTGCTGGCCATGTAACCAGTCAATCTGCTGGCCATGTGACTAGTCAGTCTGCTGGCCATGTGACCAGTCAGTCTGCTGGCCATGTGATCAGTCAATCTGCTGGCCATGTGACACGTCAATCTGCTGGCCATGTGACTAGTCAGTCTGCTGGCCATGTAACCAGTCAATCTGCTGGCCATGTGACTAGTCAGTCTGCTGGCCATGTGACCAGTCAGTCTGCTGGCCATGTGACCAGTCAGTTTGCTGGCCATGTGACCAGTCAGTCTGCTGGCCATGTGACCAGTCAGTCTGCTGGCCATGGACCATAACATCAGTCTGGGACGAAATTCTGACTTCAGACCTATAAGGGTATATACACCGAGAGGTATGTATGTCTCAGTGCATGTCTCAGTGCATGTCTCAGTGTATGTCTCAGTGCATGTCTCAGTGCATGTCTCAGTGTATGTCTCAGTGTATGTCTCAGTGTTCGTCTCAGTGTACGTCTCAGTGTATGTCTCAGTGTATGTCTCAGTGTATGTCTCAGTGTACGTCTCAGTGTACGTCTCAGTGTACGTCTCAGTGTATGTCTCAGTGTATGTCTCAGTGTACTTCTCAGTGTACGTCTCAGTGCATGTCTCAGTGTATGTCTCAGTGTATGTCTCAGTGTATGTCTCAGTGTATGTCTCAGTGTATGTCTCAGTGTATGTCTCAGTGTATGCATACTGAGAGTTTACCTCAATTACTGTATTACTTATGAAATATTCTTGCCTGGTAGTGAACACTTGTATTAGCCCTGAAGATTTGAAGTCAATCAGATTTGACTCACGAAATCGTAATGACACGACTGCAAACAAACCATGGAACGGGCGGGGATTGAACCCGTGGAGAGCGAGTCCTAAAACTCCAGCCAGTTCCATGGTTTGGATCAGATATAATCTTCACAAGATATCACGTGGACACTAATATCTTAATTTTTGTCAATAACAATGACAAGTTAGGTCCAACACTGACTTATTCATCACAAGACGACACTCGCCAGTTATTTCACGGAAACTAATTTGATACAAATTTTGGAACACTAAAGATTACACAAGGTAAAATTATGGCAAAGCTTCCGTTGAAGAAAACACATCGGCACTCAAAGTTTAATGCCGACCACAAGAAGCATTCTCCAGTTATTGAACAGAAACCATCAGTCAGCGACTGTGGAATGTGAGGCATTCACACGGTAACAAAATCTGTGAGTGACCTGTGTAACACTGGTCACAGGTCACCACGCATGCAGGTACGTCTGTAAATCTTGGCCGTATTATCCTGGCCCTATGACGCATCAGCCATTAAATTTTACAGTTGTTCAGAAGAGTTAACTTGAAAACTATTTAGCGTGATTTAACGAGAATTAAAATTTAACACCATATTATACATTAAATGGTTAAATTTGCACCTACACACTAGAATGTCACTCTCCACCGTCACCTAATTAGAAAGCATCTTTCTGAATACCTGAGACTCCATTACTGAGGATTTAGCAAGTTATCAGAGCCATTCCAGGATGCTGGGGATGAGTACAACAACTCTGCTCATAGTGCACACACACAAACAGGCGGGGCCAGGAGCTGTGACTCGACCCCTGCAACCACAACTAGGTAAGTACACACACACACGCACACACAGGCGGGGCCAGGAGCTGTGAATCGACCCCTGCAACCACAACTAGGTGAGTACACACACACACACACACACACATGCTGAGTGTTCCAAGAAACTGACCCTAGTGACCGTGTATGACCTTTGAAATTTTGAAGCTGATTGGACGAGACGTTCTCGAGTTATGAGCGAAATAAAAACGAAAAGTTGGAGGAAGAGAAAAAGAAAAAAAAACATCAGACCACCTTTTCAAGATGTTCCTTCAGGGATACTTTCAACCTGACGTGTGATCTCAGACATACTGGTTAACATATGACACACTTTGCTGGTTAACATATACTGTTTAACACATTGCTGGTTAACATGCATGTAAGACACATAACTATACGGCCAGCGGAAGGCCTCGGTCACGTTACCTGAAGCTCCAAGGGAGGGTCATCATCTCACTAATACCCGCGTCAGGAAACACTTATCCTGTTTCCTGACGAACCTTACCTAACCTGACCTATGAGACACATTACGGGTTGAAATATATGAGAGACATTGTTGGTTGACATAGATGAGACACTGCTGGACAAACTCACTGTCCTCCCACATACTGGCGAAGCTCTGAATTATACTGCCAAGAATTTTACCTTACGACAAACAACGTTCGTCTTTAACAGATTAACATATCATTATTATTATAAATATTTCACAAAAACAAGAAGGTACTTAACCTTAAGACACAAAAATAAATACTGAGTAGCGTGTCTCAGTTTATATATATTGAAAATTTACTTTAATCCCTATTTTAGTGATCAAAATTTTCTTGATTGGTGGTAAACAGGTTACATGGAGCCTCAATGACCCTTTGAAAATTAAGCAGCTAAGCAGTCAACCAATTAGACTTAATGAACATTGAACTAGGCATCACCCACTGTGCAGTGGCACTGTGCAGTGGCACTGTGCAGTGGCATTGTGCAGTGGAACTGCCACATAAACGTGACTCAGTGTGATTAATAATAACACATTAAATATCTAAGGATATTTCATGTTGCAGATGATTGTTGTTGTCGGGGCGGATCAAACTATTATACAGTACACAAGTCAGTTAGTACACAAGGTTCGCCCAACTTTATCCACCACTGCTAAATTTTCAGTGATTAAGTTATTTTTCCTCCAAACCGATGTTTTTCAGTTTTGCCCAAATTTGAGGCAATTTACCAGAGCTGTCTTGGCCTCTCGTGGCCGTCCCACAGCCTACCTTCCCCACACCATCGTGTCTTCACAGTGAGTTACACTTGTAACTTCCTCACCTTCCTTTCCACTACACTACATGTCCTAACACACCACTTCGTTTTCTTATCATATGAACATAAGTCAATTGCATTAAACACGTTAATTTCTGTTAGTTTACACTGCCTTAGGTATGGCTAAATTAACTAAATTTAACTAATTATAACAAAACTACTTTAAAATAAGTGTGTGTGCGTGTATATATATACAATAAACTGTCGTTTAACACGGGGTTGTCTTGCACGTTTTGGTTATACCATGATTGATTAATTGCGGCATATTTTTGTTTAACACTTCGTAAAATTAGTTTAACACGGTTGCGGGAGGGGGGAAATTTTTTGACCCTCCCACCCTTTAGTTGTGTTCATACGCGTGTAGGACGATGATACTCGGGAAGCTCGCTGTGTTTATTTACATACATATTTTCTTATTTTCATTGCCATTTGTTAAATCTGCCAAGCAATCATGGCGCACAGTAAGAATACAAGTGTTCCCGCAAGTGAGAATAAAAGGTTTAAGCATTCAAGTCTAGGAATTACGAAGAAAATCGAGATATTAGATAAGCTTAATTAAGAGTGGCTCACGTGTGGTGGATATAGTGAGGGCCTATGGCCTTAATGAAGGGTCAGTTTATACAATTAAAAAGAACGAGGCGAACATACGAGGTTGTGTAATGAATAACCCAAGATGTCACCTCATGAAAAGAATGACACACAGATCAGAGCAAGTAAATAAAACTGAAAACTTGTTGCTTGATGGATCAAACAATAAACAAAGAAAGGTGCACCACTTAATTTCTTCTTAATTAGGGAAAAGGCCTTACAGTTGTTTAAAGCAGTGTGTGATAAGGAAGGATGGCCTGAAAAAGAGTGTGTGTTTAGCACAGGCTGGTTCCACAACTTTAAGTTGCATAATAAGTTACATAATATTAAGTTTTCTGGTGAAAGTGCTTCAGCTGATCATAGAGCAGCAAGTAATTTCCATGCTGAATTGCAGAAAATTATTTCTGAGGTTGGCTATGAGCCACATCAAGTGTTTAATGCTGACGAGACAAGTGTTTTTTGGAAAAAAATACCAACATGAACTTATATCAGTCAGCAAGAGAAAAGTGCACCGGGCTTCAAGACAGCAAAGGATAGCTTCACCTTGCTCCTTTGCAGTAATGCGTCAGGTGATTTCAAGTGTAAGCCCATGGTTATTTACCGCTCTAAGAATCCTCGTGCTTTGAAAGGTGTAGATAAAAACACCTTACCAGTAATTTGGAGGTCAAACCAGTCAGGAAATATTTATTGACTGGTTTAAGCATCACTTTATTCCTGAAGTCAAGTTTTACCTGCACAGCAAGAACCTTGCATTCAAGGCTCTCTTCATTCTTGATAATTCCCGTACTCATCCACAAGCTTTGCTGGATCTGACCACACATAAAAGTTGTATTTTTATCTCCAAATACAACATCTCTAATACAACCACTGGATCGGGGAGTTATTAAGTCATTCAAGTATAACTACACAAAAAAAGTTATGACAAAAATAGTTGCATCAATGAACTCTGACTCCAACCTGGCAGTACTAAGCTTCTGGAGTAAATTTAACATTGCAGATGCCATCAGCTATGCTAGAGGTGCATGGAATGAAGTGCCCCAATTAACATTAAATGCAGGCTGGGGAAAGTTATGGCCTTCTGTAGTTAATTCTTTCACTAGTTTTCCCTTGCTTGAGAGTCAGGTTCAGGAAATTGTTCAGCTGTCAAGGAGATTACCAGGTGATGGTTTTGAAGATATGAATGAAGATGTGAATGAGCTCTTAGAAGATGATGATGATGAAGACAGGAGTCCAGAGGAAATGTTGGCAGAGCTCGATGAACATATACAAGGGAGGGAGATAACAGAAGATGAAGAAGAACCTGAAGAAAAAGTTAATATTGCAGCAGTTACGTGAGCAGTTCCATGTTGCTGCTAAACTAGCAGACTTTTTCACTGAAGAGGACCCTGACAAATCTAGAAGCAGGGCTTTGAAACGGGGTCTAGACCAGCTGATGATGACTTACCGTCAGCTGTATAATGTACTGCAGGGTAAAAGAGCCCAGAGATCCATTACAGAATTTATGCACACTCCAATACAACCATCGACTTCAGTACCAGAACCTCTACCATCCACTTCTGCCGACAACCAACAACCATCCACCTCAGCCCAGTAGGGCCACACCATCCATATCCACTCTCTTCACAATCATCCACAAACACCATTACCCACAATATAAGGTAAGAAATACTATTATTTCTATTGCATTTGTAGTCTTAAGCAGTAATATATCACGACAATGCACTACAATTACATATTCACTTTTATTTTGTAACTGGAGGTCTAAATTTTTTGGCTTTTTGGGGGCTTATAGGAACGTAACCCTATTTTCCCCATAAGTTCTTCAGTTTGTCTAACACGGTTTTGACTAACACTGCATGTTCAGGAATGCAACTACCGTGTTAAACGACTGTCTACTGTATATATATATATATATATATATATATATATATATATATATATATATATATTATATATATATATATATATATATATATATATATATATATATATATATATATATATATATATATATATATATATATATATATATATAGTCTGGACTGAGTCAACGGTTGTAAGCTTGTGAATGGGATTGGCAGTTGAGAAAAATGATCAATGGTGGATCGTAAAAGTAGAATTTTTGAAATAGTAGATGACATCATAGTAAAGTTTGTCTACCTGTGTCTTAGGAGGGTTTGTCGGGGTCTAGAAGTGGGACTGATCTTGGGATATAGAGGTGGGCTGACCTTGGGATCTATAGGTGGGACTGACTTTGGGATCTAGAGGTGGGACTGACCTTGGGATTAAGAGGTGGGACTGACATTGGGATCAAGAGGTGGGACTGACCTTGAGGAAGCCTGAGGGAGTGTTGACTGAAGGCTGCACCTTAGAGATGCACTCTCCCTCACACTTGTTGACAGCGAGGTCCTCCTCACACGTCCTCGTCACCCGTCCAGCATCGTCGAACTCATCTGTTAAGCATATACCAGTTAATGGTCCAAGTTGAAGCGAAACGTCGTTGTACGTTTCTTTCTTCTATGTGCGGGTTATTTGTGTATTTTGTTATTTACCAGTTAGTTGTTAACACACACACACACACACACAGTGAAGAGGCGGGGCCAGCAGCTATGACTCGACCCCTGCAACCACAAATAGGTGAGTACACACACACACCAGCCTAAGTTCACCTACTTCTGACAGATTCGCAATGAACATAAAGCCTAGACAACACAAACCAGAGTATGGTAAGGGAAAGAAAATTCAGTGTGGTACACAAATTAATTTAAGATGGATTATCAAACAGGTGTGATGCATTGAAAGAAGAAATAACTGAGGTAACCTCGGAGATTATAGCTCTCACAGAGACGAAGCTAACTGAACTGATGAAAGAGGCCATTTTCCAAGCAAAGAAAGAAATAGGAAAATGGGTAGTGGAAGGAGTGGCACTGCAAATCGGAAATCGGTGGAATTTTGGAGATGAGAGGGATATACAGAAATGAGTAACATGACTCCCATTTAGGCACAATCAAGACTGGGGACCCAAAGTAGTAGTAGCAGTGTCTACAACACACCACCTAACAGCAGGAGACCATGACAGGAATATGAAGACAACAACAAAGCAACAGTTGATGCCAAAGTAAAAATAACAAATTGGTCCCACACGACAAAAACGAACATGCCAGGGTGAGGAGAGAGAGACTGAGCGATAATTTGAAAAATGACATAGCAAGGAAAGTCAGGTCTGAGCTGGAAGTGCTTCTCGCTCACTTTAAAACAAAGACGACAGTAAAATACCAGGTAATATGACTAGGACTCGGAAACTGAAGAAGGTTCAGAAGTTTGCAACAAGAATAGTTCCAGAAATAAGGAGTTCGACCTATGAATCAAAACTAAATAAATCCGATGAATTTAGAAGATAGACAAAGCCGGAGAGACATGAGTACAGTGTGCAAGATGCTCGGAAGACGTGACAGGAGGGATAGTGACATTGCTTAAAATAAACGGTAAAGGGGAAAAGGGAACATTTTTCCATGCAAAAGCATGAAAAAATGCAGAAATTGAATGACAGAAGAAAACATAGAAATGAGCAGGAGACAACAATGAATAAACAAGGACGAGAAGAAAAGCTAAGTGCAATGTGAGAATGACATATGAGTCAAATCTGAACCAAAACTGTTACATAAACACATCCGAAGAAAGGCCACAATAAAAGACCAGAAAATAAGACTGAAAATAAAGGAAACGACAAGGAAATATGCGAGAACCTGAACAAAAGACACAACAAGGTGTTCTTAGGTGGAAACAGAAGCAACACCAGAGTCGAAGAGAAAGAGTAAACCCTCGGGTATTATAAACACAACAGGGAAAGATACGAAGAAACTCTGAGTGAGCTAAATACATCAGAAGCAATGTAACCAGACAGTGTTATTAAGTAAGTTTATTCAGGTATACACAAATACAGTTACATAGATTATTATGCATAGCAGCATATGCGTAGAGAACCTGGATAACCCAAAAAAGTCAGTGACTTATTTCCATTGGGGTCCTCTCCAGCAACTATACAAGAGGGACCAGAGACACTGTCTAAACCGTTAGTTAAAATCTACAATAAGACAGGAAATGTAGTCGCAATATTTAATAAAGGAGACAGACAGGAACTATTAAACTACAGGCCACTATTATTGACAAGCATATTATGTAAGGTAACGGAGAAGATAATTGGAATTATGTGATGAATAGAAGTGAAGAGAGAGAGAGAGAGAGAGAGAGAGAGAGAGAGAGAGAGAGAGAGAGAGAGATGGGTGAAATGCTCGTTCATAAATTGTAAGGAGTCATCTGACACAGTAACTCATTGGATCCAAGAGTATCTTATGGGAAAGAGACAAATGATTGTCTGAGAAGAGGTGTCTGGGTGGGCAAGTGTAACAAGTGGGGTTGCATAAGGATCAGTATTGGGATGAGTACTGTTTCTAGTACATATGAATGATGAACAATGAGACACTTATGCAACATTTAGGAATCTTTATTGAGGAAACGTTTCGCCACTGTGTGGCGAAACGTTTTCTCAGTAAAGATTCCCAGCTGTTACACAAGTGTCTCATTCTTCAACTTGTCGGTTTCCTAAACCATTTATCACACATGTGTATGATATACCGGAAGAAATAGTCAGATGTATCATGTTTGCAGATGTAAAATGAGGGAAAAATAATGGGGGGTGAGAAAAAAAGGCAACAAATGAAGCTGAAGAAACTGCTGGACTGGTTATTCAAGTGGCTACTGGAATCCATCAGCAAATACAAGGTTATAAAAGTTGAGGAAGGAGGTAAGAAGACTGGAAAGTGAGTACAGACTCGTGGGACAGAAGCTGCAAACCTCACTCATGGAGAAAGATCTGGTGGTGAACACAGTGCCGAGAATATCACCAGAAAAGCACATCAACAACAAAAACTGCATCAAATGCTCGTCTGGCTAATCTAAGAATAACCTTCAGGACTCTGAACAGAATCACTTCGACCCTATATGTGATATAAGTCAGGACGGCCTTGGAGTATGCAGCACCAGCATGGAGCCCTCACCTGATAAAGTATGTTAAGAAACTAGAGAGAGGAATAAGTTTAAACGAGTTTGGTGCCAGAGCTGAAGGGAATGATCTATTAAGAGAAAATAAAGCTGTACATTATTGGCAACTCTGCCAGATCTACTCCAGCCACATTAAAAAACTCTCTTCTCTTATTAGACGGTTGAGCAAAGCATTAAGAACTAAGAATTACGAAAAAAATAAAAGTTATATTCTGATAGTGAGTCAAAGTTTGACCAATTTCTTGCATGTATTGAAGTAGAGGCGAAGGGAGGGAGGGCTTCGGGTATAAAAAAAAAAACAGGGACTACCTATCTCAGATCATAGAGATAGAGAGAGCCAGGGTTATGAGATACAGGGGCTGCCTATCTCAGATCATAGAGATAGAGAGAGAGAGGGTTATGAGATACTGGGGCTACCTATCTCAGATCATCGAGGTAGAGAGAGCCAGGGTTATGGTATAAAATGACGTGGCGTTCAAGAGGTGAACCCACCTTTAGCGATGTGTATGGTAGATGGAAGAGTCTCGCATTCCAGGTCGAACCTTCGGGCGTTTGTCTTACTGCTGACGCCCACCAGAACCACCACACCCACAAGCCATACTGACGCCCACATCTGTAAACAAGACACATCGAAGCTTACACGGTGTTGTGGCCGTGTGGCAGGAGAAGAGGGAAAGTGGCTTACAACACGGGAGTAGTACAAGGTGACAGGTTGTCCTAATAACCATATAACAGCAGCAGACACACCATCACAACAACAGCAGCAGACATACCATCACAATAACAGCAGCAGACACACCATCACAACAACAGCAGCAAACACACCATCACAACAACAGCAGCAGACACACCATCACAATAACAGCAGCAGACACACCATCACAACAACAGCACCAGACACACCATCACAATAACAGCAACAGACACACCATCACAATAAAAGCAGCAGACACACCATCACAATAACAGCAGCAGACACACCATCACAATAACAGCAGCAGACACACCATCACAATAACAGCAGCAGACACATCATCACAACAACAGCAGCAGACACACCTCACAATAACAGCAGCAGACACACCATCACAATAACAGCAGCAGACACACCATCACAACAACAACAGCAGACACACCATCACAATAACAGCAGCAGACACACCGTCACAACAACAGCAGCAGACACGCCATCACAATAACAGCAGCAGACACACCATCACAATAACATCAGCAGATACACCATCACAACAACAGCAGCAGACACATCATCATAATAACAGCAGCAGAGACATTCACAGTAACAGCAGCAGACACACATAATCACAGTAACGGCAGCAGATACACCATCACAATAACAGCAACAGACACTTACCATCACAATAACAGCAGCAGACACTCACCATCACAATAACATCAGCAGACACACACCATCACAGTAACGGCAGCAGATACACCATCACAATAACAGCAACAGACACATACATTCACAGTAACAGCAGCAGACACACCATCACAATAACAGCAGCAGACACACACCATCACAATAACAGCAACAGACACACACCATCACAATAACAGCAGCAGACACACCATCACAATAACAGCAACAGACGCTTACCATCAAAATAACAGCACCAGACACACACCGTCACAACAGCAACAGACACACACCATCACAATAACAACAGCAGACACATACATTCACAGTAACAGCAAGCAGCAAACACACACTATCACAGTAACGGCAGCAGACACACACCATCACAATAATAGCAGCAGACACACACCATCACAGTAACGTCAACAGACACATCACAATAACAGCAGCAGACAATTACCATCACAGTAACAGCAGCAGACACACACCATCACAGTAACAGCAGCAAACACACATCATCACAGTAACAGCAGCAGACACACACCATCACAGTAACAGCAGCAGACACACACCATCACAGTAACAGCAGTAGACACACACCATCACAGTAACAGCAGCAGACACACACCATCACAGTAACAGCATAAGACACACACCATCACAGTAACAGCAGCAGACACACACCATCACAGTAACAGCAGCAGACACACACCATCACAGTAACAGCAGCAGACACACACCATCACAGTAACAGCAGCAGACACACACCATCACAGTAACAGCAGCAGACACACACCATCACAGTAATAGCAGCAGACACACACCATCACAGTAACAGCAGCAGACACACACCATCACAGTAACAGCAGTAGACACACACCATCACAGTAACAGCAGCAGACACACACCATCACAGTAACAGCAGTAGACACACACCATCACAGTAACAGCAGCAGACACACACCATCACAATAACAGCAGCAGACACATACATTCACAGTAACAACAGCAGACACACACCATCACAGTAACAGCAACAGACACACACCATCACAGTAACAGCAGCAGACACACACCATCACAGTAACAGCAGCAGACACACACCATCACAGTAACAGCAGCAGACACACACCATCACAGTAACAGCAGCAGACACACACCATCACAGTAACAGCAGCAGACACACACCATCACAGTAACAGCAGCAGACACACACCATCACAGTAACAGCAGCAGACACACACCATCACAGTAACAGCAGCAGACACACACCATCACAATAACAGCAGCAGACACATACATTCACAGTAACAACAGCAGACACACACCATCACAGTAACAGCAACAGACACACACCATCACAGTAACAGCAGCAGACACACACCATCACAGTAACAGCAGCAGACACACACCATCACAGTAACAGCAGTAGACACACACCATCACAGTAACAGCAGCAGACACACACCATCACAGTAACAGCAGCAGACACACACCATCACAGTAACAGCAGCAGACACACAGGTATACTGCAGAAGCTAGTGTAAAACACTTAACCTCATCACAGTGTCAACATGCTGGCACGCTCTTAACATACAACCACAAGTCAACGGCAACAGCAGCTGCTGTAATAACAGCAGCAGCAGCAGCTGCAACAGCAGTAACTTATCCATAAATTATCTGAGTAAAAAATCAGGAGCCTTACAGTGCGTGGAAGTTGTTTTTATTATTAAATTTTAACAAATCGGAAACTGAATAAATATTGAATATTTGTTTTTACGAGATTTTAAGTCTGGCCAGATTTACGAAATAACTGACAGTAATGTTATTATAGTTATGTTTGAACCGTGTGTGTGTGTGCTCACCTAATTGTGGTTGCAGGGGTCGAGACTCAGCTCCTGGCCCCGCCTCTTCACTGATCGCTACTGGGTCCTCTCTCTCACTGCTCCATGAGCTTTATCATACCTCGTCTTAAAGCTATGTATGGTTCCTGCCTCCACTACATCACTTGCTAGACTATTCCACTTCCTGACAACTCTATGACTGAAGAAATACTTCCTAACATCTCTTTGACTCATCTGAGTCTTCAACTTCCAATTGTGACCCCTTGTTTCTGTGTCCCCTCTCTGGAACATCCTGTCTCTATCCACCTTGTCTATTCCACGCAGTACTTTGTATGTCGTTATCATGTCTTTCATAACCCTCCTGTCCTCCAGTGTTGTCAGGCCGATTTCCCTTAACCTTTCTTCGTAGGACATTCCCCTTAGCTCTGGAACTAACCTTGTCGCAAATCTTTGCACTTTCTCTAATTTCTTGACATGCTTGACCAGGTGTGGGTTCCAAACTGGTGCTGCATACTCTAGTATGGGCCTGACGAACACGGTGTACAGTGTCTTGAACGATTCCTTACTAAGGTATCGGAACGCTATTCTCAGGTTTGCCAGTCGCCCAATGCTGCAGCAGTTATCTGGTTGATGTGTGCTTCCGGAGACGTGCTCGGTGATATACTCACCCCAAGATCTTTCTCCTTGAGTGAGGTTTGCAGTCTTTGGTCACCTAGCCTATACTCTGTCTACGGTCTTCTTTGCCCTTCCCTGATCTTCATGACTTTGCATTTGGCGGGGTTAAATTCGAGAAGCCAGTTGCTGGACCAGGTCTCCAGCATGTCCAGGTCTCTTTGAAGTCCTGCCTGATCCTCATCTGATTTAATTCTCCTCATTAACTTCACATCATCTGCTAACAGGGACACTTCTGAGTCTTTCCCTTTCATCATGTCATTCACATATACCAAAAATAGCACTGGTCCTAAGACTGACCCCTGTGGGACCCCGCTCGTCACAGGCGCCCACTGTGATACCTCATCACGTACCATGACTCGTTGTTGCCTCCCTGTCAGGTATTCTCTGATCCATTGCAGTGCCCTTCCTGTTATACACGCTTGATCCTCTAGCTTCTGAGGAACTGTATCGAAGGCCTTCCTGCAGTCCTAGAAAATGCAGTCAACCCACCCCTCTCTCTCTTGTCTTGCCTCTGTTACTTTGTCATAGAACTCCAGGAGGTTTGTGGATGTGTGTCTGAGGATATCTGAACTGGTCTAATTGTTTTGTGTTGCCGAGGGTTAATTACCACTGCTTGTACTTCCTCTTCAGTGTTGTCATTACCACTGCTTGTACTTCCTCTTCAGTGTTGTCATTACCACTGCTTGTACTTCCTCTTCAGTGTCGTCATTACCACTGCTTGTACTTCCTCTTCAGTGTCGTCATTACCACTGATTGTACTTCCTCTTCAGTGCTGTCATTACCACTGTTTGTACTTCCTCTTCAGTGTCGTCATTACCACTGCTTGTACTTCCTCTTCAGTGTCGTCATTACCACTGCTTGTACTTCCTCTTCAGTGTCGTCATTACCACTGCTTGTACTTCCTCTTCAGTGTTGTCATTACCACTGTTTGTACTTCCTCTTCAGTGCTGTCATTACCACTGCTTGTACTTCCTCTTCAGTGTCGTCATTACCACTGCTTGTACTTCCTCTTCAGTGTTGTCATTACCACTGCTTGTACTTCCTCTTCAGTGTTGTCATTACCACTGCTTGTACTTCCTCTTCAGTGTCGTCATTACCACTGCTTGTACTTCCTCTTCAGTGTTGTCATTACCACTGCTTGTACTTCCTTTCAGTGTTGTCATTACCACTGCTTGTACTTCCTCTTCAGTGTCGTCATTACCACTGCTTGTACTTCCTCTTCAGTGTCGTCATTACCACTGCTTGTATTTCCTCTTCAGTGTCGTCATTACCACTGCTTGTACTTCCTCTTCAGTGTTGTCATTACCACTGCTTGTACTTCCTCTTCAGTGTCGTCATTACCACTGCTTGTACTTCCTCTTCAGTGTCGTCATTACCACTGCTTGTACTTCCTCTTCAGTGTCGTCATTACCACTGCTTGTACTTCCTCTTCAGTGTCGTCATTACCACTGCTTGTACTTCCTCTTCAGTGTCGTCATTACCACTGCTTGTACTTCCTCTTCAGTGTTGTCATTACCACTGCTTGTACTTCCTCTTCAGTGTCATTACCACTGCTTGTACTTCCTCTTCAGTGTCATTACCACTGCTTGTACTTCCTCTTCAGTGTTGTCATTACCACTGCTTGTACTTCCTCTTCAGTGTTGTCATTACCACTGCTTGTACTTCCTCTTCAGTGTTGTCATTACCACTGCTTGTACTTCCTCTTCAGTGTCGTCATTACCACTGCTTGTACTTCCTCTTCAGTGTTGTCATTACCACTGTTTGTACTTCCTCTTCAGTGCTGTCATTACCACTGCTTGTACTTCCTCTTCAGTGTCGTCATTACCACTGCTTGTACTTCATCTTCAGTGTCGTCATTACCACTGCTTGTACTTCCTCTTCAGTGTTGTCATTACCACTGCTTGTACTTCCTCTTCAGTGTCATTACCACTGCTTGTACTTCCTCTTCAGTGTCATTACCACTGCTTGTACTTCCTCTTCAGTGTTGTCATTACCACTGCTTGTACTTCCTCTTCAGTGTTGTCATTACCACTGCTTGTACTTCCTCTTCAGTGTTATCATTACCACTGCTTGTACTTCCTCTTCAGTTTTGTCATTACCACTGCTTGTACTTCCTCTTCAGTGTCGCCATTACCACTGTTTGTACTTCCTCTTCAGTGTTGTCATTACCACTGCTTGTACTTCCTCTTCAGTGTTGTCATTACCACTGCTTGTACTTCCTCTTAAGTGTCGTCATTACCACTGCTTGTACTTCCTCTTCAGTGTCGTCATTACCACTGCTTGTACTTCCTCTTCAGTGTTGTCATTACCACTGCTTGTACTTCCTCTTCAGTGTTGTCATTACCACTGCTTGTACTTCCTCTTCAGTGTTATCATTACCACTGCTTGTATTTCCTCTTCAGTGTTGTCATTACCACTGCTTGTACTTCCTCTTCAGTGTCGTCATTACCACTGCTTGTACTTCCTCTTCAGTGTCATTACCACTGCTTGTACTTCCTCTTCAGTGTCGTCATTACCACTGCTTGTACTTCCTCTTCAGTGTCATTACCACTGCTTTTACTTCCTCTTCAGTGTCGTCATTACCACTGCTTGTACTTCCTCTTCAGTGTCGTCATTACCACTGCTTGTACTTCCTCTTCAGTGTCATTACCACTGCTTGTACTTCCTCTTCAGTGTCATTACCACTGCTTGTACTTCCTCTTCAGTGTCTCCATCATGACAGAGACTACGATCTACTAGAGTTAAAATATCTATTTTGTGTAAACAAACTTTCAAACTTTAATACGTCACACATTCATTTCTTCAGTAATTTTCTCATCTCACTTTATTATCCGTATTCTGTCTTTAATGTGGAGTTTATTGTTTTTGCAAAATTGATTAAGAGATATAGTTCTACGTTTCTCTTGTCTAGTTTATCAGTTTTGAAGTTTTCTTCTTCCTCTCCCACTACTTTTGTTTACTCATTGTTGGTGTAAGTGAATCTCAGGTAAACATAATAAATGGTTCTTTTCCTATATTGGTTTCTAGTAGTGTCTTTGCTTCTCATAGATCTTCAACACTTACCATTTAACTTTTCTTCATTATTTCATATATATTTTTTTTTTAATAAACTGTTAATTCCATTTTTCATATTACAGAATTATTTCTTTATAATTAAAATCTCCCATTTTAATACGTAACTTCTGATATACTTTATCAAACACTTCTCTCTCGTTCCTTCGTCTTATTAAATGGTGGGTTGTACGCATTAACTATTGAGTTTCTCATCTTTATTTTAGATTTCCATAGCTAAAACGTTAAAAAAAGTAATTTGTGTTTTGTATTCACATTCCTTCGCTTGTATTGTTTCTTGTGACGATATTTCTATTTCCCTCCTTTCTTCCCAACTCTATTTTCCCATTGAGAACCTTACGTTAAATACAGCCTCATTTTTCTTATTTAGTTCAAGTTAGATAGACGATGTCAGGTTTCTTCTCATTTAAAATGTCCTATAGTTCAGGATGGGTACGTGGTTTCTCTTCGCTAGTTCACGTAGATGCCCCAATTTTTGTGTCTCATGATAACTGAAATACTGACTCGCTCTGCAGGATCCTAAATTAATCGACACCCCTTTACCGATCTCAGCACGGTCACGGACATTCAGAACCCGGAATCACTTTCGGGTAATTACTTGTGTCCGAACTAAGTACCGGCCTTCCACCTGCCTCGTCTGGTACCTCTGCCAGCTATATGACCTTCACTATGGAACCTGCTTCACCCACGACGCAGTGACTCTTAATGGATCATCAGCGTGCCAAAGGGCAGAGTGGCTGAAAGTCATCTGCAAAGTGGCTGAAAGTCATATGCCAATTGGCTGGAAGTCATCTGCCAAATGGCTGGAAGTCATCTACCAAGTGGCTGGAAGTCATCTGCCAATTGGCTGGAAGTCATCTGCTAAGTGGCTGGAAGTCATCTGCCAATTGGCTGGAAGTTATCTGCCAAGTGGTTGGATACCATCTGCAAGAGGCAACGATATACACTGACAGCACAAACACCCCGATCGCATGCTAAAAAAAAAAAAAACAGCAACCTCGAGACCTCTCCTATTCACGGAAATCTTCTAGACACAACAATGGCTAAGAATTCATCTCTACAATTAATGAATCCCCGTGCCTACCTGAATGATCACATACTAATACAAGAATTCGCGTCCCATATAGGCTAAAACATCTACGTTTACCTTCGTCAGACTCAATGATGTGGACGAAGCCGTAATGCGTCATCGTCCTGGGGCCTTACCACTGTGGGCGAAAAGTGGCACACTCCCGTGGCGTCCAAAAAGCAACTGGGCATTACTTTGTTTATGTTTTCCAAGGCCATCATTTAACTTCCTCGTTCTTACAACCCAAACCTGAGTACCCCAGTGAACTTTGTCTCTCGTACTGACGAACGGCTCACTCTTCAGGAACTTACATCAGCATGATCAGCGTGCCAATCTACGACAACCAGGTTGTTGATGTACATCAATGATGTACATGTTCACATGCTACAACACTTGCTTTCCAAAAACACTCGTTTTCCCAATACACTTTTCCAACCAAGTATTGTACCTCTACAGTAGAAAACTGTAACAAGATCCGTCTAATGATGGTCCTACAACTAACACTTTCAATGTTAGTGCAGTGTTAGAATGCTTAGTCAGCAAACACCTCGTAGAGACCTGCAACTCTCTCCTTTGATCAATTTGGTTACCAATAAGTCGGCTTTACCACGACCCTTTACTCCGACTCAATACATCCTATAGTGGACAAACATTTGGTAATTGTTCTCTCTCTCCATCTACAAAAAGCTTATGACAATAATTTAACATTTTATTCCAAAGCTATTTTTAACGCCTCTGAGAACTGTTTTTTTTTTTTTTAAGCCTATCCATTTTCCACTCAAAGGTTTTCTATCAAAGTGAATAAGTAAATAACAGCCAATATCCTGATTTTGTGGAAGTCAAATGCATAGTGCAAGAGTGCGTTCTTAGTGGCATCTTATTCCTGACGGATATTAAAGGACTTATCCAGGTTCATACCACAAGCATCTGGTCATCCTTTTATGTATATCACTTTGTCATGATTGTCAACTTGTAACGACCACTCTGCAACACACAGTGGATTGCACGGCCAACACTGCAACACAGTTGATCACACGGCCAACACTGCAACACAGTGGATTGCACGTCCAACACTGCAACACAGTGGATCGCACGGCCAACACTGCAACACAGTGGATTGCACGGCCAACACTGCAACACAGTGGATTGCACGGCCAACACTGCAACACAGTGGATCGCACGGCCAACTGCAACACGGACATGCACACTGCAACAGTGGATCGACGCTCATCACAGTGATCACTGTCAAACTGCAAGGACGACAAACTGCAACACGGATACAGCAAACTCTGAACCTGATCAGCCAACACTGCAACACAGTGATTGCAGCCAACCTGCACGTGGATTACACCACCTGCAACTGATCGCACGGCCAACACTGCAAACAGTGGACGCAACCTACACAGTACGGAAACTAAACAGATTTCACAAGACTTTCCAAAGCTTGAATTTCTATTGTTTAAACATGATAACCTAGTGTCGTATCAACCTTACTATACCTGAAGTTCTATCAAGCAAGTATTTACAATGCTAAATTCAGATTTTTCATGTATGAATGCCATAGATAATAATAATAATAAAATAATAATAATAATAATAATAATAATAATAATAACTTTATTTCTACAAGTACATGTACAAGGTATACAGGCCTAGCTGACATCAATGACATACTACTATATAGAAAGCCGCTTGTTATGCTGAGCATTTCGGGCAAATTAGGTAAATTTTGTCACAGGATGCGACCCACACCAGTCGACTAACACCCAGGTACATGTTTTACTGATGGGTGAACATAGAAAACCATTGTAAGGAAATACACCCAATGTTTCAACCCTCGCCGGGAATCGAACCCGGATCCTCACCGTGCGAAGCGAGAGCTTTTGCCACCAGGCCGCGGGGCACTGTAAACATCTTTAGTCTTCCTTAAAGCCTCATGCAGCTCTAATTTTGTTTAAGCTAGACTACACGGATCAAATATATTTTTCAGCCTTTTCAACTACTCTTAAAAAACTCTGCCATTCATAAGAACATAAGAAAGAAGGAACACTGCAGCAGGCCTACTGGCCCATGCGAGGCAGGTCCAAATCTCCAACAGCTTAAGCCAATGCCCCGACCCAGCCATGTCAGGTTACATTCACTTAAGGAAGGAGCACTGCATCTAACCTAGCACAAGCTAGTCAGGACCAATTCACACCCAACGGCACCCACTCATATAATTGTCCAGCCGACCACCTGGTCAGGTCACTTCCACTTAAGGATTCATCAGGAATTTTGTTTATGTTTTCGAGATCTTTCCCGAGAGTTTGTTTACTGAAGTAAACATTCCTTCTTTGTAAGATCGCTGCAATACCTTTTGCCTTCACTATTTTGTTTGCTTCCGCGACCTGCACGATTCTCATACAGAATAATCATAGATATTAGCAAGATAAATTAATTTAATCAACCCTATTTGTTGCATTTCTTTCAGTCTCCGAGATCGAGTTCGGGCAATATCTATCTGCTCTCTCCCTCTTATGTTCAGCCTATATCGTACTCTTCTTTGCGTCCTTCAGAAGTTCCAGTGAGTCACATTTTCTTCTGCCCCTTTCCATCAACCAACACCAACATATCTCCTGTAAACTCTTGCTCATTCTTCCTTGAACACTTTTAATCGTGTTCTCATGTTATGGCGGTGTACATTGATGATTCGTAAGCCTCGGGTGAAGTAGGGTATATGGGAGTCTTTCTAAATTGCGTAATCCAAGGACATTTACTAAACTTGGCCAGCCTTTTCATAACGGTTACATGCGATATTCATTGCTACCATTTACATAGCAACCAAGTCCATCTCATTCGTTGCTGTCTCACTCTCAAAGTGCATTACAAATTAACCAGAAACACAACGTCCTACATTCCATCGTAGTTAGTATACAACAGTGGTTATGCCGAATGTCTAGAAAGCACAAAGACGTAGTTTTGACTGCGTGTTTGGACGCACTGACGCTCAGGGTAACAAAAATAGACTCAGCTGCTCAGTTCGCTATTTATGATGTACCAACCTTCCAGAAGGAGGTTGGTACATCATCATACCAACCTCCCAGAAGAAGGTTGGTACATCATGAATCATTTCTGAAGCATTTTCCGGTGCTGTTAAGAGAGATTCAGAAACTGCTGTCAGCATCGTTGGTGACTTCCCTGCTTGAAGTCCCACCTTATACTTCCTCTGTTGACCTTTTAACAGAAACTATCCCATTGAACTAAATATTATATCAATGTTGCACCTTCACTGAGGCTCATCGTCACTCCTACAACCTACACCATCTCTGCTCTATGATCCATACGAGTTCAGTGTTTTTTCCAATATATTAATAATCTTACATGCAAATTCAATAAGATCACTGCCCAAGACCGCCTTCATTGTCAGACTGTGACATACATTATATAGTAATATCACATAATCTTTGTATTTCTTTCAGAATTTAGACTCAATATTAAAAAATGAGGTTTATTTACTTTATTTTCAAGTTTTCTAATTAATTCAGTGTTTACGTTTTGACCATATTTGTTGCCCTTTGTAGTATATAATTGAGAACGTTTTCGTGATGTGTACTTGTGACGTCATAGGAGACAGGATCGTAGTCAAAATAAAATATCACATTAGTTATATCTGTGTTCATTTACAAAAATTTTTCGGTAATTCTACCATTATTACTCTCTTAAGACGGTCCTTCTTGTGTGTGTGTGTGTACTCACCTAATTGTACTCACCCAATTGTTCCAGTCACGGTATTGTGCCTTTTATTGTTATTTGTGTACTCACCTAATTGTGGTTGCAGGGGTCGAGTCTCAGCTCCTGGCCCCGCCTCTTCGCTGTGTGTGTGTGTGTGTGTGAGTGTGTACTCACCTTACTGTTCGGAGTGAAGGGTACGAGGATAGTGAGTCCCTACACCGCGCTCCCTGCCTTAATACTTCCTGCCTGACCCCTCCCTCCCTTCCTTTCCTGTGTCCCTCCCTCCCTTCCTTTCCTGTGTCCCTCCCTCCCTTCTTTTTCTGGGTCCCTGCCTCCCTCCTCTAACTAGGTCACTCCCTCCCACCTTCCATCCATCTCACCCTAGTTCTAGCCCTCCTTCCAATTTAATTCCCTCCCTCAAATTGGGTTCTTTTCTCTGGTCATTCCCTCCTCCCTCTCTTCTCCTTCTACCTCCATCTTTCCTCCTTCCCATTCCATCACCAATGGAAATAAGTCACTCTGTCTGACTTTTTTGGGTTATCCTGGGTTTTCTACACATATGCTGCTATGTATGATGATCTATGTAACTGTATTTGTGTATACCTGAATAAACTTACTTACTTACTACAGATACCTCTCTCCTTCTCTATTCCTATTATGCCACTATTTATCGCATAAGAACAAGAAAGAACACTGCAGCAGGCCTACTGGCCCATGCGAGGCAGGTCCAAGTCACCTACCGGCTTAAGCCAACGACCCAACGTAGTCAGGTCAGGTCACAGCCTCTTAAGGAAGGAGCACGGCATCAGACCTATTAACACAAGCTAGTCAGATCCAACTCACACCCACTCATGTATTTATCTAACCTATTTTTAAAACTACACAATGTCTTAGCTTCTATAACGGTACTCGGGAGTTTGTTCCACTCATCCACAACTCTATTACCAAACCAGTACTTTCCTATATCCTTCCTGAATCTGAACTTTTCCAACTTGAAACCATTGCTGCGAGTCCTGTCTTGGCTGGGTATTTTTAGCACGCTATTTACATCCCCTTTATTTATTCCTGTTTTCCATTTATACACCTCAATCATATCCCTCCTAATTCTACGCCTTTCTAGAGAGTGCAGATTCAGGGCTCTCAGTCTATCCTCATAGGGAAGATTTCTGATACATGGGATCAACTTAGTCATCCTCCTCTGTACGTTTTCCAGAGCATTTATATCCATTCTGTAATACGGTGACCAGAACTGTGCAGCATAATCTAGATGAGGCCTAACCAAAGATATATAGAATTGAAGAACAACCTGAGGACTTCTATTATTTATGCTTCTTGATATAAAGCCAAGGATTCTGCTCGCTTTATTGTGAATACTTATGCACTGTCTTGGTTTTAGATTACTGCTAACCAGAACTCCCAAATCCTTTTCGCAATCAGTAATATTAAGATCAACATTATTTAGTTTATATGTGGCATGGTTATTTTCCTGTCCACTGTTTAGAACTTTGCATTTGTCTATATTAAACTGCATCTGCCACTTCACCGACCACTGCATCAGTCTATTCAAATCTTCCTGGAGTGCTCTAATGTCCTCATTAGAATGAATTAGGCGGCCTATTTTGGAATAAATAGCGACATCAGCAAATTTCCTTATGTCACTATTTATTCCCTCATCAATGTCGTTTATGTAAATTGTGAACAACAAAGGGTCCAACATTGACACCTGTGGAACACCGCTTGTGACGTGCCCCCCACTTTGATTTCTCCCCATTTATACAAACTCTCTGCTGCTTATAACCACACCTTTACCCAGGAAGAAATTTCTCCTATTCCGTGTGCCTTAATTTTCCTCAACAGCCTCTGTTGTGGAACTCTATCAAAAACCTTACTGAAGTCCATATACACAATATCATATTCATTACCATGATCTACCTCCTCAAACACCTTAGTGAAAAAAGTTAGTAAATTCGTAAGACAGGAACGCCCCTTTGTAAAACCGTGTTGAGATTCATTAATCAATTTATGCCCTTCAAGATGGTCACAAATTGCCTTGGAATTATTGATTTCATAAATTTTTCCACTATGGAGGTAAGGTCTTTAGTTCGAAGCTAAGGACCTGCTCCTGCTTTGTAAATATGTATTACATTTGCCATTTTCCATTTGTCTGGCACTATTCCAGTTTGTAGTGATATTTTGAAAAGATTAGTCAAAGGATTGCTAAGTTCCTCTTTACATTCCTTTAAAACACTCGCAAACAGTTCATCAGGGCCTGGGGATTTGTTAGGTTTTAATTTCTCTATTTGTCTGAGGACCATGTCACTAGTTACCCTAATTGTGCATAGTTTATTATCGTCCTGTTCTACATAATTTATTATTTTTGAATTTCGCTAGTATCTCCCTGCGTAAAAACTGACAGGAAGTAAGAGTTAAAAATTTCACACATTTCCTTATCACTGTCAGTGATCTGACCTGAGTTACTTCTGAGTTGGCCAATCTTGTCCCAAATCTTACTTCTATATACCTGAAAGAAACATTTTGGATTAGTCTTCGAATCCCTTGCGACTTTAGCTTTGTAATCTCTTTGCTTTTCTTATTCATTTTTTTTATTTCTCTCTTTAATTGAATATATTGATTTCTTAATTGCCCATCCCCTCTTTTGATAAGTCTATATATGCCTCTCATTTGACCAATGAGATGTTTTAATCTATTGTTTATCCATTTGGGATCATTTTTGGTTGATCTAATTTCCCTACTCAGAACATTAGTTGTCTGAGCAGCTAGAACTACTCTCTGAAGAACGTCATATTGGCAACCATCACCAACTACTTGACCCATAGTCAGGTCATTCCAATTCAGCCCACCCAGGTAATTTCTCAGTCCCATGAAATCGGCCAAGCTGAAGTCTGGGACAGAGATTTGATTGCAGTTACCTGGGTAATTCCATGATATATTGAAACTAAGTGATTTGTGATCACTTTCCCCAAGCTCATCATTAACCTCAAGATTATTAATTTGTGATTATTTGTTGGTAAGAACCAAGTCAAGCAGACTGTTTCCTCTAGTTGGTTCTGTCACAAACTGTTTTAAAAGCAATCCTGAACCGTATCAAGAAAGTCACTAGACTCAAGATTTCCTGTCACATTGTTCCAATCGATTTGTCTAAAGTTGAAATCTCCCATTAACACGACATTCTCATATCTTGATGCCTTATGAATTTCGTCCCATAGCAGCTTACTGCACTCCTTATCAAGGTTTGCGGGCCTATAAATCACACCCAAAATTAAATTTTCACGACCTTCGAGAAACTGTAGCCAAACAGATTCTGTATCTGATGCTTCTAATCTTATATCTTGTCTAACACAACAATTTAAATGATCTCTGACTACATTGCCACTCAACCACCCTTCCTGTTGACCCTATCAGTTTGGAATTGTTCATAGCCTTGTATGTGGCACTCACAAGGCATTTCTCTATCTTTCAGGTTGAACCAGGTCTCCGTTATAGCAATAATATCCATATTACCTGCACATGCAAGTAATCATAGCTCATCTATCTTATTTTTAAGACTCCTACCATTAGTATAGTAAACTTTTATTGAACTAGTCACTCGCTGCCCTCTACTGTCTCTCTTTGTTCCCATTTTACAGACCACATTATTTACGGACCACATCATTTATGGACCACGACATAATTTACGGACCACAACATCATTGACTGACCACATCATTTACAGAGTCAGTACGCTAAAGATTTGACTTTAATTCCTATTTTATGGATTAAGGTAATCTTGATTGGTGATAACCAGGTGACCCTTTTAGTAGTCGACAGACTTTTAACCCAATTAACCAATAATTAAGGAAGGATATATACAGGGCAAAGTGTATGGTTCTCAGTGTATATACACCGAGTAATCTTGACTAGTGAAGAGGTTACATGCGGTCTTAGTGACCCTCGTGTAAGTCAACAGGCTTTAAACCCTGTTAAACAACAAATAAGACTTAATAAACGCTGTACTAAGCATGTACTCTTGTACACTGCTACTGTGACTTCAGAATTACTCACGACTCGAAAATAACAAAAATATCACATCGGATATTTAAGTACATTTTATCTATTGTTTCTCCAGATTTATATTATGTTTTTTTTCGTTCTGGGAGAATCTGAGGCATTTTGCCTGAAATCTGCTCCTCCCCTCCTGCGCCCCTTCCTGCTCTCCGCCTCCCCCACTGGGTGATGGGGAGGGCGCGGCGGGGGTGAGGGCGGGTGAGTAAGTATTCATGTAGTGGATGGTAGGAGCCAGCAGGGTGCGACAGGTCGTGGTGGGGGGCTGGTGTCAGTGTGTCGCGGGTGCGACAGGTCGTGGTGGGGGGCTGGTGTCAGTGTGTCGCGGGTGTGACAGGTCGTGGTGGGAGGCTGGTGTCAGTGTTTCGCGGGTGTGACAGGTCGTGGTGGGAGGCTGGTGTCAGTGTGTCGCGGGTGTGACAGGTCGTGGTGGGGGGCTGGTGTCAGTGTGTCGCGGGTGTGACAGGTCGTGGTGAGGGGCTGGTGTCTGTGTGTCGCGGGTGCGACAGATCGTTGTGGGGGGCTGGTGTCAGTGTGTCGCGGGAGTGACAGGTCGTGGTGGGGGCTGGTGTCAGTGTTGCTGGTGTGACAGGTCGTGGTGGGGCTGGTGTCAGTGTGTCGCGGTGTGACAGGTCGTGGTGAGGGCTGGTGTCAGTGTTCGCGGTGTGACAGGTCGTGGTGGGAGGCTGGTGTCAGTGTTTCGCGGGTGTGACAGGTCGTGGTGGGGCTGGTGTCAGTGTGTCGCGGGTGTGACAGGTCGTGGTGGGGGGCTGGTGTCAGTGTGTCACGGGAATGACAGGTCGTGGTGCGGGGCTGGTGTCTGTGTGTCGCGGGTGCGACAGATCGTTGTTGGGGCTGGTGTCAGTGTGTCGCGGGAGTGACAGGTCGTGGTGGGGGCTGGTGTCAGTGTTGCGGGTGTGACAGGTCGTGGTAGGGGGCTGGTGTCAGTGTGTCGCGGGTGCGACACATTGTTGTGATCTTTGAAAGTGAGATCCTCTAACAATATCACTCCCAGGTTTTCCACATTAGTTTTTCGCTCTATTGTGTGGTTGGAATTTGTTTTTACTCCGATACAATTTTAATTTTATGGAGTTTGAAAAAGTGGAGTAATTGAAATTTGACTTAATTGAACTTCATACTGTTTTCTGCGGCCCATTTATAAATTTGGTTGATGTCCGCTTGGAAACTTGTGGTGTTTTCGATGGAGGACACTGTCATGGCAATTCGGGTGTCATCTGCAAAGGAAGACACGGTGCTGTGACTTACATCTCTGTCTATGTCAGATATGAGGATGAGGAACAGGATCGGAACGAGTACTGTGCCTTCTGGAACAGCTTTTCACTGTAGCCTTTAGAAAAATGAACATATAATAAACAGTATATAGAACACCAAACCGCCATACTCTCCGTCATTACACTTAATAAAATCTTAATTTACACATGTAAATTCCTGCCAGGTGATTAAAATAATGCCTTGAGTAAATTAAAATGTTCAGCGTCCCCCAGCAGGCCGATAAACATGTTATTTTTCTTCTTCTCTCCTCTCTTCACACACTCCAAGCACCTCTTATGGCCTACTTGAACATAAATAAACACTATATACAACTTACGACCTGAGTATCACCACAAAATACCAAACACAACACTACTTATCCTTTACCTGGCCGCCATCTTAGCCACGCCGTGACGTCACTCATCAACAACGTTCACAGAACGCAAACATTAATTAACATTTGTGGAGCTCTTTTCCATGTTATAAATATCTTATTTTATATTCCCAAACTACAAATAAATTCCTCACAACAATGTAGTAGCCTGAATAACAGTTAATGGGGTTTACCGTCTGTTGACTACACTAATCATTATTGCTACACCACCAGACATCTACACCACCAGACATCTACACCACCAGACATCTACACCACCAGACATCTACACCACCAGACATCTACACCACCAGACATCTACACCACCAGACATCTACACCACCAGACATCTACACCACCAGACATCTACACCACCAGACATCTACACCAACAGACATCTACACCACCAGACATCTACACCACCAGACATCTACACCACCAGGCACCACACGAGATTATATCAATACCTGAAACAAGGATGAACGGAAACTCTCAGAATATATGCAATGAGAGATATATATACCTCTTGGTATATACATTTCTAATTTCATCCCGTGGTCTAAACAGATTCAGAACTAAATTAAATATATTTTTTTAATTATACGAACTAAGATGTTATATAAATTGTTCAATAATGCTAGCCAAAAAAAGGCAATTGCAAGAAAGTATACCCTTTACCAACTCAGCATCATGTTGTTATCCAACTGGTATGACGTGCAAAGTTGATGGGTAGAGTGTTATACCCCATTCTATGAATTTCATGAATAACACCACACATGAACACTTGTATTAAAATGCACTAAAGTGGCTAGGCCACTTACCTTTACTACCCCACCTCCCTAAACCCCACTACCATTCACCTTCTTCTTCCCATCTTCCTTCCCTTCATCTTACCATCCTTCTTCCTTCCCCATCTACCTTCCTTCTTCCTTCCCATCTTACCTCTTCTTCCTTCCATCTTCCCTTTCCTTCTTCCTATCTTACACTCCTCCATCTTCATCTTCTTCCTTCCCATCTACCTCTTTCCTTCCCATCTTCCTTCCTTTCCTTCCATCTTACATCCTTCTTCTTCCCATCTTACCTTCTTTTTCCATCTTCCTTCCTTCCATCTTACCATCCTTCTTCCTTCCCATCTTACCTCCTTCCTTCCCATCTTACACCTTCTTCCTTCCCATCTTACCTTCCTTCTTCCTTCCCATCTTACCATCCTTTTTCCATTACCTTCCTTTTCCTTCCCCATCTACATCTTCTTCCTTCACTTACCTTCCTTCTTCCTTCCCCATATCCTTCTTCCTTCCCCATCTTACACTTTTCCTTATCTTCCATTCCCCCATCTTACCATCCTTTCCTTCCATCTTACCATCCTTCTTCCTTCCCCATCTACCATCCTTCTTCCTTCATCTTACCATCCTTTCTTCCACTTCTCCTTCTTCCTTCCCCATCTTACCATCCTTCTTCTTCCCATCTTACCTCTCCTTCCATCTTACCATCCTTCTTCCTTCCCCATCTTACCTTCCTTCTTCCTTCCCCATCTTACATCCTTCTTCCTTCCCCATCTTACCATCCTTCTTCCTTCCCATCTTACCATCCTTCTTCCTTCCCCATCTTACCATCCTTCTTCCTTCCCCATCTTACCTTCCTTCTTCCTTCCCCATCTTACCTCCTTCTTCCTTCCCATCTTACCATCCTTCTTCCTTCCCATCTTACCTCCTTCTTCTTCCCATCTTACCATCCTTCTTCCTTCCTCTTACCTCCTCCTTCCTTCCTCTTACCTCCTCCTTCCTTCCTCTTACCTCCTTCTTCCTTCCTCTTACCTCCTCCTTCCTTCCTCTTACCTCCTCCTTCCTTCCTCTTACCTCCTCCTTCCTTCCCCATCTTACCATCCTTCTTCCTTCCCATCTTACCTTCCTTCTTCCTTCCCCATCTTACCATCCTTCTTCCTTCCCATCTTACCTTCCTTCTTCCTTCCCCATCTTACCTCCTTCTTCCTTCCCCATCTTACCTTCCTTCTTCCTTCCCCATCTTACCATCCTTCTTCCTTCCCCATCTTACCATCCTTCTTCCTTCCCCATCTTACCATCCTTCTTCCTTCCCCATCTTACCTTCCTTCTTCCTTCCCCATCTTACCATCCTTCTTCCTTCCCCATCTTACCTTCCTTCTTCCTTCCCCATCTTACCTTCCTTCTTCATTCCCCATCTTATCATCCTTCTTCCTTCCCCATCTTACCATCCTTCTTCCTTCCCCATCTTACCTTCCTTCTTCCTTCCCCATCTTACCTTCCTTCTTCATTCCCTATCTTACCTTCCTTCTTCCTTCCCCATCTTACCATCCTTCTTCCTTCCCCATCTTACCTTCCTTCTTCCTTCCCCATCTTACCATCCTTCTTCCTTCCCCATCTTACCTTCCTTCTTCCTTCCCCATCTTACCTTCCTTCTTCCTTCCCCATCTTACCTTCCTTCTTCCTTCCCCATCTTACCATCCTTCTTCCTTCCCCATCTTACCTTCCTTCTTCCTTCCCCATCTTACCATCCTTCTTCCTTCCCCATCTTACCATCCTTCTTCCTTCCCCATCTTACCATCCTTCTTCCTTCCCCATCTTACCATCCTTCTTCCTTCCCCATCTTACCATCCTTCTTCCTTCCCCATCTTACCTTCCTTCTTCCTTCCCCATCTTACCATCCTTCTTCCTTCCCCATCTTACCATCCTTCTTCCTTCCCCATCTTACCTTCCTTCTTCCTTCCCCATCTTACCTTCCTTCTTCATTCCCCATCTTACCTTCCTTCTTCCTTCCCCATCTTACCATCCTTCTTCCTTCCCCATCTTACCTTCCTTCTTCCTTCCCCATCTTACCTTCCTTCTTCCTTCCCCATCTTACCTTCCTTCTTCCTTCCCCATCTTACCTTCCTTCTTCATTCCCCATCTTACCAAACTTCTGGTCATAACTCGGAACTCGCCAACGTTTTTATTGATTAAACAATATTTTTTTGAATAAAAATATTTCTATTGAAAATAATTGTGTTGCAATAAGTAAGTTATTACACTAGTTAAGGTTCTCTACACATTACAATGCGGATAATTCAAATATGGGATAAAACACAACCTAATGTAATGTAATCTAACCTAACCTAAATTACCCTAACTTAACCTCACCCTACGTAACCTAGTATAAAAACACACCTTTTCAACAATTTAACCGCCTCCTTCCCACCAAAAAAACAAAGATATCCATTACAATATGCACTTCACTTTGCACACTGTAAACTACAAATAGTCAGTCACCACCGCCCACCAACTTTACTAAATAATGACCAAAATTATTTTCGCAAGTTGCAATATTTTCTGTTGTCTTCTTCATGGAATTACTTGCGATTTATTGTTTTTTTCCATGTGATGACGTGCAGAAGAGAGTGTGGAGAAGCTTGAGCCTAGTGTTATTGCTGCCTTCCCTCACCATGGCCGCCGCTCCTCCCGCCAACCATGTTGTACTCTGCTACTATGCTTCCTGGGCTCACTACCGTCAAGGTCAGTCTGTGTTTGTCCTCTGCTACTATGCTTCCTGGGCTCACTACCGTCAAGGTCAGTCTGTGTTTGTCCTCTGCTACTATGCTTCCTGGGCTCACTACCGTCAAGATCAGTCTGTGTTTGTCCTCTGCTACTATGCTTCCTGGGCTCACTACCGTCAAGGTCAGTCTGTGTTTGTCCTCTGCTACTATGCTTCCTGGGCTCACTACCATCAAGATCAGTCTATGCTCGTACTCTGCTACTATGCTTCCTGGGATCACTACCGTCAAGGTCAGTCTATGCTCGTACTCTGGTACTATGCTTCCTGGGATCACTACCATCAAGGTCAGTCTATGCTCAGTTTGGATATCATGATATTAAATGTTTTTTTTTTGAGACGTAAAACCAAGTATACCTTAATTATAACTAGGTGTCACTGGAGTTAGTGTTTATTGTGGGTGTTCGTGGCTTGGTTGGTAGCGTCCTCAGCTACCGTGCCGGGGATCGATCCCCGGCAGTTGTATTTCCGTCACTGGGTGATCCAATAATGGTATCCCCGTATTGCATAACCCCAGTCCCCTGTACCTCAGTGGTACAATAATGGTATCCCCGTATTGCATAACCCCAGTCCCCTGTACCTCAGTGGTACAATAAGGGTATCCCCGTATTGCATAACCCCAGTCCCCTGTACCTCAGTGGTACAATAATGGTATCCCCGTATTGCATAACCCCAGTCCCCTGTACCTCAATGGTACAATAATGGTATCCCCGTATTGCATAACCTCAGTCCCCTGTACCTCAGTGGTACAATAATGGTATTCCCGTATTGCATAACCCCAGTCCCCTGTACCTCAGTGGTACAATAATGGTATCCCCGTATTATAACCCAGTCCCCTGTACCTCAATGGTACAATAATGGTATCCCCGTATTGCATAACCCCAGTCCCCTGTACCTCAGTGGTACAATAATGGTATCCCAGTATTGCCTAACCCCAGTCCCCTGTACCTCAGTGGTACAATAATGGTATCCCCGTGTTGCATAACCCCAGTCCCCTGTACCTCAGTGGTACAATAATGGTATCCACGTATTGCATATCCCCAGTCCCCTGTACCTCAGTGGTACAAAAAGGGTATCCCTGTATTGCATAACCCCAGTCTCCTGTACCTCA
Source organism: Cherax destructor (assembly GCA_009830355.1). Classification (NCBI taxonomy): domain Eukaryota; kingdom Metazoa; phylum Arthropoda; class Malacostraca; order Decapoda; family Parastacidae; genus Cherax; species Cherax destructor. Next base: position 76,332 of record WNWK01001835.1, on the reverse strand, counting down.
GTGGTACAATTATGGTATCCATGTATTGCATAACCCCAATCCCCTGTACCTCAGTGGTACATTTATGGTATCCATGTATTGCATAACCCTAGTCCCCTGTACCTCAGTGGTACAATAATGGTATCCTGTATTGCATAACTCCAGTCCCCTGTACCTCAGTGGTACAATAATGGTATCCATGTATTGCATAACCCCAGTTCCCTTTACCACAGTGGTACAATAATGGTATCCATGTATTGCATAACACCAGTCCCCTGTACCTCAGTGGTGCAATAATGGTATCCATGTATCGCAAAACACCAGTCCCTTGTACCTCAGTGGTACAATAATGGTATCCCTGTAGTATTGCATAACCCCAGTCCCCTGTACCTCAGTGGTACAATAATGGTATCCCTGTAGTATTGCATAACCCCAGTCCCCTGTACCTCAGTGGTACAATAATGGTATCCTTGTATTGCATAACGCCAGTCCCCTGTACCTCAATGGTACAATAATGGTATCCCCGTATTGCATAACCTCAGTCCCCTGTACCTCAGTGGTACAATAATGGTATCCCCGTATTGCATAACCCCAGTCCCCTGTACCTCAGTGGTACAATAATGGTATCCCCGTATTACATAACCCCAGTCCCCTGTACCTCAATGGTACAATAATGGTATCCCCGTATTGCATAACCCCAGTCCCCTGTACCTCAGTGGTACAATAATGGTATCCCAGTATTGCATAACCCCAGTCCTCTGTACCTCAGTGGTACAATAATGGTATCCCCGTGTTGCATAACCCCAGTCCCCTGTACCTCAGTGGTACAATAATGGTATCCCCGTATTGCATAACCCCAGTCCCCTGTACCTCAGTGGTACAAAAATGGTATCCCTGTATTGCATAACCCCAGTCTCCTGTACCTCAGTGGTACAATGATGGTATCCATGTATTGCATAACCCCAGTCCCCTGTACCTCAGTGGTACATTTATGGTATCCATGTATTGCATAACCCTAGTCCCCTGTACCTCAGTGGTACAATAATGGTATACCTGTATTGCATAACCCCAGTCCCCTGTACCTCAGTGGTACAATAATGGTATCCATGTATTGCATAACCCCAGTTCCCTTTACCACAGTGGTACAATAATGGTATCCATGTATTGCATAACACCAGTCCCCTGTACCTCAGTGGTACAATAATGGTATCCATGTATCGCAAAACACCAGTCCCCTGTACCTCAGTGGTACAATAATGGTATCCCTGTAGTATTGCATAACCCCAGTCCCCTGTACCTCAGTGGTACAATAATGGTATCCCTGTAGTATTGCATAACCCCAGTCCCCTGTACCTCAGTGGTACACTAATGGTATCCCCGTATTGCATAACCCCAGTCTCCTGTACCTCAGTGGTACAATAATGGTATCCCTGTATTGCATAACACCAGTCCCCTGTACCTCAGTGGTACAATAATGGTATCCATGTATTGCATAACACCAGTCTCCTGTACCTCAGTGGTACAATAATGGTATCCCTGTATTGCATAACACCAGTCTCCTGTACCTCAGTGGTACAATAATGGTATCCATGTTTTGCATAACATCAGTCTCCTGTACCTCAGTGGTACAATAATGATATCCCTGTATTGCATAACACCAGTCTCCTTTACCTCAGTGGTACAATAATGATATCCATGCATTGCATAACACCAGTCCCCTGTACCTCAGTGGTACAATAATGGTTTCCCTGTATTGCATAACACGAGTCCCCTGTACCTCAGTGGTACAATAATGGTATCCCTCTATTGCATAACACCAGTCTCCTGTACCTCAGTGATACAATAATGGTATCCATGTATTGCATAACACCAGTCTCCTGTACCTCAGTGGTACAATAATGGTATCCCTGTATTGCATAACACCAGTCTCCTGTACCTCAGTGGTACAATAATGGTATCCATGTATTGCATAACACCAGTCCCCTGTACCCCAGTGGTACAATAATGGTATCCATGTATTGCATAACACCAGTCTCCTGTACCTCAGTGGTACAATAATGGTATCAATGTATTGCATAACACGAGTCCCCTGTATCTCAGTGGTACAATAATGGTATCCCTGTATTGCATAACACCAGTCAAAGGATTGTCGTTTTTAAACAGTTTGTGTCAGAACCAACATAAGAAACCCTGCTTGACTTTATTCTTGCCAACAAGGAATCACTAAATAATCTTGAGGTTTCATTATACTATGCAGTTACCTTAATAACTGCAACCAAGTCAGTGTCCCTAACTTCCTCTTGGCCGATTTCAAAGGACTGAGAAGTTACCTAGGTGGGATTAATTGGTGTGATCTTACTGGTCATTTTCCGGTGGGTCAATTAGGTGGTGATGGCTGCCAATATGAAATTTTTCAGAGCATAGTTCAAGCCACGTAAACTAATGTTCCATGTAGGGTAATTAGATCAGAGAAAATTAACCCTAAGTGGATAAACAGTAGATTAAAACATCTCATAGGTCGAGATATTTTCAGTAGAATAAAAAAAAGAAATCAATATTTAAATCAGTATTTAATTAAAAATATAAAAAAAAAATAAAAAGGAATAATAAAAGAGAAAAGAAATTAAAGTCGGGAAGGATTGGAGGACTAACCCAAAAGATTTCTTTCAGGTATATTGGGGAGTTGTTAAATGTTGATGAAGACAGGGAAGCTGTGATTTCGTGTATAGGGCAAGGAGGAATAACATCTTGTAGGAGTGCGGAAGAGCCAGTTGTGAGTGTGGGGAAAGTTCGTGAGGCAGTGGGTAGAATGAAAGGGGGTAAGGCAGCTGGGATTGATGGGATAAAGGTAGAAATGTTAAAAGCAGGCGGAGATATAGTTTTGGAGTGGTTGGTGCTATTATTTAATACATGTATGGAAGAGGGTAAGGTACCTAGGGACTGGCAGAGAGCGTGTATTGTTCCTTTGTATAAAGGCAAAGGGGACAAAAGAGAGTGCAAAAATTATAGGGGAATAAGTCTGTTGAGTATAACAGGTAAAGTGTATGGTAGAGTTATTATTGAAAGAATTAAGAGTAAGACAGAGAGCAGAATAGCAGATGAACAAGGTGGCTTTAGGAAAGGTAGGGGTGTGTAGACCAAGTGTTTGCAGTAAAACATATAGGTGAACAGTATTTGGATAAGGGTAAAGAGGTTTTTGTGGCATTTATGGATTTGGAAAAGGCGTATGATAGGGTGGATAGGGGGGCAATGTGGCAGATGTTGCAGGTGTTTGGAATAGGAGGTAGGTTACTGAAAGCAGTGAAGAGCTTTTATGAGAATAGTGAGGCTCAGGTGAGAGTGTGTAGGAGAGAGGGAGATTATTTCTCGGTAAAAGTAGGCCTTAGACAGGGATGTGTGATGTCACCGTGGTTGTTCAATATATTTATAGATGGGGTTGTAAGAGAAGTAAATGCGAGGGTCTTGACAAGAGGTGTGGGGTTAAAAGACAAAGAATCAAATACAAAGTGGGAGTTGTCACAGTTGCTTTTTGCTGATGACACTGTGCTTTTGGGAGATTCTGAAGAGAAGTTGCAGAGGTTGGTGGATGAATTTGGTAAGGTATGTAAAAGAAGAAAATTGAAAGTGAATATAGGAAAGAGTAAGGTGATGAGGATAACAAAAAGATTAGGTGACGAAAGATTGGATATCAGATTGGAGGGAGAGAGTATTGAGGAGGTGAATGTATTCAGATATTTGGGAGTGGACATGTCAGCAGATGGGTCTATGAAGGATGAGGTGAATCATAGAATTGATGAGGGGAAAAGGGTGAGTGGTGCACTTCGGAGTCTGTGGAGACAAAGAACTTTGTCCATGGAAGTTAAGAGGGGAATGTATGAGAGTATAGTTATACCAACAATCTTATATGGGTGTGAAGCATGGGTGATGAATGTTGTAACGAGGAGAAGGCTGGAGGCAGTGGAGATGTCATGTCTGAGGTCAATGTGTGGTGTGAATATAATGCAGAGAATTCGGAGTTTGGAAATTAGGAGGAGGTGCGGGATTACCAAAACTATTATCCAGAGGGCTGAGGAGGAGTTGTTGAGGTGGTTCGGACATGTAGAGAGAATGGAACGAAATAGAATGACCTCGAGAGTGTATAAATCTGTAGTGGAGGGAAGGCGGGGTAGGGGTCGGTCTAGGAAAGGTTGGAGGGAGGGGGTAAAAGAGGTTTTGTGTGCGAGGGGCTTGGATTTCCAGCAAGCATGCGTGTGCGTATTTGATAGGAGTGAATGGAGACAAATGGTTTTTAATACTTGACGTGCTGTTGGAGTGTGAGCAAAGTAACATTTATGAAGGGATTCAGGGAAACCGGCAGGCCGGACTTGAGTCCTGGAGATGGGAAGTACAGTGTCTGCACTCTGAAGGAGGGGTGTTAATGTTGCAGTTTTATAACTGTAGTGTAAAGCACCCTTCTGGCAAGACAGTGATGGAGTGAATGATGACGAAAGTTTTTCTTTTTCGGGCCACCCTGCCTTGGTGGGAATCGGCCGATGTGTTAATAAAAAAATAAAATATTGGGACCCTGGTAGGTTTAGCGCTTTGTTTTATTATAATAATCAGGTATATATGAGTAAGATTAGGAATAAGATAGACCACTTAAAAGTTGCTCAGGTCAGCTCACTGACAATGACAAAGAAATGTGTACAATCTTCAACACTTGTATAGATCAGGACGAAAAAAAGTTGTTCAAAATCAAAGTCACTAGCGACGCGACGTGGTTCGTAGAGAGACAGACTGAAACCTAACATATGCCCGGATTATAAAGGAATGTACGAAGTAACTTAGCAAACTGTGTCATGCAAAGAGTATGTTATAATTTATTCGGCGTATGTCACACTCCCATACAGGCCAACTCCCAACCAGCGAACTAGGTGCTAAGGGTTTAACGATCGATAGGGTACCCGTCGTTAAATCAGTACCTTGGCTCATTGACAAGTCCGCCAAAGCTGAAGCAACGTGGTTCACTTGCGGTAAGCACTGGCAGACTTGCCTAGCTGCTGGTTGAGTACGGTGCACTCTCTCTGGCACTGCTTTGCCATCTGTCACCGTGGTGTTCACTTATTATTCTATCTGTATATATTGTACATAATGTACATACCTGAATATAGTGGGTGAAGGCAAATATACATTACAGTCTACTGCTGAGTTTGTTTGCTCCAATTCCCATTACGACCAGGTCTCATGGGCCATTTATTACATGTGTTTGTAATACAAACCATTGGCTAGTCTTTTCAACATATCACTATAAAATGGCATAGTGCCAGATAAGTGGAATATAGCAAATGTGATGCCTATCTACAAAGCAGGAGACAGGTCCTTAGCTTCGAGTTATAGACCAATTAACCTAACCTCCATTGTGAGAAAATTGACGGAATCAGTAATTTCCGAGGCCATTCGAAGCCGCCTTGAAAGGTATAAAGTGATCAGTCTGCCCGAAATGCCTAGGCATACCTAGGCATACTAGTGGCCTTCTTGTAATAAGTATTTTATAAAATGTAATAATATCATATAATATGTAAACCCCACATTGTAATATTAACAGAGAAATAAAGAATTTTAATTTTTTAATTTTAATTTTAATGAATCTCAGCACGGTTTTACAAAAGGACATTCCTGCCTACAAATTGACTTTACTTTTTTCACTAAGGTATTTGAGGAGGTAGATCAAGGTAATAATAATAATAATAATAATATCTTTATTTACTACAAGTACATGTACAAGGTATACAGTCCTAGCTGACATCAATGACATACTACTATATAGAAAGCCTCTTGTTATGCAGAGCATTTCGGGCAAATTAGGTCCTTCTTCCAGGATGCGACCCACACCAGTCGACTAACTCCCAGGTACCCATTTTACTGATGGGTGAACATAGACAACGGTGTAAAGAAACACGCCCAATGTTTCTACCCGAGCTGGGAATCGAACGCAGACCCTCGCCGTGTGAAGCGAGAGCTTTAGCGATATGGACTTCAGTAAGGCTTTTGATAGTTCCACATCGGAGATTGTTGAGGAAAATAGAGGCACACGGAATAGGAAGGGAATTTTTTTCTTGGACAGAGACGTGGTTGACAGGCACCAGAGAGTTTGCATAAATGGGAAGAAATCAGAGTGGCGACGCTTAACAAGCGGTGTTCCACAGGGGTCAGTGTTGGGTCTTGTTTTATATCTTTATATCTTTATTTACTACAAGTACATGTACATGGTATACAGGCCTAGCATAAACGACATAGATGAAGGAATAAATAGCGACATAAGCAAGTTTGCCAATGACACCAAAATAGGCCGTAACTATATTACCAGACTTTTACTACCAGTCACTTGCACATTATGACAGCAGACCTCCAGACTCTTACTAACAATCACCTGTACGGTACTCCACACTATCAGACAGACTGTTACTACCAGTCACATAAACAAGTGTATACAAATATTCATCATCTCTTCACTCAGGCAAGTGTCCGCCACAAAAGCTGCTTAAGTAAGGGACTCACAAGGACATGACAGTCAAGGAGGTTCTTCCATCTTCCTCTTTACTTCTTAAATGTGTTTTTGTAAGAGATCCGCCTCAAGTTAACCCCTGCAGCCTTTAATGCTGCAGTGCGTCGTTCGTGAGCCATTATTTGATAGCTTCCTGTCGTTTAAGACGTCTTCACCGCACGTATAATATTTATTATTTAAGAGCGTGGAGCACCTCCGTTCACTATGTAAACCTCCACTGTATATTTTATATAATTTATTTTGTGTGCCTACCTACTTAATAGTGACTGCCAGGGCTAAACCCCGGCTCCTGGACCATTCAGTATTATTATGCATTATATGTTAATGTTTTTCATATCTTATTTTGAATACGAATATATTATACAAAAAATCATAACTATAGTAATCACAGCATGTGTCGAGTCACTGTGACTCGAGAGTACTTGTGAGTACATATGAAAGATAGTTAGCAGAGGACTATATTAGTCCTCACCGAGGCTATTCACTAAGAACTATCTACTTGTATGTAGATTTAAAAGTATTTTGCATTATCTAGGTGCATGAGTCAAATATAGTGAAATATAAGGCTCTCTCGCCACCCTCCACTCCCTCCGGCTACTGAAAAAAATGACACTGAATTTACAGGAGAGACGGAAATGGATAGAAGACTGGCCACGACTACCTTTGTTTAATTAATACTGTCCCCATCGTAACTCCTATTACTCCACTGCTCTTACTGCTATGATTAATAGCAACCATTTATTTCTACCTATACTACTACTACTATCTCTACTGCTACTACTATCTCTACTACTACTACTATCTCTACTGCTACTACTGTTAAATTAACTGACTCATTGTCAACTGACCGTCTAGATGCAGCTGTACCCCAGGTATAGTACCCCAGGTATAGTACCCCAGGTATATTACCCCAGGTATAGTACCCCAGGTATAGTACCCCAGGTATAGTACCCCAGGTATAGTACCCCAGGTATAGTACCCCAGGTATAGTACCCCAGGTATAGTACCCCAGGTATAGTACCCCAGGTATAGTACCCCAGGTATAGTACCCCAGGTATAGTACCCCAGGTATAGTACTTTCTGGCTGAATTCTGTACTTGAAAATTGATTATCCAAGTGAATCTTAAATGACTTTATTGCCTTCTTGCTTTCAGCATTAGTGTCGACTTTACTGGAAATGATCCAGATTCACTATATGGAGCTCCAACTGATCCTACTTAAGACTCACTCATCATAAAAAAGACAGGAAACTAAATAATTTGCCACCACTAATGTACAATAAAACAGTTCATGTTCTGTCACCCACCATTGCAACTCTGTTCAACAAATCTGTGGAATCTTCAACTTTCCCATCCATATTCAAGGTTGCAACAGTTACCCCGATCCCCAAAGGAGGCGATCCAACTAAAATAACTATAGACTTGTATCCAACTTGTTTTTACTGTCTAAAATCTTCAAAAAAATAATGAATAAGCTAGTTTACTCCTACTTAATATCTCACAACATACTCAGCCCCAGGCAGTTTGATGTTAGGCCGAAAAAAATTACGAATGATGCAATTATACAAACGCTTGAACTGCTTTATGCAGCTCTTGAAAAATTTAATATCCTCTGGGAGTCTTTATAGACCTGCGGAAAGCATTCGATACAGTGGACCACAACATTCTGCACCTTAAACTAGTACATTAAGGGGTCATAGGACATACCCTTGCAGACCTAAAATCTTATCTTAGCAATAGACACCAGTATGTCTCCACCAACGGCGTAACCTCGTCAACTCAGCCTGTAGACATAGGAGTGCCCCAAGGTCCAAGGATCGTCCTTGGCCCTCTGCTCATTCTCATTTACATCAACGATCTCCCCGGCGCATCTCATCTCCTTAAACGTGTTCTGTTCGCAGATGACACTACTTATGTCTTCTCCCACTCAAATACGACTACGCTCACTGACACTGTTAATGACGAGCTGCTAAAAATAGCTACCTGGATGACTACCAACAAACTCACTCACAATGTAGGCAAAACCTGCTACATGCTATCTGGAAACAGAGCTTCAAATATCCAACTTAACATATTGATCAAAGATTCTCCCACTGCACCTTGACTGGGGATCTACTACAACAAATCACCTTCAACCATTAATGAAACAACAAAAACGCTGTTGTGTGGACTATCACTCATTCTTGTGCCAGACAACATCCTCCCTCCCCACTCTTCAAGAGTTTGAATTTACTTAACATACAAAATATGCACTCATATTACTGTGCCTATTATATATTGTATATAACATAACATAACACAAGTGAAAACCCTCTTTGACATCACCTGTGTCCGACTCGTCCTATGCAAAATCTCAATGGATATAAAAGGTCCTAAGATCTAGAATTCATTGTCTAAATAAGTTTTAAAGTTATTGTTAAAAAACACCTCATCTCTTAACTGAACCAACACTATGGTATATCAGACATAACCAGCTTATCCAACTCTGTCCCTGTTCTTCCAGTCTCTCTCAAACTCCCATAGAACATTAATTGCTTGTCTTGTTCCATTATACTCTTCCTCCAACTGACTAACTGCATCTTCATCTGTTTCAGTCGTCTCATAAACTGAAGACATAAAGTGTATGAAACTGCTTAAGAAATCCCACTTAAGTGGAGATCACTGAATCAGTTTGAAGTATTAGTGCATACTAAAAATTGTACTATTGTTCACTTAGATACCTCTCTCTTTTTTTACATTTAAAAACTCCTACTTAATAACCCATGTCTAGTTGTTGAGTATTGTTTAAGGACTGGGATAAGTCTGCTACAAACACACTGGATGTTAGTCGGTGTCTTTTATGCCTAACAATATTTTGTTACATGTAAACAACATCACCTGTATACTGATTCACAAAATCGTAATTCCACGATTGCAAACAAACCATGGTACCTTGAGTTTACCTGGAGGGTATTCCAGGTATCAACGCCCCCCGCTGGGCGCACGTACTCCAACGTACGAACCACAGCCCGGCTGATCCAGTACTGACTTTAGGTATCTGTCCAGCTCCCTCTTGAAGACAACCAGGGGTCTATTGGTAATTTATTTTATGGCTGGTGGGAGGCTGTTGAACAGTCTTGGGCCCCGGACACTTATTGTGTTATCTTTTACTGTACCAGTAGCGCCCTTACTTTTCAATGGGGGTATGTTACATCGCCTGTCAAGTCTTTTGCTTTCGTAGGGAGTGATTTCTGTGTGCAGGTTAGGGATCAGTCCCTCCAGAATCTTCCAGGTGTACATTATGACCTGTACCCTGGTTTGTTTACCTGTATACTGCTGAAAAGAACAAAAAAATGTATTTGTATAATTTTGTTTGAAAACAATGTTGACGTTCGCAGTTTTATTCCATTCTTACGAGATGTGGACTCATCTAGCAGAACCATTTAATATCTTAAATGTTTGTATGTGATCTCCTTGTAGTCCTTGTTTCTTAAGGGAGAAAATGTTGAATGTTTTGATTCTTCTTCATATGTTTTGTTTCTTGGTGATGGTACGAGCTTGCTTGCTCATCTCTCTACCATCTCCAGTATATTTTGTTTTCCGAAATTTGGAGACCACTGGTGGGTCCCGCCTATCAGTGACGATGCCTTCATCTGCTGCACCTTATCTGACTCCAGTATATAAGCACCTATCTTCCTGCGTGCATTATCACTACACCTGTACACTCTCTCTTGTTCACATGTTAGGTATAACAGTAATTTACTCTTTATTCACGTCCTAGCTAAGGAAATTCGCTGTCATACAATAATAACAGGGAGTCTTGGAGTAATTATCTTCCATAGATCACTGACTGCAAAGACCTACAAGTCCAGTTACATAAAGTTAACTGAGAACAGTTATAATTTAAGTCTTCTTTTTATCCTATTCAACGCCCCTGTGACGCCACACTGACCACGCCCACTCAGTAGGGCACGACTCTCATGCCATGTCACCAGAGATGAGACATAAAGGTCAGGATGGTGAAGAGAGCATGTGAAGCGACAGTTACGAACGCAGGAGAAAGGTCAGTCAGTAAAGGTCACTGGACTCAACCAAGGTGGTGGACTTTGGGAAAACTAAGAGTAGAAAGTTGTTATTGCAGCTAGTAGGTGAAGATAGATGTGAAGGATAATTGTCACTAGGGGATGACTGAGGGGCAAGGAAGAGGCGGAGATTTAGGGGAGGGGAGAAGAGGTGATTTAGAGAGGAGAAGAGGCGATTTAGGGGAGGGGAGAAGAGGTGATTTAGGGGAGGGGAGAAGAGGTGATTTAGGGGAGGGGAGAAGAGGTGATTTTGGGGGAGGAAGAGGCGGTGAGAGAGGGTAAGGAAACATAAAATAAACAGAGACAGAAAGAGAAGCTAAATAAATATAGTACTTGACAATATTTATACTACTACGTTAGGTAGTGAATATTGTCACTTAAAACAAACAGTAAAGATTTCAGATTAACTCTGCCCTTACACGAGAACAACGCTACATTAACTTACAGGGAACATGTCGTTTACGAAGTTACTTACACGGAACATGTCGTTTACGAAGTTACTTACACGGAACATGTCGTTTAAGGAGTTACAGGGAACATATAGGCCAGCACTTGGAGGTTGCTTTCTAATTTAAAATCCAAAATTATATTTTCAGTCTATACATATATCACATGTGAGAAGCATACATGTAACATGTGTACCCAGGAGTGTTGGTGACGCTACATGCAAGTAGCATGTTACTTGGGAGATTATTAATGAAGTTACAATAAGCGGGTCTTACACGAGTTTAGATTATTAGTTTTGTCAGGAAACAGGACAAGTGCTTCCTAACGCGGGTCTCAGTTATATGATGACCCGCTGCTTCAGCTTTTGGCCATCTGACAGAGGCCTTCCGCTGGCTTACCGGTCCACCACCTTAAAAATGATGGTTATGATTATAATCATTTGATAGTATTGACACGAGTGTTGGTAACTTACATAGAACATGTCTTATAAACATGAAGGAACGCGTTAAGTAAAATGTAAACAAACACTAGGTGTTGTTTTCGCAGGTGTGGCCAAGTACACAGTGGAAGACATCCCCGTGGAGCTGTGTACCCACCTGGTGTATGCCTTTGCTATTCTCGACCCCAAGACCCTCTTGGCCAAACAACACGACTCCTGGCTTGACAACGACCTCAAGAACTACGACAAGTTTGTCCAGCTTAAGAAGAAGAACCCCGGAATGAAGGTGAGTACCTGTTTGAAGAACCTCAGAGTGTGAGTACCTGCTTGAAGAACCTCAGAGTGTGAGTACCTGCTTGAAGAACCTCAGAGTGTGAGTACCTGCTTGAAGAACCTCAGAGTGTGAGTACCTGCTTGAAGAACCTCAGAGTGTGAGTACCTGCTTGAAGAACCTCAGAGTGTGAGTACTGCTTGAAGAACCTCAGAGTGTAGTACTGCTTGAAGAACCTCAGAGTGTAAGTACCTGCTTGAAGAACCTCAGAGTGTGAGTACCTGCTTGAAGAACCTCAGAATGTAGGTGAACCCCTGAATAATGTCCAAAAAAAAAAAACGTTTGGAAAGATTTTTTGTAATATTTATTGTTTTGATAAGTTATAACGTATTTAATTACTTTGCAAAGTTCATGATTTAAAATGTATATACTTTGGAAAATAGAGGTACACATCACCGTGGTGTTGTTTACCTGTGGGTATGAGTGAGAGAACAATCATTGGCTCACCAGTGTCTTCTCTCCCTGTTTAAGCTGCCACACTGAATCCATATTGTTTCTACTCAATTAAGAGAATAAAGGATCAGCTCCTACCTTCCTGTGTGATTTGAATTTTTTACCTCTACTGAATTAATTCGCAGAAAAGCACTCTAGCAGCTGGGTGTTGTTGCAGGTGTTGTTGGGTCTGGGAGGCTGGAATGACTCCGCAGTAACAAGTACTCAGAGCTGGGTGTTGTTGCAGGTGTTGCTGGGTCTGGGAGGCTGGAATGACTCTCGCAGTAACAAGTACTCAGAGCTGGGTGTTGTTGCAGGTGTTGCTGGGTCTGGGAGGCTGGAATGACTCTCGCAGTAACAAGTACTCAGAGCTGGGTGTTGTTGCAGGTGTTGTTGGGTCTGGGAGGCTGGAATGACTCTCGCAGTAACAAGTACTCAGAGCTGGGTGTTGTTGCAGGTGTTGTTGGGTCTGGGAGGCTGGAATGACTCTCGCAGTAACAAGTACTCAGAGTTGGTAGCTCATCCTGGCCACCGACACAAGTTTGTGAAGGAGGTCGTCAAGTTGCTGCTTCATCATAACTTCGATGGTCTGGACCTGGACTGGGAGTATCCAGGATATGAAGGAAACCATACCGATAAAGCAGGTAACTACACCATATATTTTTTTTCAGGGATTTTAAAAACATTATAGGCTAGTATTATTTTATTTATTCCTGAATGAAAATTAAAGTTTTATTTTAATGACAATAATGGTAAGTCATATAATACAAATAAAGGATTTTTTTTAATTATTATATTATTGTTGCCATTCTGAACCTGGGTTTAAAACAATCAGTATTGAGCCACCTTTCTTAAAAAAATACTTTCTCAAGGGGGTGGACTGGTAAGCCAGTGGAAGGCCTCAGTCAGATGACCAAAAGTTCCAGAGGAGGGTCATTATATGACTAAGACCTGCGTCAGGAAACACTTGTCCTCTTTCCTGACAAACTAACTGTTACGAGTGGTAATGAACCACTCTGTTACCAACCATCTTCAGTGTAGTTAGTATCATGTCAACTCAGTTTGTATCATGTCAACTCAGTTTGCATCATGTCAACTCAGTTTGTATCATGTCAACTCAGTTAGTATCATGTCAACTCAGTTTATATCATGTCAACTCAGTTAGTATCATGTCAACTCACTTTGTATCATGTCAACTCACTTTGTATCATGTCAACTCACTTTGTATCATGTCAACTCACTTTGGCAGTAACGGCGGCGGCGACACACAGGACCAGCAGAGAAATGAACAAGAGTCGATCTGTTGTTTTTATTGACTCAGTTTATAAAAAAGATGATTTATTACGTGTCTAGAACGTGTCTGAGTCTAGAGGTGAGTTAGTCAGCAGAATGAGAGGCTCCAGGAGCCTCCTGGTTGTCTCAGAGTGACTTACGAAGGGAGTCAGCATTATTCTGGCAATTTTCAAGGCCGCTACCTAGTGTTCATTGTTGTACACACACACACTCCCACACTAGTTCACATCAAAGATTGTTCACCTGTACCCTTTATCCGATCGTAGAGCAGCACAAACAATACGGCTCTAAAAACAAGTTAGAGTTATCTTTTTATGGTGGTTGAGATGTGGTAAATTTGCTTTATTTTATTTCGACATCGACAACTTTTTTAGTCACTTTTTTATAATTTTAGGCAATTTAAGTGTTTTCTCTGATACTTGATGTTTGAAGGCGTTGTCTGTAACTTACCTGAAGGTGATTCCAGGACCTTCTTGTAGACGGCTTAATCAACCAAGCTGTTGGTAGCAGTTTGATAAAGCTCCTGATGGGCGAAACTTAGTCTCAGTAAATATCTTATTAGTTGCAAATGTGTCCAGTTACTGTACCAAACATATTCTAGGTAGAGTTACCAATTATTTGTTCATCAAGGAGATGACTGGAAGGTCTTAAAAAGTTTTGCTCCCTTAACACTTATTGACTTTTATCTTAGCGAACTCATTGCAACCCTAATTTTTATTGGGGGTATTTTTTAGCCTCTTGCTCATATACCCCTTAAGGGGTATGAATGCCACTCTTTTGCAAACTGTATTATCATCCTGCAAAGAATGATACGATGCTATGATACATGAGATAGAATTGAGGCGAGTAATTGTGCCTTGAGGATGGTTGAGGAACAGTGATGCTCAATGTACCTTGAGTATGGTTGAGGAACAGTGATGCTCACTGTACCTTGAGTATGGTTGAGGAACAATGATGCTCAATGTACCTTGAGTATGGTTGAGGAAAAGTGATGTTCACTGTACCTTGAGTATGGTTGAGGAACAGTGATGCTCACTGTACCTTGAGTATGGTTGAGGAAAAGTGATGTTCACTGTACCTTGAGTATGGTTGAGGAACAGTGATGCTCACTGTACCTTGAGTATGGTTGAGGAAAAGTGATGTTCACTGTACCTTGAGTATGGTTGAGGAACAGTGATGCTCACTGTACCTTGAATATGGTTGAGGAAAAGTGATGTTCACTGTACCTTGAGTATGGTTGAGGAACAATGATGCTCAATGTACCTTGAGTATGGTTGAGGAAAAGTGATGTTCACTGTACCTTGAGTATGGTTGAGGAACAATGATGCTCAATGTACCTTGAGTATGGTTGAGGAAAAGTGATGTTCACTGTACCTTGAGTATGGTTGAGGAACAATGATGCTCAATGTACCTTGAGTATGGTTGAGGAAAAGTGATGTTCACTGTACCTTGAGTATGGTTGAGGAACAGTGATGCTCACTGTACCTTGAGTATGGTTGAGTAACAGTGATGCTCACTGTACCTTGAGTATGGTTAAGGAACAGTGATGCTCACTGTACCTTGAGTATGGTTGAGGAACAGTGATGCTCACTGTACCTTGAGTATGGTTGAGGAACAGTGATGCTCACTGTACCTTGAGTATGGTTGAGGAACAGTGATGCTCACTGTACCTTGAGTATTGTTGAGGAACAGTGATGCTCACTGTACCTTGAGTATGGTTGAGGAACAGTGATGCTCACTGTACCTTGAGTATTGTTGAGGTACAGTGATGCTCACTGTACCTTGAGTATGGTTGAGGAACAGTGATGCTCACTGTACCTTGAGGATGGTTGAGGAACAGTGGTGCTCACTGTACCTTGAGTATGGTTGAGGAACAGTGGTGCTCACTGTACCTTGAGTATGGTTGAGGAACAGTGATGCTCACTGTACCTTGAGTATGGTTGAGGAACAGTGATGATCACTGTACCTTGAGTATGGTTGAGAAACAGTGACGCTCACTGTACCTTGAGTATGGTTGAGGAACAGTGATGCTCACTGTACCTTGAGTATGGTTGAGGAACAGTGATGCTCACTGTACCTTGAGTATAGTTGAGGAACAGTGATGCTCACTGTACCTTGAGTATGGTTGAGGAACAGTGATGCTCACTGTACCTTGAGTATGGTTGAGGAACAGTGATGCTCACTGTACCTTCAGTATTGTTGAGGAACAGTGATGCTCACTGTACCTTGAGTATGGTTGAGGAACAAGTGATGCTCACTGTACCTTGAGTATTGTTGAGGACAGTGATGCTCACTGTACCTTGAGTATGGTTGAGGAACAGTGATGCTCACTGTACCTTGAGGATGGTTGAGGAACAGTGGTGCTCACTGTACCTTGAGTATAGTTGAGGAACAGTGGTGCTCACTGTACCTTGAGTATGGTTGAGGAACAGTGATGCTCACTGTACCTTGAGTATGGTTGAGGAACAGTGATGATCACTGTACCTTGAGTATGGTTGAGAAACAGTGATGCTCACTGTACCTTGAGTATGGTTGAGGAACAGTGATGCTCACTGTACCTTGAGTATGGATGAGGAACAGTGATGCTCACTGTACCTTGAGTATGGTTGAGGAAAGTGATGCTCACTGTACCTTGAGTATGGTTGAGGTACAGTGATGCTCACTGTACCTTGAGTATGGTTGAGGAACAGTGATGCTCACTGTACCTTGAGTATGGTTGAGGAACAGTGATGCTCACTGTACCTTGAGTATGGTTGAGGTACAGTGATACTCACTGTACCTTGAGTATGGTTGAGGAACAGTGATGCTCACTGTACCTTGAGTATGGTTGAGGTACAGTGATACTCACTGTACCTTGAGTATGGTTGAGGAACAGTGATGCTCACTGTACCTTGAGTATGGTTGAGGAACAGTGATGCTCACTGTACCTTGAGTATGGTTGAGGTACAGTGATGCTCACTGTACCTTGAGTATAGTTGAGGAACAGTGATGCTCACTGTACCTTGAGGATGGTTGAGGAACAGTGATGCTCACTGTACCTTGAGTATGGCTGAGGAACAGTGATGCTCACTGTACCTTGAGTATGGTTGAGGAACAGTGATGCTCACTGTACCTTGAGTATGGTTGAGGAACAGTGATGCTCACTGTACCTTGAGTATGGTTGAGGAACAGTGATGCTCACTGTACCTTGAGTATGGTTGAGGAACAGTGATGCTCACTGTACCTTGAGATGGTTGAGGAACAGTGATGCTCACTGTACCTTGAGATGGTTGAGGAACAGTGATGCTCACTGTACCTTGAGTATGGTTGAGGTACAGTGATGCTCACTGTACCTTGAGTATAGTTGAGGAACAGTGATACTTACTGTACCTTGAGTATGGTTGAGGAACAGTGATACTCATTGTGCCTTGAGTATGGTTGAGGAACAGTGAAGCTCACTGTACCTTGAGTATGGTTGAGGAACAGTGATGCTCACTGTACCTTGAGTATGGTTGAGGAACAGTGATGTTCACTGTACCTTGAGTATGGTTGAGGAACAGTGATGCTCACTGTACCTTGAGTATGGTTGAGGAACAGGGATGCTCACTGTACTTGAGTATGGTTGAGGAACAGTGATACTCACTGTACCTAGAGTATGGTTGAGGAACAGTGATGCTCACTGTACCTTGAGTATGGTTGAGGAACAGTGATGCTCACTGTACCTTGAGTATGGTTGAGGAACAGTGATGCTCACTGTACCTTGAGTATGGTTGAGGAACAGTGATGCTCACTGTACCTTGAGTATGGTTGAGGAACAGTGATGCTCACTGTACCTTGAGTATGGTTGAGGAACAATGATGCTCACTGTACCTTGAGTATGGTTGAGGAACAGTGATGCTCACTGTACCTTAGGATGGTTGAGGAACAGTGATGCTCACTGTTCCTTGAGTATGGTTGAGGAATAGTGATGCTCACTGTACCTTGAGTATGGTTGAGGTACAGTGATGCTCACTGTACCAGTCTATAATTTCACTTTGTTGAGTATTACTTCTTTTGTTCTATTTATTAGAAAATAAAAAAAATCTATCGACCCAATTTTCCATTTATATATTTTGGTTGCATTTCATGCGCTATTAAACCCTGACATCACTTGTTTACGACTTCTTTAAAGTCTGTGTATACTACATACACATGTTGTCTGTCTTCCAGTTGATACAAGACAATATCATAAATGTCCGGTAATTACGAGAGGCAGAAGCATGTATACCTCATGTATACCTCATGTATGCCTCATGTATACCTCATGTATGCCTCATCATATGAATATCATGAATAACACAACACACACATACCTTTATTAATAAGCGCCATAGTGATTGGGTCACTTAACTTTATTTCTCCCTCTCCTCACCCATCCCCCCTCACCCCTCTCATCACCCCTCTCATCACCCCTCACCCATCCTCCCCTCCATATTCCATCCTTCTTCCTCTCCCATTTTCTGGGTTGAGCAATTGTGGTAATTTCATATGTTTATCAGTTTTGCTTCTTAAAAACCTCTTTCAAAGATTTTGATAATGTGCATCGTCAGTGTTATCGGCCTATAGGCTTTGTTACCACCTTTGTGCAGCTGGTGTCAGTCTGTGGTTTTTAATGAATGTGGGATGATTCCATCTCTACATGATATTTAAGGCATAGGATGGGTGAAAGGAAAGGCATTTACAGATACATCAAGAGGTGAGGTCACCTTATTGGACAATATGTTCAGTTTAAGAGAGAAGTTAAATAATAATAATAATAATAATAATAATAATAATAATAATAATAATAATAATAATAATAATAATAATAACCAAAGCCAAAAGAGAAAATGAAATTAAAGAGTCTAAGACCAATCCTAAGTTGTTGTTTTAACAGACTGCTGTTCCCGCCTCCGTCCATCTTTCTGTTTATTCATTAAGGTTGTTCATTACAGCTTAATCTGAGTTCATATAGGAATGAGATTAATAAAGGATAAGTGCACTTGATAACTCAGGTCAGCTTACTCTTAGTGTCAAAGAAATGTGAACAGTTTTCAACACTTCCTGTCTGTTTTACACAACACTTCCTGTCTGTTTTACACAACACTTCCTGTCTGTTTTACACAACACTTCCTGTCTGTTTTACACAACACTTCCTGTCTGTTTTACACAACAGTTCCTCTTATGTAAAAACAGAAAGGAAGAGGATCCAGAACGACAAGTAATTACTCAATATCAAAGTCACTAGCGACGTGGCTCCTCAAACAACCAGACAGACTGAAGCCAAGCCACCGGGTCCTGGTGAGCTGTTTTTAAAGGTTCAAAAGTAATATAAGGAAGACCTCGACAAACCATTAGCTGGTCTCTTCAACATAACAGATCCTCAGAAAACAGGAACAAATAAAGGGGATACAGAGTGTCGACAGTATGTAACCCAGAGAGGACTCACAACAATGGATTTAAGTTGAATAAATTTAGATTTAGAAAGGGTATACAAGGATAAAGAGACGTACTGGTTTGACAATAGAGTTGTTGATGAATGGAATAAAATCCCAGGTAGCGTAAATGAGGCAAAAACTTTGGGTAACTTTAAATATAGGTTTAACAGAGTGAACTTAGGTAAACCAACGCTGGTTTCTGTATATTGTTAATAAACAACAGTTTTTTTACTTCGAGAGGACAGATTCAAAACGTAAAAAAATTCTGCATAAACTCATTCACTATACATTTTTTTTTTGTTACAGGATTCAGTGAGTGGTTGAGGGAACTGAAGCGAGCCTTCACCCCACATCAACTGCTTTTAACTTCAGCAGTCAGTGCTGGCAGACACACTATTGACCGAGGTTATGATGTCCCAAAAATTGCTAAACTGCTCGACTTGGTAAGAAACTAATATCTCTCCAGAGATAATACACACGAGGTGTATGTGACTGTGTGTCTGTGTGTCTGTACACACACACACACCTTAATTCATAGTATAACTTAACAAATCTTTGATGACAATTGTGTTGCAGAGGTCTAAGCAAAGATTTGTTAAGTTATACCATGAATTAAGGAAAAATCCTGGACTTCACCTTACGAAAGCAGACAAAGCAAATGCGATAGTAATTATGGACAAGGTAGATTATAGTGGAAAAATGAACATGTTACGTGCCTCTTAATGGTGGCAGTGTCTGAGCTCTGTGTTGGTGTGTTCTACAGATCAACATAATGAGCTATGACTTCCACGGCTCCTGGGAGCACCAGGTGGCCCATCACGCTCCTCTGTATGCTGAGACAAGACAAAACCCGCAGCTGTGTGTAGACTTTGCTGTCAACTACTGGCTCAAGAAAGGTGCTCCAGCTCACAAGGTGAGAAAGAGAACGTTAGTTATATAGTCAGAGCCATATTAAGATTTTGTAGGCCCCTGGGCTACAGGTACTGTGAGGCCCCTGGGCTACAAGTACTGTGAGGCCCCTGGGCTAAAGGTACTGTGAGGCCCCTGGGCTACAGATACTGTGAGGCCCCTGAGCTAAAGGTACTGTGAGGCCCCTGGACTACAGGTACTGTGAGGCCCCTGGGCTACAGGTACTGTGAGGCCACTGGGCCACAGGTACTGTGAGGCCACTGGACTACAGGTACTGTGAGGCCACTGGGCTACAGGTACTGTGAGGCCACTGGGCTACAGGTACTGTGAGGCCCCTGGGATAAAGGTACTGTGAGGCCCCTGGACTACAGGTACTGTGAGGCCCCTGGGCTTCAGGTACTGTGAGGCCCTTGGGCTACAGATACTGTGAGGCCACTGGGCTACAGGTACTGTGAGGCCACTGGGCCACAGGTACTGTGAGGCCACTGGGCTACAGGTACTGTGTGGCCACTGGGCTACAGGTACTGTGAGGCCACTGGGCTACAGATACTTTGAGGCCCCTGGGCTACAGGTACTGTGAGTCCCCTGGGCAACAGATACTGTGAGGCCCCTGGGCTACAGGTACTGTGAGGCCCCTGGGCTACAGGTATTGTGAGGCCACTGGGCTACAGGTACTGTGAGGCCACTGGGCTACAGGTACTGTGAGGCCTCTGGGCTACAGGTACTGTGAGGCCCCTGGGCTACAGGTACTGTGAGGTCACTGGGCTACAGGTACTGTGAGGCCCCTGGGCTACAGGTACTGTGAGGCCACTGGGCTACAGGTACTGTGAGGCCCCTGGGCTACAGGTACTGTGAGGCCCCTGGGCTACAGGTACTGTGAGGCCCCTGGGCTACAGGTACTGTGAGGCCCCTGGGCTACAGGTACTGTGAGGCCCCTGGGCTACAGGTACTGTGAGGCCACTGGGCTACAGGTACTGTGAGGCCCCTGGGCTACAGGTACTGTGAGGCCCCTGGGCTACAGGTACTGTGAGGCCTCCAGTGATATTTTCAAAATAAAATAAAAGTTAAAGAAACATTCAATAAACATTCAACAATTCATTATATATTTACGTACTATAATTATAAATTTACAGTAGTAACTATGAACACTTTTCACTTAATCTCTGGAGGCCCTCCAGCTGGCGGAGGACCCTGAGCTGCAGCCACTGCAGCCCAGGCTTTCATCCCGCCCTGAATATCGTATAATCAGGGGGGAGACGATAAACTGGAAGAGGGTCATATAATGTCTGGTGACTGTGAGACAGTCAGGTTTAATGTCTGGTGAATGTGAGACAGTCAGGTTTAATGTCTGGTGAATGTGAAACAGTCAGGTTTAATGTCTGGTGAATGTGAGACAGTTAGGTTTAATGTCTGGTGAATGCGAGACAGTCAGGTTTAATGTCTGGTGAATGTGAGACAGTCAGGTTTAATGCCTGGTGAATGTGAGACAGTCAGGTTTAATATAAATAAAGGTTTTAGTTCATTTGTGAATAAACGGTTTATAAAACCGACAAGTTAATAAATGAAACACTTGTACGACATTTAGTTATCTTTATTCTTGAGACATTTTGGCAGCCAGTGGCTTCTTCAGTCCATCAGTCAAGACTGATGGATTGAACACATCGACTCCAGGATGAGGGACTGACTACCTCAAAATTCCTCCTCATCTTCCACCTTTTTCTACATTGGACTGAAGAAGCCACTGACTGGCGAAACGTTTCCAGAATAAAGATACCCAAATGTTGCACAAGCGTCTCATTTATCAACGTTAGTTCATTAGAATTCTTCACTCGCACGAAGGCGCCATTTTGAAGGAAAGAATAAGTCACGAAGGCGCCATTTTGAAGGAAAGAATAAGTGTAAATGAGAAACACAAACAAAAGACGTTCTAGACTTCTTATTGAGGCTGTTTACTGAAGACTAACTACAGTACATAGTAGTTATTTACTATCCTCTCTGGATAGTTCAAATAAGGAGAGTATGACATAGCTCACTCTAGACTCCACTTCTATCACTCAAACTTCTATCTTGAAAGTAATAGTATACCTGAAGCTTTCAGGTCAAGCGCCTGGTCTTGACACTATAATATGTACATATTATTTGAAAAAGTAGAAGCATAGTTAATAAACTATTAGGAATATATTACTAGTACTACTTGTACCATCAGGGGTCTATTACTACTACTACTTAAGTACATAGGGTTTATTACACATACTACATGATATATCATGGGCTATGTGACCTAGTACTAGCTAGTACCATCAGGGTCTATCTACTACTACTACTTGTACCATCAGGGTCTATTACTACTACTACTTGACCATCAGGGTCTATTACTCTACTACTATTGTACCATCAGGGTCTATTACTACTACTACTACTTGTACATCAGGGTCTATTACTACTACTACTTGTACCATCAGGGTCTATTACTACTATACTACTTGACCATCAGGGGTCTATTACTGCTACTACTTGTACCATCAGGGATCTATTACTACTACTACTTGTATCATCAGGGGTCTATTACTACTACTACTTGTACCATCAGGGGTCTATTACTACTACTACTACTTGTATCATCAGGGGTCTATTACTACTACTACTTGAACCATCAGGGTCTATTACTACTACTACTGTACATCAGGGATCTATTACTACTACTACTTGTACATCAGGGTCTATTACTACTACTACTTGTACCATCAGGGTCTATTACTACTACTACTCTGTACATCAGGGTCTATTACTACTACTACTTGTACCATCAGGGTCATTACTACTACTACTTGTATCATCAGGGGTCTATTACTACTACTACTTGTATCATCAGGGGTCTATTACTACTACTACTTGTATCATCAGGGGTCTATTACTACTACTACTTGTATCATCAGGGGTCTATTACTACTACTACTACTTACCATCAGGGTCTATTACTACTACTACTTGTATCATCAGGGTCTATTACTACTACTTGTACATCAGGGGTCTATTACTACTACTACTTGTATCATCAGGGGTCTATTACTACTACTACTACTTGTACCATCAGGGGTCTATTACTACTACTACTACTTGTACCATCAGGGGTCTATTACTACTACTACTACTTGTACCATCAGGGGTCTATTACTACTACTACTACTTGTACCATCAGGGGTCTATTACTACTACTACTACTTGTATCATCAGGGGTCTATTACTACTACTACTACTTGTACCATCAGGGGTCTATTACTACTACTACTACTTGTACCATCAGGGGTCTATTACTACTACTACTTGTACCATCAGGGGTCTATTACTACTACTACTACTTGTACCATCAGGGGTCTATTACTACTACTACTTGTACCATCAGGGGTCTATTACTACTACTACTACTTGTACCATCAGGGGTCTATTACTACTACTACTACTTGTACCATCAGGGATCTATTACTACTACACTACTTGTATCATCAGGGGTCTATTACTACTACTACTACTTGTACCATCAGGGGTATCTACTACTACTACTACTTGTACCATCAGGGGTCTATTACTACTACTACTACTTGTACCATCAGGGGTCTATTGATCAGAGCCCCTGCAGAGCTTCTATTTAAATACTACATTTGGAAAGTTCTTGTCCAAAAAATCCCTCCAAAGAAGGTTCCCTCATGTTGTTGAGGGGCTCTTGATCTAAGGAATTGGACCAATATTTCAGTTCCTTGAATCAAGGCTGAATGCCTTCTTTCCCCGAGCCACTGTATGACCCTATGGTTTTAGTGCTCCCCCATGAATGTAATAACAATAATAATCCAAACAGTAATTAAAGAACTGTATATGTTTTAATTTACAATTTCAATGGGCAGTCTATTCCAGTGATCTATAAAGCTGCAAGAAATCCCTAACAGTTATGCAGAAGAGGAATGGGTGAGAGGGATTTCGTGCTGAAGTCCTCTGACGAAGTGACTCTTCTTGTCCAGACACTTCCGTGGAAATTTTATTGCTGCTCAACGAAAGGAAGAAAAGTATGGGGAAGGTGGAAATTCGTCAGGAAATAAGTGTCTTCTATTTGCCTCTGTAATCTTTTGACTACCGCCCACAGGATGGGAAGGGAGGGCCATGGCCCTTTCTTGGGGTCACTGTTATAGTTCGTTACCAAAATTATCTCATTCAGCAGTGACATTTATAATTATTAATACAGTATATTTAATGTTTGCAGCTAGTGATGGGAGTGCCTTTCTATGGACGGTCGTGGACGCTGGCAGGAGATAACAACTTGCCCGGAGCGGCGGCCCGAGGGGCAGGACGGGAGGGTACATACGTCAAGGCTTCTGGTAACATGGCCTTCTTTGAGTGCTGTCTGGCACATAAAAAGGTAGTGATATATATCAAGTACTCTGTTACATTTAAGCCTATTGATTGAACATGGGTCATTAGGGCTTCAATTCACTTGCACATTTGCATCAAAATTCCTAAAACAGAGATTGAAGTAATCTTGCAGTGTTTATTAACTAAGAGAAATACCCCTTTAGGTGTACTGTACATACCTTAGTTTCAAATAAATGTACAATTGTTCCCAAATGAATAGATTTAAACATAATTCACAACTTTGTAAAAAAAAAAAATTGTTCTCTAGCCACTGATTATATTGCATGTGCAGGAAGGCTGGACCAAAGTGATTGGGGAAGGAGGACCTTACCTGACAAAAGGCGACCAGTGGGTCGGCTACGATGATGTTGATGCTGTAGTCAAGAAGGTAGGAATATTTTTCATTCACTACCTGAGCATGTAGATGGGTTCACTCAGTATGACTGAAGGTAGTAATAGATGAATAGGTTCTGCCGTTTATTGTAAAAGAGAATGTGGGCAGCTCGACTGCTAGCGAACTCAGCTCACACACTGAGGTCCAGGGGTTCAGTCCCCGATACTGGTGGAAACATTAGGACGTGTTTCCTTAAGACACCTGCTGTCCATGGTCACGTATCAGTTAAATAGGTACTTGGGCATTAGTCGACTGGTGTGGGTTGCATCTTGGGGACAAAATTGACCTAATTTGCCCTAAATGCTCTGCATAACAAGGGGCTTTCTATATATTAGTATGTCATTGATGTCAGCTAGGCCTGTGTACCTTGTGCATGTACTTGTAGAAATAAAGATTATTATTATTATTATTATTATTATTATCATTATTATTAAAGAGTAGCAGTGCCGCACGTCCTTACACTACAGTTCTCAGATTACACTTAGACAAACTGAGCTGGCCATCAGGAGTTGATGCATGCCCAACTGCTATATGTCTCACACATTGCATAAGGGCAAATACTGAGTGCACTCTAGAAGGTTACTACTAACAGACTATACACGTACCAATACATGACTCATACTACTGACAGCTCAGCTCCACTGCAGTTCGGCGACCTCATACAACACTAACAGCGCTAAGTGTCGATACACAAGGAACGTACACTATAAACTTTAGCACTAAGCAAGTTATACAATGGAACTTAAGACAGAGAGTAGGGTAACTAAAGTAGTAAACACATAAATACAACAAATAAATCATAAATGAATGAGTCATGAATGTCATTGACAATGGTGAGTCTTTCCATGAATTCTTGATGAAAAAAAATGTATGAAAGGAGAATTAACAAGAAGAGATCCTGTTGTGCACACACACTACGATCTGTCAGAATCCAGATTCGTGAAAGGAGTAAACAAGGATTCAAAAAGTAATTTACGAGTAAATCGTGAAGAAGTGCATGTTATTTAGGCGAGATACTGAGTCAGTATTTATTACATGGTCAAAATACTTAGAGACACTAAACACAACTGAACACTTAACGAAAGCTAATGAATTATCACACAGGAATACACAAATAATAAGTCTGCAAGAGTAGGACACTAAGAAGTGGTTATTACAGCAGACATGTGCCACAGAGGCTGATTGAATATATATATATATATATATATATATATATACTTATTTGTAATTACATACACTAAGATTTTTTTACAAGACTTAAAACTAACAATATACAGATATTACATATGTTATGTATATTAACACCTAACATTAACATGGACCGGACCGCGGGGTCGTTGACCCCCGAAACCTCCAGGTATACTTCAGGTATACCTAGCTCAGCCATGACACAAGTGGCATAACCAGAGTGAACACCGGGAATCAGAGATGCTACATCTAATTTTGTGATCATTGACATCACACTTCGTCAGCAGGTAGGTGAGAGCAAGATGGTGTCGAGGCAGAAGAATGCTCAAGCACTATATCACTTGTCTTTGCATCAGAAAGCTGTTCAACATCATTATTGACCCATTTCATCTTATCTAAACGAGACTACTGACCAGTAGCTACATCACGAACTTTGTACTTATTGCCATCAATATGCTCAACAACACGATAAGTGGCCAACAAATTTCGTAACAAGCCTAGGCATTGCAGAAGACTTGTTGAAATTCAGTAACACTACCTTAAACAAACCTTGACCTTACTAGGTTTAACATGAGCATTCTGGTAAATTCATCGGTAGTCCTTGTAAGGGATTATTTCACTATCTTAAAGATAAGTTGAGCATCATGTGTTTTGCTCAAGACATATTCATCAACACTGTAAACTGGTGAAGGTAGCGAATATTACAAATCGTAAGGAAGTCTCTTGTTAACACCATACAGGGCTTAATGCGGTGAAACTCCTGTACTGACATTTAGGACACAGTTGATGGCACACTGCACATCAAGGATTGCTTCATCCCTCGTAGGACTGTTAGTATCTGTAGTTTCTCTAAGTTCATCAAGGACTCGACTAAACCATTACTAGTAGGATAGTGTCCTCCAATGGTTGACTTGTTGATTTTGTAAAGATCACACAGCTTACTGAGCACAGCATTACGGATTTCGGAGTGGTGTGTCGACAGATTATTGTCTTCTTGAAGACACGTGCAATATATTTTGGGGTTTTATCCGTGATAAGGGCCAACTTAGCATAACGTGTGAAATTATCCACCATTACATATAGATGTTTGTTACCTTAGAGTGATGACTGGATGTTTGAAGGTCAATAGAGACTTTCCCAAGGTTCATTGATGACACGACAAGCCTGTGTTGGATTAGGGCTTCCTACACTGCCCTTGTAGAGCACACATTTTTCACAACGCTGTGAATACTCGGAGATATCGGTTGTCATACGAGGCCAATAGTACTTCAACCTCGTCTACTTGATGGAGCGATCCTCTCCTGGGTGAGAAATATTTGGAACGTCGTAGATCAGCTGCAAGGCTGCATCCACCATAGACCTGTGTGGGGTCACACCATAGACCTGTGTGGGGTCACCACCATAGACCTGTGTGGGGTCACCACCATAAACCTGTGTGGGGTCACCACCATAGACCTGTGTGGGGTCACCACCATAGACCTGTGTGGGGTCACCACCATAGACCACAAGCCGAAGCGACGACACTAAAAATACATGCACTCTACACAGAAACACCGAGAACCACCTTATGAACTTCCCAGAAGCAAGACTTGTCATCAACGAAAGTGACTGTGGCAGCAGATTATGTCTTGAATCCACAGTTATAGCCACAAAGAACAACATTATTCAAAATTGAGGGTCATTCAGAAACTCCGAAGTTTATACAAAGAATATTCTCCCTGTACCTGGTACGAGGCTTCATTACCTTTGTAACTTGCTCAGCTATCAAACTTTGAGGTCCAGTCCCTGGACCCATTATGTACCTCTGTAATCTTTTGACTACCGCCCACAGGATGGGTATGGGGTGCATAATAAAGATATCAAACTAAACTGTACGTGGTACTGCGATCACCTAACCCCACTTACTCTTCTGGCCACTTACATGTGACCAAGTGAACTCATTGCTTCACCTCAGAACCTCTCTACAACTCACATAAATACCATGCCATGTTCTCTGTGTGAATTGATAAACTGGAGGACTTAACGTCTTCTCAGTTAAATGCCATAACCCACATTTTGTGTTTTTATATACATGGATCAGATAATACCGTTGTATTATCAAGTCCATTCATCCTTTGCTCCTTTTATCCAATGTCCTTCGTCGTAGCAAATGGTAATTAATTCTAGTGATATGCTGGGATGTCAGTCACAATGGTCCAGTACCGCTCACCGCTCCGACGCTCTTTCCCTCCACATATCCACCTCCGTCAATAACCCTCACGCATGTTCAAAATGTTCATTTTCAGCACTGTTTATTTATTCATTATTTCTTTATACTGAAATCATGTTAACGCACTAATTTCATTAGTGGGCTCCTTGCATATTTCCTGCCACGTGATTGGTTGTTGACGAGAGGAGTCTTTCTTATTTGTTTCTGATTAGCTATAAATTTTACCTCGACGATTGACTTTCTTCCTGAATATTCTTTTTGGTCCATCTACTCCTTCATTACTTTTTCATTGCTAGCTACAGGAATATTACATAATTTCAGACATAGATTAATACACAAAGGAAAATATTTTTTCGCAGATTTCGCACTGATGGGGTCTGACGCAGACTGTATTGCTTTCAACTACATTGTTTTTACGTGCTTTAAGAAAATGTGGCATCAACATTTCATCACTGTTGACAGGCTGAGTACGCAGTGTCCAGAGGTCTGGCTGGTGTCATGGTCTGGGACGTGGCCACTGATGACTTTGGTAATTACTGTGGTCTTGGCAACAATCCATTACTGACAGCCATTGTCACTACCCTTAAGAAGAGTGAGTGCAAGACTCCTGCTGGGTCTCAGCATGGAGAACCACCCCCGTCAGCACCCTCGTCAGCACACCCTTCATCAAGAATACCACCAAGTGAAGAAAGAACTGAAGGCGTGAGAAACTTAAAAGATGGTAAAGAAGATACAACCAGCCATGATAGAGACACAAATATCATTGATGGTATTGATGCTACAGGGAAGAAATCGTACCTGGAAAAAGTGAATAATGATATAAATACTTATAACACTACAACCGACCCACCTTACCCATGGTTGTTATGGTATGTCTCATTAAACTCTCCATCACCTTTCTAAGTTGTAACTTTCTCAAAATAATGCATGATTTTAATTACTGTTTAACTAGTTTCATTTGCTGGAAATATTCATTCTCAACTTTCTTTTCTTAAAAAGTCTTTACACTTTTATAATTAATATATGTTTCGTTATGTATTATGCCTTTGCTCTCACGAGTCTGTGAAATAGCCATTTTGAACGTATTAATACTAGTGAGTTAATTTATTTTATTACCATTGAATTAGAACTTCTTACCACCATTGATTTACCAAAAATTAACATTTAAGTGCAGTTCTAAATAGTGATTATTAAAATATATATTTTTTTATATTTCTTAACCTCAAATATGGTCAACAGGCCCTTCTTCAGGAAGTCATCTGAGAAGCAAGACGGCACTGTTTCCCCTACACCTCCCTCCAGGCCCTACACTCACTCGTCCACTTCATCTTTCACTTCTCCTCTCAACTCCCAGTCTTCCTTTTCCCCTTTTCATTTTCATTCACAGTCACAACCTCCATCTTCCCCGTCCAGCTTTAATCTAAAGTTTACCACGACAACATCTCCCACATTCTTTGTGTCATCGTCAGCAGCAGCATCGTCGTCAGCAGCAGCAGCATCTGCTTGGTTTGCAGAGTGTAATGCTCTGGGTTTTGCTCCTGACCCAGTGTCTTGTTACACCTTCTACAGATGCACCAACCACTATGCCTACAAGTAGGTACTTTAATACCACAGATGCACCAACCACTATGCCTATAAGTAGGTACTTTAATACCACAGATGCACCAACCACTATTCCTACAAGTAGGTACTTTAATACCACAGAAGCCTCTCTACCCTGGCAAACAACTTTCATATATTTTCGTTTTGTTAATTTTGCAACATGTACTGACGCATTTATTAATGGTAGAATTTTATTTTATTTTTCGTCTTTTCTTACGTGGAAGATCGTGAATATTGAACATTTTTCTGTTAGGCTGAACAATGTTTTGTGGGCTGGTTACATAGCATTACTTCAGATACCATATTCTGTGTGGAGGTTCCGACTGAGAGAAATAGTAACCAGTCTGCATAATCTTACGTGGAGTTTACCTGGAGAGGGTTTCGAGGGTCAACGCCCCCGCGGCTCGGTCTGAGATCAGGCCTCGTGGTGGATCAGGGTCTGATCAACCAGGCTGTTACTGCTGACCTTACGCAAACTGAAGTACGAACCACAGCCCGGCTGGTCACTGACTTTAGGTGCCTGTCTAGTGCCTTCTTGAAGACAGCCAGGGGTCTATTGGTAATCCCCCTTATGTGTGCTGGGAGGCAGTTGAAGAGTCTTGGGCCCCTGCTACTTATTGTGTTATCTCATTGTACTCGTGGGGCCCCTGCTTTTCATTGGTCGAGTCCTTTGCTTTCATAGGGAGTGATTTTCGTGTGCAAGTTTGGTACTAATCCCTCTAGGATTTTCCAAATGTATATTATTATGTATCTCTCTCGCCTGCGTTCCAGGGAATACAAATCAACCTTTCCCAGTAATTTAGGTGCTTTATCGTACTTATGTGTGCCATGAAAGTTTTTTGTACACTCTCCAGGACAGCAATTTCGCCTGCCTTGAAGGGGGCAGTTAGTGTACAACAGTATTCAGATATGAGCATGAGGAACAGGATGGGAGCGAGTACTGTGCCTTGTGTAACAGAAGTTTTCACCGTAGCTGCCTCAAATTTTACTCTGTTTACTATTACTCTTTGTGTTCTATTTGTTAGGAAGTTATAGATCCAGCTACCAACTTTTCCTGTTATTCCCTTACCACGCATTTTGTGCGCTATTACACCATGGTCACACTAGTCAAAGGCTTTTGCAAAGTCTGTGTATACTACATCTGCATTTTGTTTATCCTCTATAGCAGCCAAGATCTTGTCATAGTGGTTCAGTAGCTGGGACAGGCAGGAGCGACCTGCTCTAAACCCGTGTTGCCCTGGGTTGTGTAATTGATGGGCTTCTAGATGGTTGGCGATCTTGCTTCTTAGAACTCTTTCAAAGATTTTTATGATATGGGATGTTAGTGTTATCGATCTGTAGTTCTTTGCAATTGCTTTACTGCCACCTTTATAGAGTGGGGCTATGTCTGTTGTTTTTAGTGTGTGTGGGATGACCCCTGTGTCCATGCTCCCTCTCCATAGAATGCTGAAGGCACATGACAGGGGCTTCTTGCAGTTCTTGATGAACACGGAGTTCCATGAGTCTGGGCCTGGGGCAGAGTGCATGGGCATGTCATTTATTCCCTTTTCAAAGTCTTGTGGTGTTAAGAATTTATTTAGATTATCGACCCTTAGTCTGGGTAACGGCTCGCTGAACACTGAGTTGTATGGGACTTTAGTATCTCACTCATTTCTTTGCTGTCATCTGTGTATGTCCCATCTCGCCTAAGCAGGGGCCCAATACTGGATGTTGTTTTACCCTTAGATTTGGCATAAGAGAAGAAGTATATCTTTTTTTCAATTTTCTTTATGGCTTTTAGTTTTTCCTGAGATTCTTGTCTCCTGTAAGATTCCTTAAACTTAAGTTCGATATTTGCTTTTTCTCTGACCAGTGCCTCCCTTCGTATTTCAGATATATTGGCCCGTCTCAGCAGCTCTGTGATTCTTCATCTTCGTCTGTATAGGGAGCGTCTCTCTCTTTCTAGTTTACATCTTCTCCTTTTTCTTAATGGGATGTGCCTTGAGCAGACCTCAAAAGCCACAGAGTTATTTTTTTCTAGGCAAATAATAGACTTAATTAATTTTGCCCAGTTTACCCTTCTGCATTATATTGTGCTCGTGTGCAGCTGCGCTCCTTCACTGACTCACTGCATAGACCATAATAATTATGTACCTCTGATCAGGTGTAGACGTAAGAATGGTTCATTACCTTTGTAACTTGTTCAGCTATCAAAACTTTGGGGCGCAGTCCTTGGACCAGTTATGTATCTCTGTAATATTTTTGACTACCGCCCACAGGATGGGTTTGGGGTGCATAATAAAGATATTAATCTAAAAAAAAACATAATGAGCTCCATTTGACCTCATGTTTACATGTGATTAGTCACTCATCTGTATGGATAACTCACATTGTTTATGTGGATATTCAGCTTGCTCCTTCCTTCTGGAGGACACTGATACACATGACACATACTGTACGCTGTCTTCACACAATTCCAAATAATTATTTGTAAATTTTGTCATAATATATGAAGCAATTAAAATTTATGCATAGTTCAACTAGGTCAGTAAGATCTTTATTAGTCATTCGCACACCTGAACTTGCCAACAAAAATTAGCTAGTTTTATTATTAAAGTGCTGTGTATAAAAGATCCTGTCAAAAAAACTATAAACTAGGAACAAATTTACCACTAATATATCTGCCCCATAGTTTATACTTTTCAGGTGGGAATTTACTAGAGTTTCGATTCGAATAGTTATTATTCTCTAGAAGAAGCAAATGGTTATAATAATAACCATAATTTTTAAAGGAGTGGACTGGAAAGCCAGTGGAAGGCCTCGGTCAGATGACCAAAAGCTCCAGTGGCGGGTCATCAAATGACAGACCCGCGTCTGGAAATACTTGTCCTGTTTCCTGACAAACCTTACTTAACCTTTCCTAGAAGAGGAATAAGGTCATATTGTTTACTGTGCCCTGTGGCATAGCGAGATGTGTCACATTACACTAAGAGTGGCCGAGGATTACATTATTAAACCTATGTAATATAATAAACACCTCTATGTGCGTCGCCCTCCCACCTGTTCAATATTTTGTTTATGTTTGAATAACTTTAGTTGCATTATTTTCAGCAAAGAATTAATGACATGGGTTGAAGAGTACTGTATTTTTTTGCAGGTTTGACTGTCCCGGTGGACTGTTGTGGAACCAGGACCAGACCACATGTGACTGGCCTCAGTCTGTCCAGTGTATCCTTCCACTCATTAAGCCACATATACACCGCTTCCTGCCTCCCAACACTTTTTGATTGAAAATTAAATTTTTACAAACTTTTATAGCATTATTTGTGATACCTGTTATTGATTTATGTACATAATGTATTATTTTGATAGAGTATACATGAAAACTACTAAACCCGTGTGGGGCATCCTCGGGACTGACTCTGACACCGGTCAACATTGTATGGGGTAGGTCCAGTGACCAATGTACCAGGACTAGCTTGTGCTACTAGACCTGACTAGATTAAGGCATTGGTTTAAGCCGGTAGGAGAATTGGACCTGCCTCGCATGGGCCAGTAGGGCTGCTGCAGTGTTCCTTCTTTCTTATGTTCTTACATAATACCTGGAGTATACCTTCAGAGTATTTCGGGGGTCAACGCCCCCGCGGCCCGGTATGAGACCAGGCCACGTGGTGGATCAAGGTCTGATCAAAAAGACTGTTACTGCTGGCCTCACGCAAATTGACGTACAAAACACAGCCCGGCTGGTCAGGTACTGACTTTAGGTGCTTGTCCAGTGCCTTCTTGAAGACAACCAGGGGTCTATTGGTAATCCCCCTTATGTATGCTGGGAGGCAGTTGAACAGTCTTGGGCCCTGGATACTTATGGTGTTGTCTCTCAATGCACTAGTGGCACCCATGCTTTTCACTGGTGGAATGTTGCATCTCCTGCTGAGTCTTTTGCTTTCATAGAGAGCGATTTTCGTGTGCAAGTTTGGTACTAATCCCTCTAGGATTTTAAATAAGATAAGATTTCTTCGGATTTTTAACCTCGGAGGGTTAGCCACCCAGGATAACCCAAGAAAGTCAGTGCGTCATCGAGGACTGTCTGTCTTATTTCCATTGGGGTCCTTAATCTTGTCCCCCAGGATGCGACCCACACCAGTCGACTAACAACCCAGGTACCTATTTGCTTCTAGGTGAACATGACAACATGTCTAAGGAAACACGTCGAAATGTTTCCACCCGCCGGGAATCGAACCCGGGCCCTCCGTGTGTGAAGCGAGAGCTCCAAGTGTATATTACCATGTATCTCTCCCGCCTGCGTTCTAGAGAATACAGGTTGAGGAACTTCAAGCGTTCCCAGTAACTGAGGTGGTTTATCGCAGTTATGCGTGCCGTGAAGGTTCTCTGTACATTTTTTAGGTCAGCAATTTCACCTGCCTTGAAAGGTGCAGTTAGTGTGCAGCAATATTCCAGCCTAGATAGAACAAGCAACCTGAAAAGTGTCAACATGGGCTTGGCATCCCTGGTTTTGAAGGTTCTCATTATCCATCCTGTCATTTTTCTGGCAGATGCGATTACTACGGTGTTATGGTCCTTGAAGGTGAGATCCTCTGACATGATCACTCCCAGGTCTTTGACATTAGTTTTTCGCTCTATTGTGTGGTAGGAATTAGTTTTGTACTCCGATGAAATTTTAATTTCCTCACGTTTTCCATATCTGAGTAATTGAAATTTCCCATAATTGAACTTTATATTGTTTTCTGCGGCCCATTTAAAGATTTGGTTTATGTCTGCTTGGAGTCTTGCAGTGTCTTCAACGGTGGACACTGTCATGCAAATTCGGGTGTCATCTGCAAAGGACACTGCACTGTGGGGAGAATGTGGAAGGTATTCAGGCTTAATTCAGGGAAGTGGAACACAGATTAAATTCCTTAGATCAAGACCCCCTCACCAACGTCAAAGAACCTTCCTTGAGAGGTAAGGGCCATACATTATTATAATTATGGGGGAGAACTAAACCTGTAGGGTTATACAGCGCATGTGGGGGGGATGGAAGGTATTCAGGCTTAATTCAGGGAACTGGAGCACATTATTATTATAATTAAATAGAAGCGCTAAACCACAGGGGTCATACAGCACTGCAGGTTATTGCAGGATGCAGGGAGAATGGGTTGTAAGAGGGAGATGGATGATTAGTAGGGTATGGAGTGCAGCAGGACAGTGGATAGTGCAGGGATAGAGGGAAGCAAGAGATCGAGGTAGAAGGGACTGAGGGAGGTGCTAGAGGTATAATCTTCAGAGTTTGTGTAGTAAGTCAGTTTCTGTCAAAAAGTCAACGAGAGAGTCAGGCTTACAGGAGGGCCCATCAGCAAGAAGGGAAGGTAAAGAAAGGGCCGCAGAGCGAAAACGACGTTGGAAGTAAATTCTGCGTGCTCGTTGATAGAGTGGACAGTCCAACAGAATATGTCGAACAGACACTGGAACCTGACAATGCTCACAGAGAGGGACAGGGAGCCTCTCCATGATATACCCGTGAGTAAGACGAGTATGGCCGATGCGAAGACGGGAGAGTGTAGTCTCCCAGCCCCGACATTGGTGACAAGAAGAAGGCCAGAAACCTATAATCGGTTTAATAGACTGAAGTTTGTTATTTAGCAGGTCAGACCAGCGTTGTTGCCAACAGGTGCGAAGGTGGGTAGCAATGACCGCAAAATAGTCCGTGAAAGGAACACCTCTATATGAAACTGGAAGGTCATGTACTGCTGACCGCGCAGCAGTGTCTGCCTGTTCATTGCCCTGTACGTCAACATGACCAGGGACCCAACAAAAAACAATATCTTTGTGCTTTCTAAAGATACGGCGTAACCAAAGTTGGATACGAAGAACTAGGGGGTGAGGTGTATCAATTTTACGGATAGCCTGTAAAGCACTAAGGGAGTCTAAAACGACCACAAATGGTGACACAGGCATAGATGCAATACGGATAAGTGCCACAAGAATGGCATACAATTCAGCCGTAAAGATGCTAGCCGAGGGTAACAGATGTCCTCGCACGACGCTGTCCGGGAAGACTACTGCGAATCCAACACCGTCAGATGACTTTGAACCATCGGTGTATACTGCGATGGCATGGGAATGAGAGCGGAAGTGGTCTAGAAAAAAAGAGCGAGAAGCCGCCGTAGGTAGTTGGGCTTTCACGCAAGGTAGAGGAATAGAACAGACACGGACAGCAGGAACTTCCCAAGGGGGTAGGGAAAAGGGAGAAGCCACATGAACGTATAAAGGTGGTAGTTGAAGGGAAGACAAGAGTGAATTTAGACGAAGAGAAAAGGGACGAAGTAAACAGGGGCGATGGACAAATAAAGAGCGCCTACTAACATCTGTGACAATCCTATACATGGAAGGATTGCGGAGGTCATGGGAGCGAACATAATAGCGAATGCATTGTGCATCACGACGATCGGACAAGGATGGAATGTTCGCTTCTACATAGAGGCTCTCAACCGGGAAAGAACGAAATGCACCAAGGCACAAACGCAATCCCTGGTGATGTATGGGATTAAGGCTAGAAAGAGTAGCAGGGGAAGCCGCTGAATATATCTGGTCACCATAATGTATAAACTAATTGTTAAATTTTAAACTAATTGTTAAATTCTTAAATGTTAGAATTTCAGTACCTCAATTTTGTAAACCTAGTTAATCACTACAATTACCTAACCTTACTATCAGTATAATCATTGTGTCACTATTGAGTAAGACCTATCATAAGATATGCCTAGGCATACCTAGGCATATTATTGGCCATGTTGTAATATCTACTTCATAAAATGTATAATAATATAAGTACACCCCACTTTATATATTACTATAAATAAAGAATTTGAATTTGAATTTGAATTTGAGTGCAGGCGGAGGAGAGTGCTACGATCAGCCCTCCACGAAAGATGTGCGAGGGTTTTTAGGAGGTTCAGCCGGCTATGACAAGTTGCCTTCAGAGAGGTAATGTGAGGTTTCCAGGACAATCGACGGTCAAACAGGAGGCCGAGAAACCTGATTGCATCACTTTCTGGGATACGTGAGCCGTATAGGTACAACGGATGATCAGAGACCACTGAACGTCTAGTAAACGTAATTTGATGAGTTTTGTTACTAGAAAATTTAAACCCGTGAGAGGTGGCCCAATCGGAAACTCGGTTGACGGCATGCTGGAGGGAAACTGCAATGAGGTGACAGTCAGCACCTGCACAAGCTATAGCAAAGTCATCCACATAAAGCGATGACCAAATGTTGGATGGGAGAACTGATGCCAGATTATTTATAGCAAGGAGAAAGAGTGTTGTGCTCAGAACACAACCCTGGGGGACACCTTCAGCTTGGACAAAGTCCGGGGAAAGCTCATTACTAACCCGGACACGGAAATGTCTTTCAGTTAAGAAAGCCTTAAGGAAAAATGGTAGATTGCCTCGGAGGCCTAAGGAGTGGGCCTGGGTCAAGATATTATACTTCCAAGTTGTGTCATAAGCCTTCTCAAGATCGAAAAAGATGGCAATAACGGAGTGGTTATTGGCAAAGGCATTACGAATATACGTATCCAAGCGCAGTAAGGGATCAATGGCAGAACGGCCCTTACGAAAGCCATATTTACTAGTGGAGAGACTACTGTGCGTCTCTAAATACCACTTCAAACGTCTATTAACTAGACGTTCCATCACCTTACAAATTGCACTGGTAAGAGCGATGGGACGGTAGTGGGAGGTATCATGTCCCGTAGTACCTGGTTTGCGAAAAGGGAGAACAATAGCAGACTTCCACAGTTGGAGAATAACTCCTTGCGACCATATAAGATTAAAGAGTCGTAAGAGCAGACTGATGTAAATGCTGTAGCATACGATACACACACAACCCGCACATATAAAAGAGAAGAGCTTACGACGACGTTTCAGCCCGACTTGGACCATTTACAAAGTCACACTAACACACAGAGACGGTGGAAGGGGTATTTATAGGCAGGCAGACAGGGGAGGGTACAAGAGAGTGGGGTGATAATGGAGTAAGTAGTGGAAGTGGTAGTAGTAGTAATAGTAGTAGTGGAGACAGTCATATTCTAGGAAAGGAGCACTGCAATGAGGCTAGCGGCCCGCAAGGGTGGGACGAGAACACAGAGGGAGGAAAGGCGAATAAAATAAAGGACAAATACAAGGCAAAAGAAAAGAAAGAAAGGAAAACCCATAGGAGAAAAAGGAGAAGGGGGAAGAGATGAAAGGGGAAGGAATCAGGTTAAGTCACGGGTGTTCTGAAGTTTAGAGCATTTAACAATGTAATGAGAGAAGAAAGCATCAACAGAGACAAAGCCAGGGCTAAGATTCATACAGGGAAAGTTGTGTATAAGGGAGGATTCAACAAGGCGGCGACAATGAAAGTTGGACGTAGGGTAGACAGTTTTAGCAGAAGACCAATCAATAGGATGACTGTGATCTCTGACATGATAGAAAAGAGCATAATTAGTGTCGGCAAGCCTAACACTATTTTTGTGCTCCTTGAGTCTTTCAGAAAGAGATCGGCCAGTTTCTCCGAAGTACTGAAGAGGACAGGAGGAGCAAGAAATAGAGTAGACACCAGGAGAATCTGTGGAGGGAGGGGAGGTATGAACTAGAATAGTGCGAAGAGTGTTAGTCTGACGAAAGGTAAGTTTGATGTCTAAGGAACGGAGAGAGTTGCTGAGATTAGAGAGACCAGAGATGTAGGGAAGGCAGAGGACTGGAGAGTTCTCATGAGTAGAGGGTTTAGGAGAGAAGAAAGTCCGTTTGGCACGAGAGAAAGCAGAGTCTATGACATGGGAAGGGTAGCCCAGGCGGGAAAATGAATTATGAAGAGTGGAAATTTCTGCTTCAAGGATCTGAGGATCACAGATGCGGAGAGCACTTAGAAAGAGGGAGATAAGAACACTCTTCTTGACAGAGGAGGCATGATAAGAGAAGTAATGAATGTACATGCCACTGTGCATAGGCTTGTGGTACACGGAGAAGGCAAAACCTGTAACTGAGCGGTGGACATGAACATCAAGGAAAGGAAGCAGTGCTCCTTTCCTAGAATATGACTTTCTCCACTACTACTACCACTTCCACTACTTACTCCATTATCACCCCACTCTCTTGTACCCTTCCCTGTCTGCCTGCCTATAAATACCCCTTCCACCGTCTGTGTGTTAGTGTGACTTTGTAAATGGTCCAAGTCGGGCCGAAACGTCGTCGTAAGCTCCTCTCTTTTATATGTGCGGGTTGTGTGTGTATTGTTCCAGTCACGGTATTGTGCCTTTTTTGTTATTTATCTGTAGCATACGAATATGTATGCCGTCTGGCCCAGCTGCCGATGATCGGCAAGCAGAGAGTGTTGCCTCCAGTTCTTGAAGGGTAAAAGGCGCATTATAAGATTCCTCTCTGAGAGAAGAAAAATCTAAGGGCTTTAACTCGCTGGTAGACTTAGAAGAAAGGAACGAGGGGCATAGATGGAGCCCCTGAGAAATGCGGACCAGATGGTTATCAATTTCAGTGGCAACGGCAAGAGGGTGTGCTATATCGACACCGGCAACCTGAAGAACAGGAGCCGGGTCGGGGGAGAATTTACCACTCAATTTCCGCACTTTCTTCCAGACTGCACTCATTGAGGAAGCCGAAGTGACCGTGGAAACGTAATCTCACCAGCAAGTGCGTTTAGCATCACGTATGACACGGCGAGCAATTGCTCTCTTCTGCTTAAAATCAAGGAGTCTCTCTGTGGTTCTGTTATACCGATACCTGCCCCACGCAGCGCGTTTCAAACGTACTGCCAGAGCACAAGCAGGAGACCACCAAGGCACGCACTTCTGAGAATGCTTGCCGAGGTTTGGGGAATAGAATGTGAAGCTGCCGTGAAGATGGAGGACGAAAAGAGATGTAAAACCTCATCGATGGAGGACGAGGAAGGAACTTCATGAAAGGTAGTAAGATGTGTGTAAAGGTCCCATTTCGCCCGGTCAAATTGCCAACGTGGGCTACGAGGAGGTGGAGAATACGAAGGGGACCTAAGGATGATTGGGAAATGATCGCTATCATGCAAGTCCGGGAGGACAGACCAGGTGAAGTCAAGGACAGTTGATGAAGAGCAGATGGAGAGATCGATACAGGAGAAAGAATGAGTTCGGGGATCAAAATGGGTAGGAGTACCCGTATTTAAAACATGGAGGGGGAGAGAAGAAAGAAATGCCTCCAACTGAACGCCACGGGAGTCACAGTGCGACCCTTCCCATAGAAAATGGTGTGCGTTAAAATCGCCAAGTAATAGAAGGGGTGGCGGCAAAAAAGAAACCAGAAAATCAACATCTGGGATAGACAATGTTCGCGAAGGGGAGAGATATAAAGAACAGAGGGTATACCACTTATGCAAGTGGATACGGGCTGCGGTGTAATGTAGAGAAGAATGAACATAGAGCTGACGGTATGGAACACCAGTGCGTATAAGAAGAACACTTTCGTTAAAGGTTCCATCGGAAAAAGGATCCGATGAATACAACAAATCATAGCCTGAAAAGGGCCGGATAACAGAGGATTGCAATTTGGGTTCTTGCAAACAGACACCAACAGGGGAAAACTGGGAGAGCAACACCTGAAGCTCACCCCAGTTACCCCTGAGGCCTCGGATATTCCACTGCAAATATGCCATGATGTACGGAGAGAAAGATATAAGTCGAAGTTAGAGGTATCTATGGACTAGGGTTAGAAAAGTCCACGTGTGGAGGCAGTGGAAAACTTGCAATCAGAGATGGAGTGAGACGCTGTGAAGGAAGGAGGGGTATAGACGGAGAAGAGAGAGGAGGAGGAACCGGAGGTGGGGCAGTGTCAATCAACGGTTCAGTTTCTGCAATAAATCCTGCAATAGCCTCCAGCGTTTCGGGAGTCATAGATGCAGGATGTGGGACCACATTAGAGATGAAAGGAGGAGGAGTGTGAGCGACAATCTGGGAGATCACAGACGGTACGAAAGTAGAGGGCGTGGAGATGGAAGATCAAACTGTCAAAAGGGCTTGGGAGGGGACAGGAGTGGAAGAGACCTGGGGATGGGCAGTCAAGGAAGGAACTTGGGAGGGGACAGGGGATGAAGATTTTGAACGAGGAGGAGGATGAACCTCCACACACGTTACAGAACAGTCGGAGGTGAAGAACCCGGCCATGGGGATTTTTTGCCGGACTTATGAGAAGAAGTGGGGCGCTGAGGTTTAGGTGGTGAACGAGGGCGAGTAGACAGAACTGTGCGAGTGAGTAGAGGAAGGGGTGTGGACAGTATGGGATGCCGAGGTAGGGACCTCGGAGCCAAGAACAGCAAAAGGATTCGAGACAGGGGTGACTGAGGATGAGGCGACCACAGAGGAAGCCAGGGAAGTTGGGACCCCAGAAGTGGGGCGACGTTTAGCAATGCGAGAATAGGAAATACGGGGAAGTCTCCCTTGAAGACGTAGATGAGAGACGGCCATAGCATATGAGAAGCCTTCTGCCTCTTTGAGACAATAGATTTCCCGCTCATTCAGGTAAACCTGACAACGGCGAGAGTATGATGGATGCGCCTCATGACAATTAAGGCAAGAG
Source organism: Cherax destructor (assembly GCA_009830355.1). NCBI lineage: Eukaryota > Metazoa > Arthropoda > Malacostraca > Decapoda > Parastacidae > Cherax > Cherax destructor. The sequence continues at coordinate 35,087 of WNWK01001835.1, read as the reverse complement.
GGAGATAGATTACAAGAAGGACTGGCATGGTCGTCGGCACCACAGACTGGGCATTCGGCCATAGACCTGCAATATTTCGCTGGATGACCAAAACGCCAGCAGTTTCTATACTGTTGTGGTGTAGGGGTCACCTTTCGAACTTGCAAACGTTGACCTGCAATGTAAACCGAAGGTGGAAGTTCACAGCAGTCAAATGTTAAACGAGCTATATTGCAAGGATAACGTCTTCGCTTATTGGCAGGGAGGAAAAAAGGACTGCTCTAAAATGTCATCACCACATGTCTGGAAATTCCGTTGGACAATGGTGTGGGGTAAAATGACTGTACCACTACAAGAATTGAGTGAATGATGTTTGTCAATAGTGATAGGAATAGTATCTATTGTCGTAAGGATAGAAAGATCGCGAGCTTGGCCAGCATTCTGGACCGTGATGATGCGAGTGCCGCTCTTGAGAGCATGAAATGAGATCTTTACCTACATGGCGTAAGAGAGCTTTACCAATACTATGATCGGAAAGATAGGTATAAGGAGAGGTCGGTCGTAGAGTAAAAAACTTTGTCCATTGAGTAGTGTGAAACAGAGCATTTAAGGGGAGTGTGTGACGAGCTGGTCGTTTCTGAGATGAACGAGAAGGAAGTGTCGAATCGTCATGTAAGGGTCTAGATCGTTTGGGTGTGCAATGGGCTAGCAATCCGAAATTGCCACACCGTTGAGGGAGAAGCCAGGATCAAGGTCAGAGAAGAGCGAAGGTCAGACGTGTCAAAAGGGCTAGTCGGAACCCCAGAACCTGAAGCAGGTGACGAACCGGTACCAGCAAGAGGTACAGGGGTATTAAAGGTGTCCGAAGAGTTGTCCGTTAACGATGTAGGGTCAGAACTAGGTGCGGTATCAAAAAGGGGCCCGGAGGTAGGTTCACGGATTAGGGTATCCATGGTTAGGTTACTTCTTTCTTTTTGTTTTTAAGAAAAAAAAGAAGGAAGAAAATAAAATAAAAATAAAAAAAAATTAAAAAAGGGGGGAATATGGAGGAATAGCTCCTAGGAGGGATGAAAGGGGCGTAAATCCCCCTCCGCGCCAAAGAGGACCTCAACACCGCAAGTAGTGCAGATGCTGCATGGAACCCGTGCCATACCCTACCCTTCATGCCAGTAAACCAGCAATCCGGGATAGCAACCTCACATCCACCGAGCCACCTCGGCGGACAAAAGAGAGGGCGGCCGGATATCCGCCACAAAGCATACCACCTTCGGCCACACCCCCGGAATCCGAAAGGTGGCCTCCAGATATACACCCGTCGCCCGAAAGATACCCAAGGCCACCCCCCCGGGAGACCGGAGAGTGATCGGGACATCCCCAGACGATCCAGATTCCACGGCAAACTACACCACCGCCAAGAACCTCAACAGAATGGGATTGGACCACGGTACCCTTCCCCCTACCTAGGAACTAGAATCCCTGTGGAGAGAAGCTCCCAGGGTAAAAATGGGAAGGAAATGAGGGAGGGATGAGGAGGAGGAGGAAAGGGAAAAGGGAGGATGGGGAAGATGGGAAAGGGGAGGGGGGATTGGGGGGGTAATTAGGTTCGGTCTGAGGAAGCAGACCAAGAGGTCCAATTCCTCAGACCGATAGCCTCTTTACCGCGACAAGGAGCCCCCCTTAAAAAGGAACTGGAGCACAGATCCAATTCCTTAGATCAAGAGCCCCTCACCAGCATCAAGGAACCTCTACTGAGGGGTAAGGGTCATACAGCCATTCATTGTTATATAACTTGTTTATTACACGTTACCATGACAACCAGCTGCTCGCCACCCTCGTTATGGCATGACGTGTAGCCGGTCATTAATTCAGGTTGGGTACAGTTTTCTGGCTCTGTCCGGGTCTTAGGCAGGAAGGTTCACTTTTCCTGTTGGTGAGTTCATGTTGCTCTGTCTTAGCACTGTCCAGATTTGGTTAATATTTACTTTACAAGCAAGAGAAAAGAGGTGTGAGTAGTAGTGAGCCGTGGTGCCCACAACACTAACAATAACAACAAGGTTCTCTATGTCGGAGTTTTTGAACCTTATGTACCTGAGTCTTGCTGTAAAAGGAACACTGTTCCCTTTGTTTTCATCGTCCAGTGTTGGACAGTATTTCAATTTCCTGCCTGGAGAAGCTGGGCTGCAGCACCAAGAAAGTTCTCACTGACACAAGGCGGCTGCAGCACTCCTACGTAATTTTCATATGTATGATAATTGTACTTTATATATACCTATGCCTAAGTAAACTTACTTACACTAGTATTGTTACACATGGGTAAGATAAGATAGTACTGGGGTTATCTATAGAGCAGGGGAAGGGGGAAGGGGGGTTTGTTAGCCACTCAGGATAACCCAAGAAAGTCAGTGCGTCATCCAGGACTCTTATTTCCATTGTGATCCTTCAATCTTATTTCCATTGTGATCCTTCAATCTTATTTCCATTGTGATCCTTCAATCTTATTTCCATTGTGATCCTTCAATCTTATTTCCATTGTGATCCTTCAATCTTATTTCCATTGTGATCCTTCAATCTTATTTCCATTGTGATTCTTCAATCTTATTACCATTGTGATCCTTCAATCCTGTCCTCCAGGATGCCACCCACACCAGTCAACTAACCCAGGTACCTACTTACTGCTAGGTGAACAAGGACAGCAGGTGTAAGGAAACATGCCCAACCTTTCATCCGTGCTGGGGATCGAACCACAATGCAGGATATGAGCTGAATACACTACCAACTGAGCCACAAGCAACAACAGCATTATTACTTTAATTTTAAGGCTTAAATTTTTTGTGACTAAGATGATAATCTTAAGCTGACAGGTTCAAGACTGTAAATGAGTTTCCCATCAAGGGAGGTTCCTTGATGCTGGTGAGGGGCTCTTGATCTAAGGAATTGGACTTCTGCTTCAATTCTTTGAATCGAATCTGTATGCCTTCCATACCACCAGGTGCTGAATGACCCCTACTGGTTTAGTGTTCTTCCATGAATGTCATAATTATAGTGGACTCCCGAGTTTCGGTCACCTCGGAAATCGTACAATTTGTAAGTGTAATATTGTAAGTGCTTTTGTAAGTGTATTTTTGGGGGTCTGAAATGGACTAACCTACTTGATATTATTTCTTAAGGGAGTAAATTCGTTCGGTAATGACGCTTGAGCAACCTTCTGGAATGAATTATGACCGAAACTCGGGGGTCCACTGTACAAATAATAATAATAATAATAATATAATAATAATATAATAATATAATAATAATAATAATATTAATATAATAATATTAGTAATATAATAATAATAATAATAATTTTTATTTCTATGCATGTTACAAGTGTACAATATTATTGGTAGTTACAATTATAAAACAATTATAAAACTGTAATGCAAGGAGAGCCACTGGCATGCCATGGCATTAGGGGCAGTTTATTCTAGAGACTTATTCACTAAGTACTTAATGCTAAAGAAATTGATTGAGTTTATTTTAGTTCTGTATTATTTAAATTATTATATGGTTATACATACTATTAAAAGACAATACAAGAGAAATTGGTTGAGTTTAATCTAGTTGTATAATTTATTTCAAGTTACAGTATGTTGATGCTATACTAGTATAATAACAATACTAGAAATTGTTTTTAGAGTTTCTTCTAGATATATATTTTATTTCAAATTAAGAAAATGATGATACTATAATATTTTAAATGACAATATGATGATATGAAATTGCAACAAGTGTTAAGGAGGATGAACATATCAAATTGAGATCATCTTAAGTAAAATAATATTGGGTTTGGAAGTTTGTTACAGTATGAGTATTTAGTATAGGGTGAGTAGGTGATTTTTGAGAAGAGTCTTGAATTGATTTTCCGACAAGGTTAACTTGATATTTACTGGTAATGAATTCCAGATTCTGGGGCCCTTTATGTGCATAGAATTTTTACATTGGTTAGTATGGACTCGGGGTATGTCAAATAGTGATCTGTGTCTTGTGTCATGTTCGTGGGACCTATTAAAGTTGTTGAGGAGAATTCTGAGCGCAGGGTTGATATTAGCATGTAGAGTTTTATGTATGTAGAAGGCACATGAATAGGTATGAATATTTTTTATGGTGAGTAGTTTTAAGGTTCTGAATATAGGTGGAGTATGCTGTCTAGAGTGGGAATTTGTTATCATCCTGACTGCAGCCTTTTGCTGGGTTATGAGTGGTCTAAGGTGATTTAATGTTGTTGAGCCCCATGCACAGATTCCATAGGTGAGATAAGGGTAGATAAGAGAATGATATAGTGCAATGAGAGCTGGTTGAGGCACATAATAGCATATCTTAGATAATATACCTACTGTCCTTGAGATTTTCTTGGAAATTTGTTGTATGTGTGTTTGGAATTTAAGACTACTGTCAAGGTGGATTCCTAGGAATTTTCCCTCTGTGAGCCTTGTGATGGGTGAACCATTTAGCGTTATGTTAAGTGGAACATTTGCAGCTTTGTTTCCAAACTGAATGTAGTAGGTCTTGTCCGTATTGAGAGTAAGCTTATTTGTCATCATCCATGTTGATATTTTCTGTAATTCGGCATTAACTGTGTTGGCTAGTACGACTGGATTTGGGTGAGAGAAGACATATGTTGTGTCATCTGCAAACAAAATGGGTTTGAGTAGTTGTGATGCATTCGGTAGGTCATTTATGTAAATGAGGAATAGGAGTGGCCCCAGGACACTACCTTGAGGGACACCGACTCTAATTTGTTGTGTGGAAGAGTTCTCTCCATTTGTGTTCACGTACTGACTTCTGTTGCTAAGGTACGACTTTAGGTAGTTGAGGGGGTGCCCCCTAATACCATAGTGCGCTAATTTTGTGAGCAATAAATCATGGTCGACTGTATCAAATGCTTTGCGTAGGTCTATGAAGATTCCCAGCGGAACTTCTTTCTTCTCAAGTGCGGTGTATATTAACTCTAACATGTGTGTTATAGCATCGTTTGTGCTCTTGTTGGTCCTGAATCCAAATTGACAGGGGTTTAGTACATTGTGTGAGACGAGGTAGGAATAGATCTGTTTATGAATTAATTTTTCGAAGATTTTAGAAAGCAGTGGTAAATTTGAGATTGGTCTATAATTGTTCAAGTCAGTTTAGTCACCTCCTTTGTGGATTGGGGTGACCCTAGCTATTTTGAGAATTGATGGGAAGGTTGAAGATTCAATGGATTTATTGAATAATGCTGCTATAATTGGTGACAGTACATGTGTAGCTTTTTTGTACATAAAGGGTGGTAAGCTGTTTATGTCTCCTGCTTTGTTTTTAAGGGTGTTGATTATGAGTGAGACTTCAATTGAGTTGGTAGGAGCTAGGAATAGTGTATCTGGGTAGGTGTTGGTGAGGTAGTCTGTTGGACGAGTGTTCGAGCTTGGGATCCTACTCGCTAGATTCTTTCCTATGGTGGAGAAGAAAACATTAAGTCTGTTTGCTGTCTCAGTTGGTGAGAGTAGGGGTTCGTAATAGTAATATAATAATAATATTAATATAATATATACACGTGGAAAATTCTCGAGGGATTAGTACCAAACTTGCACACAAAAATTACTCCCTATGAAAGCAAAAGACTCGGCAGGCGATGTAACATCCCCCAATGAAAAGCAGGGGTGCCTCTAGCACATTGAGGGACAACACAATAAGTCTCAGGGGCCCAAGATTGTTCAACTGCCTCCCAGCATACATAAGGGGGATTACCAACAAACCCCTGGCTGTCTTCAAGCAGGCACTGGACAGGCACCTAAAGTCGGTACCTGACCAGCCAGGCTGTGATACATACGTTGGACTGCATGCGGCCAGCAGTAACAGCCTGCTTGATCAGGCTCTGGTCCAACAGGAGGCCTGGTCACAGACCGGGCCGTGGGGGCGTTGACCCCTGGAATTATCTCCAGGTAAACTCCAGGTAATAATAATAATAATAATAATATAATATTGATATAATAATATTAATATAATAATATTAATATAATATTGATATAATAATATTTTTTTTATTTTATTAACACATCGGCCGATTCCCACCAAGACAGGGTGGCCCGAAAAAGAAAAACTTTCATCATCATTCACTCCATCACTGTCTTGCCAGAGGGGTGCTTTACACTACAGTTATAAAACTGCAACATTAACACCCCTCCTTCAGAGTGCCGGCACTGTACTTCCCATCTCCAGAACTCAAGTCCGGCCTGCCGGTTTCCCTGAATCCCTTCATAAATGTTACTTTGCTCACACTCCAACAGCACGTCAAGTATTAAAAACCATTTGCCTCCATTCACTCCTATCAAATACGCTCACACATGCTTGCTGGAAGTCCAAGCCCCTCGCACACAAAACTTCCTTTACCCCCTCCCTCCAACCTTTCCTAGGCCGACCCCTACCCCGCCTTCCCTCCACTACAGATTTATACACTCTCGAAGTCACTCTGTCTCGTTCCATTCTCTCTACATGTCCAAACCACCTCAACAACCCCTCCTCAGCTCTCTGAACAATCGTTTTGGTAATCCCGCACCTCCTCCTAATTTCCAAACTCCGAATTCTCTGCATTATATTCACACCACACATTGACCTCAGACATGACATCTCCACTGCCTCCAGCCTTCTCCTCGTTGCAACATTCATCACCCATGCTTCACACCCATATAAGAGTGTTGGTATAACTATACTCTCATACATTCCCCTCTTTACTTCCATGGACAAGGTTCTTTGTCTCCACAGACTCCGAAGTGCTCCACTCACCCTTTTCCCCTCATCAATTCTATGATTCACCTCATCCTTCATAGACCCATCCGCCGACATGTCCACTCCCAAATATCTGAATACATTCACCTCCTCCATACTCTCTCCCTCCAATCTGATATCCAATCTTTCGTCACCTATTCTTTTTGTTATCCTCATCACCTTACTCTTTCCTATATTCACTTTCAATTTTCTTCTTTTACACACCCTACCAAATTCATTATGAGGATTATGAGGATAGTGAGGCTCAGGTTAGAGTGTGTAGGAGGGAAGGGGACTATTTCCCAGTAAAAGTGGGCCTTAGACAAGGATGTGTGATGTCACCGTGGTTGTTCAATATATTTATAGATGGGGTTGTAAGAGAAGTGAATGCGAGGGTCTTGGCAAGAGGTGTTGGGCTAAAAGATAAAGAAGCAAATACAAAGTGGGAGTTGTCACAGTTGCTTTTTGCTGATGACACTGTGCTTTTGGGAGATTCTGAAGAGAAGATAATAATATTAATATAATAATATTAATATAATAATAATACAGTGGAACCCCAAGTAATGAACACCCCGGAAATTGTACAATTATGTAAGTATAATATTGTAATTGATTTTGTAAGTGTATTTTTCTGGGTCTGAAATGGACTAACCTACTGTACATTATTTTTTAAGGGAGTAAATTCATTCGGTAATGGCACTTGAGCAGGCTTCTGGAATGAAGTTTTTATGTTACTCGGGGTTCCACTGTATTAATATAATAATAATATTAATATAATAATAATATTAATATAATATAATAATAATATTAATATAATAATAATAATAATAATACAGTGAAACCTCGGTTTTCATGATTAATTCATTCCAGAAAGTCTGATGAAAACCGAATTGTATGAAAACTGTAGCAATATTTCCCATAAGAAATTCAAATTTATTCAAATTGATATATTTCTCTGTAAAAATTACAATGTGTGTTTTACATTTTAAGGACTAAGGACTATAATTAGAAAGATGGCCGTTAGCATGCCTAGCATGCCTGGGCATGCTAGACATTTCGGGCAATAATGTAAATCCAATTAATCCGTTCCAGACACCCAAAAGTATTAACAAAAAATACATTTTATAGAGAATAACTATAGTTTAACATACAGAAAACAATGAGAAATAATTATAAATGACTAATGAAATGGATAAATGAACATTTAACATCACTTTTACCTTTATTGAAGACTCTTGTTGGCGTATGGAAGACAGCGAGGAGGGGAAAGGGAGGAGAGGTTATTGGTTGGAAGGGGAATCCCCCTCCATAAGGACTTTAGGTATCAAGGCCCTATCTGGGGTTACTTCCCTTCTTTGTCTTTTACTGGCACTGGATGCCTGTCGCACAAAAAATCTGTCCAGAAAGGTCTGTTTCTGGCGTCTCTTTAAGATTTGCCTAAAATGGGACAAGGCATTGTCATTGAACGTGTTGCAGACACGGCTTGCAACAGCTTTGTTAGGGTGATATTTCTCCACAAAACTTTGCAACTCGTTCCACTTTGCACACATGTCCTTAATCACTGAAGAAGGCACATTCTCTCCTCTCTCTTCCTCCTCCTCTGAAGCAATTTCCTCAGCTGTGGTCTGTTGCTGTTCCAGTTGAAGGTGTTGCAGCTCTTCAGTGGTTAGCTCTTCAGTGGTTAGCTCTTCCCTGTGGTCGTCCACCAACTCTTCCACATCCTGGCCACTCACATCCAACCCCAATGCCACTTTCGTACTTTGCTACGAGTTCTTGAAGTCTATCGTGTTTCTCACCTTCTTTATCAAAGGGCTGGCACTCGGAACTTTCTTTGGCCCCATGGTGGCTTATTAAAATATGAAAATCAGCTTTCATCCAATTTTATCCCCGTTCTTTCAGCCTTCCTTCAACTCCCATACATAATTAGTAACATATCTTGTCCTATTTTATTTTTATTGTAATCTCTATTCAGTCACTCCACAAAACTGAAGTTTATTGAATCAGTTAAATAATATGTAATTCTTTTGTAATTGACCTTTTGTCATTAACTACCTTTCTTATTGTACATATGATTGTAGCTAATTGCATAAGAAGTCCTACTTAATAGTCTATGTCTAGTTCTTTAGTAGTGTGTAAGCCTTATGATTAGTTACCTGAAATACATTGCATTAGTGGCTTTCTTCTGTGTCTACCATTGTATTAACTCATTTAAACTACATATATTATTTGTACAGCATAAAGAAATAAACATTATTATTATTCAGGTTGTATATACATAGAGTACAGATGTTTTTATTACACTGGTTTTCAGGGTATACAAGAAAAGCAACAGTGCCACTAGCATGATAAGAGACAACACAGTAAGTGTCAGGGACCCAAGACTGTTCAACTGCCTCCCAGCATACATAAAGGGGATTACCAATAGACCCCTGGCTGTCTTCAAGCAGGCACTGGACAGGCACCTAAAGTCAGTACCTGACCAGCCAGGCTGTGGTTCATACATTGGGTTGCGTGCGACCAGCGGTAACATCCTGGTTGATCAGGCCCTGATCCACCATGAGGCCTGGTCACAGACTAGGCTGCGGGGGTGTTGACTCCCGAAACCCTCTCCAGGTATACACAAAAAGCATACTGTGTAATGTCAGCCTGTAGTTGTTGGAGTGCCACTGGGTAATATCCTTGGCCCACTACTCTTTTTCATTTATATCATTGACCTCCCCAACGCATCTCAACTTCTTAAACCAGTTCTATTTGCAGATGACACTACTTATGTCTTCTCTCACTCAAACCTGACTATGCTTAGAGATGCTGTAATTGACGAGCTACTAAAAATATCTACATAGATGACGACCAACAAACTCAGTCTCAATATAGACAAAACCTACTTCATTCTGTTTGGAAACAGAGCTTTAAATATCCAGTTTAACATATCGATTAATGGTTCCCCTTTACAAGACACACTGAGGGCAAATTTCTAGGTCTTGAATGTAATCTTAAATTTCAGACTCACATTCAACATATATCCAAAAAAGTATCTAAAACAGTGGGCATCCTTTCCAAGATACAGTACTAAGTACCCTAAAAGGCACTACTTACACTATACCACTCTTTAATCTACCCTTACCTCACCTATGGTATTTGTACTTGGGGATTGACCACCTTAAACCTTTAATAACCCATCAAAAAGCTGCTGTGCTGATCACTGATTCCTGCGTCAGACAATACGTACACCCCACTGCTCTTCAAGAGCTTGGACTTACTTAACATACAAAATATTCACTTATATTATTGTGCCTACTATATATACAGAACATTAAACTCCAATATAAACCCTCCTCTCAAACTTCTCCTTGATAACTACAACAGAACTCACAGGCATAACACAAGGCACAAAACACTCTTTGACATCCTTCGTGTCCGTCTCGCCCTATGCAGAAATGCAATGCATATAAAATGCCCTAAGATCTGGAATTCATTGCTTGAACCAGCAAAAGGTCCCCTTCCTACAAATCAGTTTAGGGCTATACTACTTAAAAATCATCTCATCTCCCAAAATTAACTGCTCCTGGAGAGTGAAACATTGCCACAATAAAATGTCACATTACAGTAGTTGCACTTGTGTCCTTTTACTTTACATATTGTTGGTAATTCTACCAACATTAATATGAGTCAAAAAAATCCCAAAAATTTTACGACCTCTTAATCAATTAAAACATTAATACAGTGGTACCTTGACTTACGAGTTTAATTCGTTCCGTGACTGAGCTCGTAACTCAATTTGCTCGTACTATATCAAATCAATTTTCCCCATTTAAATTAATTGAAATGCCAGCCCCCCCAAAAACCCCATTTTTTTTGTCACAGGTTTGTAAATAAGAAAAATGTATTTATAAATAAGAAATATTGTATACTCTGCCCACCACCTTCACTACTCCACCCACTACCATTTCTACTACACCCACCACCCTCACTACTCCACCCACCACCATATCTACTCCCACCATTATCACTACTCCATCCACCACCCTCACTACTCCACCCACCACCATCTCTACTCCACCCACCACCATCTCTACTCCACCCACCACCTTCACTACGCCACCCACCACCATGTCTACTACACCCACCATCCTCACTACTCCACCCACCACCACATCTACTCGACCCACCATTATCACTACTCCACCGACCACCATAACTACTCCACCCACCACTGTCCACTATCAGTACTCCATCCACCTTAATGTTTCTGGAAAAACTCTGAGTGTTGAAATGGAGGTCACCTCTTCCTTGGATTTATACGAGAACCAAACTAGGGGCGAGATGCTTTACTACAATCTGGGATTAGTTTGGGAGTATTATCCTTCCAGTTATGTCTTGGAAGAGCATGTGGGATGGGAACGAAGTACCTAACATTCCTTTGGGTACAGAGTTGGATTTGACTTGAGATACACCACCAACTAGTGGCGGCGTATCTGAAGCTTGCTCATAACTCGGATTTTGGCTCGCAACTCAAAGCAAAAAATCGACTGAGTGACGGCTCGTAACTCGAAAAACTCACAAGTTGGGGCACTCGTAAGTCAAGGTACCACTGTACTTACTTAAAATTGTATTGTTGTGTCATTGAAAATTGTACTAATTGTAATAGTATGTACAGTGGACCCTCGGTTAACGAAAGGCTTAGTTAACGAAAAAATCGGTTACCGAAAGCTTTTTTCGGTATCAGTTACCGAAAAAATCCTCGGTTAGCGAAACGTATTAGACCTGTCCACCTGCTCCGCGCCTGGCCTGCGCCTGCGCAAGACACCAGTGAAGCGTTGTTTACCATTGAGAGAACATTACCCAGCGCGCTCTTTCAAATATTCACAATACATTTGGCGTCTTTTTTGGTGGTTTAGTGATTGTCACTGTGAAATAAGTCACCATGGGTCCAAAGAAGCTTCCTAGTGGCACCCCAGTGGTAAAGAGAGTGAGGAACACCATCGAACTGAAGTAGGAGATTGTTGAAAAATATGAGAGTGGCGTACGTCTGAGTGATCTTGCCAGGATGTACAAGAAAAGTGCATCTACTATCGGCACTATCCTGGCACAGAGAAATGAGATCAAGAAAGCTAATGTTGCAAAAGGGGTTAATTTGTTAACGAAACAAAGATCGAAAACAGTGGATGAGGTTGAGAAGTTACTGATGGTGTGGATCAATGAAAAACAGATAACGTGTGATAGTATTTCCATGGCGATAATTTGTGAAAAGGCAAGGAAGTTAGATGCAGATCTTGTCAAGACAATGCCTGCAACCAGTGGTAAGGTGAGTGATTTTAAAGCCAGCAAAGGCTGGTTTGAGAGGTTTAAGAAACATAGTGGCATACACAGTGTTGTGAGGCATGGTGAGGCAGCCAGCTCAGACAAACATTCAGCTGAAAAATTTGCGAGTGATTTTAAGGGGTTCGTAGAGGCTGAAGAATTCCTCCCCAACAAGTGTTTAATTGTGATGAAACAGGCCTTTTTTGGAAGAAAGTGCCCAACAGGACCGTCATTACTCAGGAGGAAAAGGCACAGCCAGGACACAAGCCTATGAAAGACCAATATGCCAATGCCAGTGGTGATTTTAAAGTGAAGCCTTTACTGGTGTATCACTCAGAAAATCCCAGACCCTTCAAGAAACAGTGTTGACAAGAATAATTTGTGTGTGCATTGGAAGGCTAACACCAAGGCATGGGTCACTATGGAGATTTTCAAGGAATGGGTGACTGGAGTGTTTGGCCCTAGTGTGAAGAAATACCTGAAGGAAAAGAAATTGCCACTCAAGTGCCTCCTGGTACTGGACAATGCTCCTGCTCATCCTCACAACTTGGAAGAGTTGTTGTCTGACAAGTTCAATTTCATCAGAGTGAAGTTCTTGCCTCCTAACACCACTCCTCTCATCCAGCCCATGGACCAGCAGGTCATTGCAAACTTCAAGAAACTGTACACCAAAGCAGTATTTCAGAGGTGCTTTAATATGACCAATGACTCTGCATTGACCCTAAGAGAATTCTGGAAAGATCACTTCAATATCGTGCATTGCCTAGGCCTTATAGGTAAGGCTTCTGAGGGAGTGACTTCCAGGACTTTGAACTCTGCTTGGAGACCATTGTGGCCAGGTTGTGTCCAACAAAGGGATTTTGAAGGATTTGAGGCTGACCCTGACGACCCTGTGCCTGTTGTGGAAGATGTTGTGGAAGATGTTGTGGAAGATGTTGTGGAAGATGTTGTGGAAGATGTTGTGGAAGATGTTGTGGAAGATGTTGTGGAAGATGTTGTGGAAGATGTTGTGGAAGATGTTGTGGAAGATGTTGTGGAAGATGTTGTGGAAGATGTTGTGGAAGATGTTGTGGAAGATGTTGTGGAAGATATTGTGGCATTGGGGAACAGCCTGAGGTTGGAGGTGAGTGGTGAGGATGTGGAAGAGTTGGTAGAGGAGCACAGGATAGAGCTAACAACTGAAGAGCTGCAAGAGCTTCATCTGGAACAGCAACAGACCACAGCTGAGGTTATTGCTTCACAGGAGGAGGGAGAGAGAGAGAAGGAGGTGCCTTCATCAGTGCTTAAGGAGATGTGTACAAAATGGAATGAGTTGCAGGCATTTATAATAATAATAATACTTTATTGAGACATGGTACAATGATACATGGTAGACAAGAAATATAGTTAGTAATGAGATGTACATGCCAAAAGCCCCTAATATGCTGTGCATTGCGGGCATTCTTAGGTCTACTTAATTCTAGACTACATGGTAAAAAGTTATGGTTGATAATTTTTAAAATAAGTATAATTGCGTATCTAAGTTATAAAGTTTGAATATAAGTTGAACATATCAATTAATTGTAACAATGCAACTAATTGAGTGAGATAACAATTTAAAACAATTAGTTGCAGTGCAGTTACAGTTTACGTGGTCATTATAATGTAAATGTTATGAAAATAGTTAGCTTAGTATGTATTATTCATAACAGGTTTTTACATTTAAGTGATTAGTCAGGTTTTTACATTAAGTGATTATTCTACTTTGTTGGGAATGTTTGATATTGAGCATTTAGCTTTGGGTGAGAAGGTGGTTTTTTAGCATCGTTTTGAATTGGGGTACAGGTAGGGTTTCTTTGGCAATGACAGGTAATGAATTCCAAATTTTCGTGCCTTTTATATGCATTGAGTTTTACATAGTGTTAGATGGACACGGGAACATCGAGGAGTGATCTGTGTCTAGTGTTATGGTCATGTGTCCTGTTAAAATTGGTAAGGAGAAGTTTGAGTGGTGGGTTAATATTTGCATAGAGTGTTCTATGTATGTAATAGGCACAGTAAAAAGTATGGATGTCTTGTATGGTGAGTAAGTTTAGGTTTTTGAATATTGGTGGAGTATGTTGTCTGGAGTGTGAATTTATCATCATTCTAACTGCTGCCTTTTGTTGTGTTATTAGTGGTCTGAGATGAGTTATTGATGTAGAGCCCCATGCGCAGATTCCATAGGTGAGGTAGGGGTAAATGAGTGAGTGATATAGGGTAAGGAGAGCTGGTTGTGGAACATAGTACCATATCTTGGATGGTATTCCCACGGTCTTTGAGACTTTCTTGGAAATTTGTTGTATATGTGTCTGAAATTTGAGGCCACTGTCAAGATGGATTCCTAAGAATTTTCCCTCTGTGAGTTTTGTGATAGGGGACCCGTTTATCATTATGTTAAGTGGTGCGTTTGTAGCTCTGTTCTCAAACTGGATAAAATATGTTTTATCAATATTGAGAGTAAGTTTGTTGGTCATCATCCAGGTAGATATTTTCTGCAATTCAGTATTTGCAGTGTTGGCTAGTATGTCTGGGCTTGGGTGCGAGATAACGTATGTAGTGTCATCTGCAAAAAGTATGGGTTTGAGTAGTTGAGACGCATTTGGTAGGTCGTTAATGTAAATGAGAAAGAGTAGTGGGCCAAGAACACTTCCCTGTGGGACACCTACGGTAATAGTTTGCGCGGTGGAGCTAGCTCCATTTGTGTACACATATTGGTTTCTGTTGCTAAGGTATGATTTTAGGTAGTTGAGGGAGTGTCCTCTTATACCATAGTGTGATAATTTTAGGTGTAACAGATCATGGTCAACTGTATCAAAAGCTTTACGTAAATCAATGAAGATTCCCACTGGGATTTCTTTTTTCTCAAGGGCGGTGTAAATTATTTCTAACATGTGTATAATGGCATCATTTGTATTTTTATTAGGCCTGAATCCAAATTGACAGTGGTTGAGTACTTTGTTGGAGGTGAGGTAGAAATATATTTGTCTATGAATTAATTTTTCAAAGATTTTGGAGAGAAGGGGTAAGTTAGATATCGGCCTGTAGTTATTCAGGTCTGTTTGATCTCCTCCTTTATGTATTGGGGTGACCCTTGCTATTTTGAGTATTGATGGGAAGGTAGAGGATTCAATGGATTTGTTAAAGAGTGTTGCAATAATTGGTGAGAGAACTTGAGAGGCTTTTTTGTATATAAAAGGTGGATAAATAAGTATACAAGATATGATGTAGGGCGTAATGATAGTAGTTTGTTGGACTATGTATTGGTAGATAAAAGACTGTTGAGTAGACTTCAGGATGTACATGTTTATAGAGGGGCCACAGATATATCAGATCACTTTTTAGTTATAGCTACAGTGGGAGTAAAAGGTAGATGGGATACAAGGAAAATAGAATCAGTAAGTAAGAGAGAGGAGAAAGTTTATAAACTAAAAGAGGAGGCAGTTAGGGTAAGATATAAACAACTATTGGAGGATAGATGGGCTAGTGAGAGTGTAGGCAATGGGGTTGAAAATGTATGGGGTAGATTTAAAAATGTAGTGTTAGAGTGTTCAGCAGAAGTTTGTGGTTACAGGCGAGTGGGTGCGGGAGGGAAGAGGAGCGATTGGTGGAATGATGATGTAAAGAGAGTAGTAAGGGAGAAAAAGTTAGCATATGAGAGGTTTTTACAAAGTAGAAGTGATGCAAGGAGGGAAGAGTATATGGAGAGAAAAAGAGAGGTTAAAAGAGTGGTGAAGCAATGTAAAAAGAGAGCAGATGAGAGAGTGGGTGAGATGTTATCAGCAAATTTTGTTGAAAATAAGAAAAAGTTTTGGAATGAGATTAATAAGTTGAGGAAGCCTAGAGAACAAATGGATTTGACAGTTAAAAATAGGAGAGGAGAGTTATTAAATGGAGAGTTAGAGGTATCGGGAAGATGGAGAGAATATTTTGAGGAGTTGTTAAATGTTGATGAAGACAGGGAAGCTGTGATTTCGTGTGTAGGGCAAGGAGGAATAACATCTTGTAGGAGTGTGGAAGAGCCAGTTGTGAGTGTAGGGGAAGTTCGTGAGGCAGTGGGTAGAATGAAAGGGAGTAAGACAGCTGGGATTGATGGGATAAAGATAGAAATGTTAAAAGCAGGTGGGGATATAGTTTTGGAGTGGTTGGTGCTATTATTTAATAAATGTATGGAAGAGGGTAAGGTACCTAGGGTTTGGCAGAGAGCGTGTATTGTTCCTTTGTATATAGGCAAAGGGGACAAAAGAGAGTGAAAAAATTATAGGGGAATAAGTCTGTTGAGTGTACCTGGTAAAGTGTATGGTAGAGTTATTATTGAAAGAATTAAGAGTAAGACAGAAAGTAGGATAGCAGATGAACAAGGGGGCTTTAGGAAAGGTAGGGGGTGTGTAGACCAAGTAGTGAAACATATAGGTGAACAGTATTTGGATAAGGGTAAAGATGTTTTTGTGGCATTTATGGATTTGGAAAAGGCGTATGATAGGGTAGATAGGGGGGCAATGTGGCAGATGTTGCAGGTGTATGGAATAGGAGGAAGGTTACTGAAAGCAGTAAAGAGTTTTTATGAGGATAGTGAGGCTCAGGTTAGAGTGTGTAGGAGGGAAGGGGACTATTTCCCAGTAAAAGTGGGCCTTAGACAAGGATGTGTGATGTCACCGTGGTTGTTCAATATATTTATAGATGGGGTTGTAAGAGAAGTGAATGCGAGGGTCTTGGCAAGAGGTGTTGGGCTAAAAGATAAAGAAGCAAATACAAAGTGGGAGTTGTCACAGTTGCTTTTGCTGATGACACTGTGCTTTTGGGAGATTCTGAAGAGAAGTTGCAGAGGTTGGTGGATGAATTTGGTAGGTGTGTAAAAGAAGAAAATTGAAAGTGAATATAGGAAAGAGTAAGGTGATGAGGATAACAAAAAGAATAGGTGACGAAAGATTGGATATCAGATTGGAGGGAGAGAGTATGGAGGAGGTGAATGTATTCAGATATTTGGGAGTGGACATGTCGGCGGATGGGTCTATGAAGGATGAGGTGAATCATAGAATTGATGAGGGGAAAAGGGTGAGTGGAGCACTTCGGAGTCTGTGGAGACAAAGAACCTTGTCCATGGAAGTAAAGAGGGAATGTATGAGAGTATAGTTATACCAACGCTCTTATATGGGTGTGAAGCATGGGTGATGAATGTTGCAACGAGGAGAAGGCTGGAGGTAGTGGAAATGTCATGTCTGAGGTCAATGTGTGGTGTGAATATAATGCAGAGAATTCGGAGTTTGGAAATTAGGAGGAGGTGCGGGATTACCAAAACGATTGTCCAGAGAGCTGAGGAGGGGTTGTTGAGGTGGTTTGGACATGTAGAGAGAATGGAACGAGACAGAGTGACTTCGAGAGTGTATAAATCTGTAGTGGAGGGAAGGCGGGGTAGGGGTCGGCCTAGGAAAGGGTGGAGGGAGGGGGTAAAGGAAGTTTTGTGTGCGAGGGGCTTGGACTTCCAGCAAGCATGTGTGAGCGTATTTGATAGGAGTGAATGGAGGCATATGGTTTTTAATACTTGACGTGCTGTTGGAGTGTGAGCAAAGTAGCATTTATGAAGGGATTCAGGGAAACCGGCAGGCCGGACTTGAGTTCTGGAGATGGGAAGTACAGTGCCGGCACTCTAAAGGAGGAGTGTTAATGTTGCAGTTTTATAACTGTAGTGTAAAGCACCCTCTGGCAAGACAGTGATGGAGTGAATGATGAGGAAAGTTTTTCTTTTTCGGGCCACCCTGCCTTGGTGTGCTCGGATAGGTGCCAGTGAGATAGTCGTTAGGTGGAGTATTTGAACTTGGGATTTTGCTTGCCAGCTTTTTACCTATGGTGGAGAAGAAATCATTGAGTTTGTTTGCTGTTTCAATGGGTAGGAGTAGGGGTTCATCTGGTTTTGTTAGCTTGATTGTTCTGCTTGTGGATATCTTTTAGTTCCTAGAATTTCAGATAGGGTTTTCCAGGTTTTTTTATATCACCTTTTAAGTTATGTAATCTGTTCTCATAGTACAGTTTTTTTGACCTTCTTATCAGACTCGTTAGGTTTGATGAGTAGCGTTTGTTTGTTCTCTTGATATTTGTCCCATTCTGTACTGTTTTTCATATAGGTGCTTTATATTAATGGACTTGAGTATGCTGGGGGTTAGCCAGGGACTATTTAATCTTTTAGTTGTGATTTTTTGGGGGTTTTTTTAGGGCAGTGCTTATTATAGAGGTATTGGGTCTTTTAAGAAAATTATTAATACATAAGTCAGTATCTGGGAAGTGATCAGAATTCGGTAACTTGGCCAATTTCACACAAATTTCAAGGGATTCCAATTTCAAAATAGGGTCCAAAATAAATAATGCAGACACTTAGCACTAAATTTTCTCTGTTCACTAGTCACATCCCGACCCATCTTAGACCCACCAGTTGATGCGTTTTGGAATGCGTGACGTCATTTGTTTACTTTTGAACATCGGCAAAAATCGAACATTTCCTTTTACTTGAGCTCAATTTCAAGCTATTTTCAGTACTAAACCAATCAAAATCATTTCTATTTCTTCCATTCTATCAAATGAGACCACGAAACTGCAAATGCAACCATAAAAAACATGCGAGAGAGAGATAAGCAGACAGAGAGACAGGCAGACAGACAGATAAGAAGACAGATAAACAGAGACAGAGCTAGACAGACAGATAGATGGACAGACAGACAGTTATGTTTGTGTACAGTGAGAACAAATAAAGCCAATTGGAGCAGTGCATAGTCAGCAATACATATTGAGGACTGCACTGTCAGCAGTAGAGTGACACTCGCCTTACACCGTGCTTCAAGAAGTTTCAAAACAGTGGTCCCTCGACTATCGGTCTTAATCCATTCCAGGAGCTAGCCCTTTAAACCCGAAACCAAACTGGAACCTTATTTCCCATAAGAAATAATGTAAATACAATTAACCGTTCCCCCCAAAAAATATTCACAAAAATACATTTTAATTATAGTTCTACATACACAAAAACAACATTATTAACACAAAATAATATTAAATACTACATAATAATAATACTACATAATAAATAAATACGTAACATAATAAATAAGGATGATCAAACTGACTTGAATAATTATAGACCAATTTCTAATTTACCACTGCTTTCTAAAATCTTTGAAATATTAACTAGACAGATCTATTCTACCTCGTCTCACACAATGTACTCAACCCTGTCAATTTAGATTCAGGACCAACAAGAGCACAAAAAGATCCTAATATACACATGTTAGAGTTAATATACATAAACCGCACTTGAGAAGAAAGAGGTCCCACCGGAATTCCTATAGACCTACGCAAAACTTTTGGGTACAGCCCACGATTTACTGCTCACAAAATTAGCACACTATGGTATAAGGGGCACCACCAACTACCCAAAGTCATACCTTAGCAACAGGGCCAATACGTGTACACAAATGGAGCGAACTCTTGTGATGTAGTCCCGGGGCTTGTGAGGTCTACCTAATCAGCCACACCTGCCCTTTAAATAGCTGTCGGGGAAAGCCTCTCGACTCTAAGTCTCAGGTCTTTTTCTTTGGAACTAGCTCAGGTTTCGGGCATGTCAAAAGCACGTGGTGCACTCCCATTGGTGGGATGCTTGGGACCATATAAGGCCTGAGGAAACAACTAGAGAGGACATTCTGGCAGAGCTCTGGCCTGTGTGCAGAGCTCGGTGCTGTGTGCAGAGCTCTGGGCTGGGGACATTCGGGCAGAGCTCTGGGCACAGATTGGGCAGAGCTGCTGCCTGTGTGCAGAGCCTTTCAGAAGGGTGCTGGTTTTCTGGAGGAGACTGTTGGGACACTGGGCAGAGTACTGGCTTGAGCAGTGCTCGTAGGTCTTGGGACCTGTGGCTGAGTTCCTGTGGTGAACTGTCCTCTGAACTATATTGTAAGTTATATTCTGTTTCGTTAGTTGGGTTGTATTCCTGTCTCTGCTTATATGTACAATCCCCATTTATCAAACCAATAGTGTTCTCCTGTTCCCAAATATTATTGTCAAGGGACTCAATAATAAACTGTGTTTGAGTGGAATTGTAATATTCATGCCCTGTATTATTCTTTTTTTCTTATACTTTATTTTATTATTTTATTTCAAGTACTGAGAGGGTGAGTAGTGTTAGGTGGTAATGAGAGGTGATGGTGTAGTCACCAGTGACCCCACATTACCCCCGCCCCCCACTCGATTCACCTCTCCTGCCTACTCACTCCCCCCCTTTCCCCTATTCCCCAATTATCCCTTATTTCCTTACCCCCCACATGACACTCTTCCACACAACAAATTACAGTTGGAGTCCTCAAGGAAGTGTCCTGGGGCCACTTCTATTCCTCATTTACATAAATGACCCACCGAATGCATCACAACTACTCAAAACCCCTATTATTTGCAGATGACACAACATATGTCTTCTCTCACCCAAATCCAGTTATACTGGCCAACACTGTTAATGCCGAATTACAGAAAATATGAACATGAATGACGACAAACAAGCTTACTCTCAATACTGAAAAAAACCCACTTCATTCAGTTTGGAAACAAAGCCACAAATGTTCCACTTAACATAATGCTCATGGTTCACCCATCACAAGACTCACAGAGGGAAAATTCCTAGGAATCCACCTTGACAGTAGTCTTAAATTCCAATCACACACACAACAAATTTCCAAGAAAATCTCAAAGACAGTAGGCATTATCAAAGATGCGCTATTATGTGCCACAATCAGCTCTCCTTGCACTATATCATTCACTTATCTACCCTTATCTCACCTATGGAATCTGTGCATGGGGCTCAACAACATTAAATCACCTTAGACCACTCATAACCCAGCAAAGGTTGCAGTCAGAATGATAACAAATTCCCCACTCTAGACAGCATACTCCAACAATATTCAAAACTCTAAAATTACTCACCGTAGAAAACATTCATACCTATTCATGTGCCTATTACATACATAAAACTCTACATGTTATTATCAACCCTCCGCTCAAAATTCTCCTCAACAACTTTAATAGGTCCCACGACCACAACACAAGACACAGATCACTTTTTGACATACCCTGAGTCCATACCAACCAATGTAAAAATTCTATGCACATAAAGGGCCCCAGAATCTGGAATTCATTACCAGTAAATATTAAGTTAACCTTGTCTGAAAATCAATTTAAGACTCTTCTCAAAATCACCTACTCACCTAAACTAAATATATACTGTAAACTACTTTCAAAAATGCTCAATGTTATTTTCCTTAAGATAATCTCAATTTTATATTACCATCCTCCTAAACACTTGTTACAACTTAATATCATCATATTGTCATTTTAACAGTTTAATATCCTCATATTGTAATTTGAAATAAAATATATAACTAGAATAAACTCAATCAATTTCTCTAGTATTATGTACATAGTCTATAAGTCATTAGAATAAGCTGCCCCTAATGCCATGGATGCCAGTGGCTCCCCTTTTGCATTTCAGTTTTATGATTGTAACTACCTATATCAATGTATACTTGCAAAGAAATAAAATTTATTTTACTTTACTTTACATTTATACTTACCTTTATTGAAGAGGCTTGCTGGGATCTGGAAGATAGGGAGGAGGACAGGGGGAGGGGTTAGTGTTTGGAGGGGAATCCCCCTCCATAAGGACTTCAGGTAACAAGTCCTTATCTGGAGTTACTTCCTTCTTTTTCTTTTAATGCCACTAGGACCAGCTTGAGAGTCACTGGACCCCTGCCTCGAAAATAACTGTCAAGAGTGCTCTGTTTCTGGCGCCTCTTTAACATTTTCCTGAAGTGCAACATGGCTCTGTCCCTGAACTGGTTGCAGAGATGGCTTATTTCACCTTGCTCAGGGTGAAATTGTTAAACAAAACTTTGCACATCGTTCCACTTGGAACAAATTTCCTTAATCCGTGAAGAATGCACCTCACCCTGTCCATCCTCCTCCTCTGAATCAATTTCCTTAAATGTCGTCTGTTGCTGTTCCTGATGAAGCTCTTGCAGCTCTTCAGTGGTTAGGTTTACCCTGTGCTCCTCCACCAACTCTTCCACATCCTCACCACTCACCTCCAACCCCACGCTGTTCCCCAATGCCACAGTATCTTCCACAACAAGCACAGAGTCATCAGGGTCAGCCTCAAATCCTTCAAAATCCTCTTTTCAACACAATCCGGCCACAGTGGTCTCAAGCAGAGTTCAAAGTCCTGAATTACTCCTGCCAAGCCTTACCTATAAGGCCTATGCAATGGATGATATTGAAGTGAACTTTCCAGAACTCTCTTAGGGTCAACTCAGTGTCCGAGGTCACTTGAAGCACTTTTCAAACACTGCTTTGGTGTACAGTTTTTTGAAGTTACAAATGACCTGTTGGTCCATGGGCTGGATGAGAGGAGTGGTGTTAGAGGCAAGAACTTCAGTGTGATGAAACTGAAGTTATCAAACAAATAGTCTTCCAAAATAACAAAAAAGGCACAATACCGTGACTGGAACAATACAACACAACCCGCACATAGAAAAGAGGAGCTACGACGATGTTTCGGTCCGACTTGGACCATTTACAAAGTCACACTAACACAAAGGACAGGTGGAAGGGTTATATAGGCAGGCAGACGGAAGGGCACAAGAAAGTGGTGGAGGGGGTAATAGGAAGTAGTAGTGCTAGTGGAAGTAGTAGTAGTGGTGTCAGTCATATTCTAGGAAAGGAGCACTGCAATGAAGCTGGTGGCCCACATAGGGTATGGACAAGAACACAGGAAAAATTAAAATAAAATAAAGAAGGACAAATACAAGGCAAAAGAAAAGAAAGAAACCCAGAGGAGAAAGAAGGAAGAGAAGGGGGAAGAGATAGAAGGAATCAGGTTAAGTCACGGGTGTTCTGAAGTTTGGAGCATTTAACCCTTTGGGGGTCGACAGGCCTTCTCAGGAAAGTGTTCCTGGGGTCGAAAATTTTTTGGAAAAAAAAAAAAAAAATTTTCTTATGAAATGATAGAGAATCTTTTTCCGATCATAACGCCACCAAAATTATGAAATTTGATCGAAAACTAACGGAATTATGCTTTCGCGAAGTTAGCGGTAGCCATGACACTTACGCATCAACGATTTTGCCCACTTTGAGCCCTATTTTCGACAAATTCCAATGTTTCAGTCTCCTAAAATTATAGCTATTTCGCTAGAACTCCATTTCCTCTATCGATTGAGTACAAGAAACTGCCTATTTACCAATTTCATCTACCCAAAATAGTGGTCAGAAAATGGCAATTTTCCAATTTCACATAAATTTCAAACGATGCCAATTTCAAAATAGAGTCCAGAGTAAACAAGGCAGACATTCCTGGCATTAAAATAACATGTTCTCTGTTCATTAGTCACGTCTCCAGGCTCCTGTTCCATTACTTTTGCTTTTCATTTTGAATTTTTATTCTCACAAAAAATAGAAGATTTACTGTTATTTATACAACTGCATCATTGTAAAAATGGTATAAATAATATCAGAGCACTTGTGCATGAATATAAGACTCGCCAGTTGATGTGTATTGGAGGCATGGTGTGATTTGTTTACTCTTGAACATCATCAAAAATCGAACATTTTTGCTACTTTGCGCTCAATTTCAAGGTACTTGTCATTGTCAAACCAATCAAAATCATCACTATTTCTGTAATATATCTTCCATTCTATCAAATGAGACCAAGAAAACGAGAATACATCAATAAATACCATACGAAAATCGACTGCAAAGTCGCTCTTTTAATAAAAAAAAACGGTCAGAGTTTTTTTTCTCTCATTATGCAGTGTGTACTGCAGGATTTTTTTATACTGCGCACACAGACCCATTCTTTCATATGTATACCTACCAGACGTTTTCTGCTTAAATTGAGGCCGCTAGAATTTGGGCGTACTAGTACGGCACCAACCCCTGCTCGTAAAACGTACTAGTACGGCACCGACCCCGAAAGGGTTAACAATGTAATGGGAGAGGAAAGCATCTATAGAGACAAAGCCAGGGCTAAGATTCATACAAGAAAAGTTGTGTATAAGGGAGGATTCAAGCAGACGGCGACTGAAAGTTGGACGTAGGGTAGAGTTTTAGCAGAAGACCAATCAATAGGATGACTGTTGTCTCTGTAGATGCTTTCCTCTCCCATTACATTGTTAAATGCTCCAAACTTCAGAACACCCATGACTTAACCTGATTCCTTCTATCTCTTCCCCCTTCTCCTCTTTCTTCTTTCTCCTCTTGGTTTTCTTTCTTTTCTTTTGCCTTGTATTTGTCCTTCTTTATTTTATTTTCATTTTTCCTGTGTTCTTGTCCATACCCTATGCGGGCCGCCAGCTTCATTGCAGTGCTCCTTTCCTAGAATATGACTGACTCCACTACTACTACTACCACTATTACCCCTCCACTACTACTACTACCACTATTACCCCTCCACCACTTTCTTGTGCCCTCCCCCTGTCTGCCTGCCTATATATAACCCCTTCCACCTGTAATTTGTGTAAGTGTGACTTTTTAAATGGTCCAAGTCGGACCGAAACATCGTCGTAAGCTCCCTCTGTTCTATGTGCGTGTTGTGTGTAAATAGTCTTCCAAGTTGTGAGGATGAGCAGGAGCATTGTCCAGTACCAGGAGGCACTTGAGTGGATTATTTTCCAGGAGGTATTTCTTCACACTGGGGCCAAACACTCCAGTGAGCCATTCCATGAAAATATCCTTATTGACCCATGCCTTGGTGTTAGCCTTCCAATACACACACACAAATTATTCTTGTTAACATTGTGTTTCTTGAAGGCTCTGGGATTTTCTGAGTACAATTTCAGTACCTAATATTAGTGTCAGAACAAAGATTGGCTATGAAATCACAAGAACTACTTTAAATTGTAATTATCAGAACATAAAAATTATATAAAATAATATAAAAAAGAGAAAAAAAGTATATCGGCAACACTTCTGCAAGCGGCAGAACTTGATGTTGCTGTCAGGTGAGCATCCAATGCCAACTTAGCAGCCTCATATCTCGGTAAGTACTGACCCTAATTTTTTTTTATCCTATAACACTTAGAAAATGCACTCTTTATTTCTACATAAAAAACTTTTTTTTTTTTTTTTAAAATACTCGGGGCACTGGGCGAGAGAACGTATATATACGTTTGGACTGTTTAAGGGTTAAGATGTCTGATGATAAAAATTATTAAATGCAATGAATAATGGAACCAAAAACCATCACTAACATGTTTCTTTATCTCAATCTTTAGGAGCATCACTAGGCAACTTGTCAGTGGGCCGTGTATCAATTATAGGATTTGGTGTTGTGCATTTGAAGAAAGCTCTTACCATCGCTGTCCGCTACTCTGCTGTACGCAAACAGTTTGGCCCAGGAAAGATGAGCTGCCTGTTATTGAGTATCAACTGCAGGTAGTATCATTGATATTGAACTATTTAGACTTTAGAAACTTTTGTTTTCATTATTTTAAAGCTGTTGTATAAATTTTGAGAGGAAGAAGGCAGTTCAGCTTGGGGGTAAGAATTTTGAAAAATTTATTTATTTTTAAAATACAGTGGACCCCGAGTTTCGACCACCTCAAAACTCAAACAATTATGTAAGTGTATTTTTGGGGGGTAACAAATTTGTTCGGTAATGGCACTTGAACAGCCTTCTGGAATGAGTTATGGCCGAAACTCAGGGGCCACTGTATTAATAAAAAAAAATGCAATAGTACAGTAAGCCTCTCATAACACATGGTTTGCTTTCCTAAAATTTGGCATGTAATGTAGATTATACAGCATTATGTAAATAAAGAACATATTAAAAAAACAGGGTTGTTTCAGACTCCTCCAAATTTGCCAAACAACTTTTTTTTTCTATTGTAGTATGTAAAATATTGCTGTATAACTTATATTCCAGTACAGTGGAACCTTGACTTACAAGTTTAATCCATTCCATGACCTAGCTCATAACTCAGTTTGCCCGTATATCAACTCAATTTTCCTCATTTAAATTAATTGAAATGCCATTAATCCGTTCCAGCGGAATTCCTGCTCTCGGGAGGCAGGACAAAATTCTTCAATATGACACTAATATCAACTCTACGGCTTATTTATCTATCACAATTCATCTAATATGACATAATAAACAATATAAATAACATAGAAACATGATATATACTCTAGAATGAATAAAATACAGTGGACCCCCGAAAATCGAACATTCTTCATTCCAGAATGCTGTTCAAGTGCTGTTACCAAACAAATTTATTCCCATAAGGAATGATGTAAATTAGATTAGTCCGTTTCATACCCCCAAAAATACGCCTATAAAAGCACTTATAATAATAAACTTACATAAAAGGCGAGTTGGGAGTGTTCGATTTCGAGGGTCCACTGTATGTCATTATGTGATGAGTGGTGGTGGCGGCCACTACCGCTGCCGCACTGACCATATCTTCCCATGCTATTTTTAAAAGAAAACAGAGTGTTTGTGGGGCTAACTGCACTAGATTACTAGTTTCATAAAGAAAACACTGAAACAATGTACAGTGGTCCTCGACTATTGGTCATAATCCATTCCAGGAGCTAGCCCTTTAACTCGAAAACTGAAACTCAAACCTTATTTCCATAAGAAATAATGTAAATACAATTAATCCGTTCCACCCAAAAATATTCACAAAAATGCATTTTAATTATAGTTCTACATACACAAACAACATTATTAACACAAAATAATATTAAATACTACATAATAAATAAATACATAATAATAAATAACATTTACTTACCTTTATTGAAGAGGCTTGCTGGCATCTGGAAGATAGGGAGGAGGACGGGGGAAGGAGTTAGTGTTTGAAGGGAATCCTCCATAAGGACTTCAGGTAACAAGTCCTTATCTGGGGTTACTTCCTTCTTTTTCTTTTTTAATGCCACTGGGACCAGCTTGAGTCACTAGACCCTGTCTAGAAAAGTAACTGTCCAGAGTGCTCTGTTTCTGGTGCCTTTTTAACATTTTCCTGAAGTGCAACATGGCTCTGTCACTGAACTGGTTGCAGAGATGGCTTATTTCAGCTTGCTCAGGTGAAATTGTTCAACAAAACATTGCACATCGTTCCACTTGGAACAAATTTCCTTAATCCACGAAGAAGGCACCTCACCCTGTCCATCCTCCTCCTTTGAATCAATTTCCTCTTCTGTCGTCTGATGCTGGTCCTGATGAAGCTCTTGCAGCTCTTCAGTGGTTAGGTCTACCCTGTGCTCCTCCACCAACTCTTCCACATCCTAAACCACTCACCTCCAACCCCAGGCTGTTCCCAATCCACAATATCTTCCACAACAGGCACAGGGTGCGTCAGGGTCAGCCTCAAATTCTTCAAAATCCCTCTTTTCAACACAATCCGGCCACAGTGGTCTCCAAGCAGAGTTCAAAGTCCTGGAAGTCACCCCCTCCCAAGCCTTACCTATAAGGCCTATGCAATGGACGATATTGAAGTGATTTTTCCAGAACTCTCTTAGGGTCAACTCATTGTCCGAGGTCACTTGAAAGCACTTTTCAAACACTGTTTTGGTGTACAGTTTTTTGAAGTTACAAATGACCTGCTGGTCCATGATCTGGATGAGAGGAGTGGTGTTAGGGGGCAAGAACTTCACTGTGATGAAATGAGTTATCAGACAAATAGTCTTCCAAGTTGTGAGGATGAGCAGGAGCATTGTCCAGTACCAGGAGGCACTTTAGTGGCAATTTCTTTTCCAGGAGGTATTTCTTCACACTGGGGCCAAACACTCAAGTGAGTCATTCCACGAAAATGTCCTTAGTGACCAATGCTTTGGTGTTAGCCTTCCAATACACACACAAATTATTCTTGTTAACATTGTGTTTCTTGAAGGCTCTTGGATTTTCTGAGTGATACACCAGTAAAGGCTTCACTTTAAAATTCCCACTCGCGTACCACACAACATGAGAGTTAGCCTGTCTTTCATAGGGCTTGTGTCCTGGCAGTGCCTTTTCCTCCTGAGTAATGAAGGTCCTGTTTGGTGTTATAGTCGTGTGTCCTGTTAAGGTTGGTAAGAAGTTTGAGTGGAGGGTTTATATTTGCGTTTAGTGTTCTATGTATGTAGTAGGCACAATAAAAGTATGGATGTCTTGTACGGTGAGTAGGTTTAGACTTTTGAATATTGGTGGAGTATGCTGTCTAAAGTGGGAATTTTTTATCATTCTAACTGCAGCCTTTGTTGGTATATTAAAGGTCTGAGATGATTTATTGTTGTTGAGCCCCATGCACAGATTCCATAGGTGAGATAGGAGTAAATGAGTGAGTGATATAGGGCAAGGAGAGCTGATTGTGGAACATACAGTCAACCCCCGGTGTTCGTTAGCGTCGGAGTTCGTTAAAATAAGTGTTCGTTAGGTTTTTTCACAACAATTTTGGCTCGGTGTTAACGAATCCGCTCGGAGTTGGTGATTCATCCCAGATGCGTACGCGTGGCCTGAGCGGGCCCGGCACTCCACTCAGCATCTGTGTGCTATTGTTTACAAGCGGCGACCACCACCCATGCTTTCATACCAGATATATTGTCATTATTCCACTGTTTTTAGTGCTTGCAACTGCTAAATAAGCCACCATGGGCCCCAAGAAAGCTCCTAATGCCATGCCTGTGGTAAAGAATGTCAGAAATACGGTAGAATTGAAGAAGGAGATGATAGCAAAATATGAAAGTGGAGTGCGTATCTCTGAGCTGGCCAGGTTCTATGGCAAATCCCATTCAACCATCTCTTCCATTGTGGCCAAGGAAAGGAAATCAAGGACGCTGTTGTTGCGAAAGGTGCAAGTATGGACACAAAACAGAGATCTCAAGTGCTGGAAGAAGTGGAAACTTTGTTGTTGGTGTGGATCAACGAGAAACAATTATCAGGAGATAGTGTTACACAGGCGATAATATCTGAAAAAGCCAGGCAGTTGCATGAGGATCTCATTAAGAAAATGCCAACGAGTGCTGAAGGGAATGAATTTTAAGCCAGCAAAGGCTGGTTTGACAGATTTAAGAAGCGTAGTGGCATACATAGTGTTGTGAGGCATGGTGAGGCAGCCAGTTCTGACAAAAGTGCGGGCGAAAAATATGTGCAGGAATTGTGGGGAAACATAGATGCTGAACAATTCCAACCCCAACAAGTGTTCATTTGTGACAAAACAGGCCTGTTTTGGAAGAAAATGCCAAACAGGACCTTCATTACACAGGAGGAAAAGGCACTCCTGGACATAAGCCTATGAAAGACAGGCTAACTCTTATGCTTTGTGCCAATGCCAGTGGTGATTGTAAAGTGAAGCCTTTAGTGGTGTATCATTCTGAAAATCCCGAGCGTTTAAGAGATGCGGTGTCGCCAAGTCTAATTTGTGTGTGATGTGGAAGTCTAACAATAAGGCATGGGTCACTAGGGAAATTTTCTTGGACTGGTTTTATGAAGTGTTTGGCCCCAGTGTGAAGAAATATCTCGAGGAAAATAATTTGCCACTTAAGTGCCTCCTGATAATGGACAATGCTTCTTGTCATCCTCCAGACTTGGCAGAGCAAATTGTGCAGGGCTTTAAGTACATCAAAGTGAAGTTTTTGCTCCCTAATACCACCCCTCTCCTCCAGCCCATGGACCAGCAGGTCATTTGCAACTTAAAAACTCTACACCAAAGCAATGTTTCAAAAGTGCTTTGATGTGACCGTAGACATGAATATGACCCTAAAAGACTTTTGAAAAGATCATTTCCATATCCTGCATTGGTTTAGGCTGGGGAGGAGTGACTAAGGACTTTGAACTCTGCCTGGAGAAAATTGTGGCCAGACTGTCCTAGAGAGGGATTTTGAAGGTTTTGGGGCTGAGCCTCAGAACCCTGAGCCTGAGCCTGTTGTGGAAGAAATTGTGGAACTGGGCAAGTCCATGGGGTTGGAGGTTTGTACCGGGGATGTGGAACAGTTGGTGGAGGAGGGCACTGAAGAGATAACCACTGAAGATCTGCAAGAGCTTCAACAGCAACATCAACAACAGACCACAGTTCAGGAAAATGGCCCAGAGGAGGAGGAGGAACAGAGATGGAGGAAGGTGCCTTCTTCAATGATTAAGGAGATTTGTGCAATGTGGAGCAAGATGCAAACATTTATGAATGATTATCACCCTAACCAATCTATTGCAGGCCGTGTTGGCCACATGTTCAATAACAATGTGGTGTCCCATTTCAGGGATGTTTTAAAGAAATGCCAGACACAGAGCTCCCTGGACAGATTTTTTGTTAGAGAGGGTTCCAGTGACTCTCAACCTGGTCCTAGTGGCATTAAAAAAAAAAGGCCAGTAACCCCAGAAAAGAACTTGCCACCTACAGTGTTAATGGAAGGGATTTTTTTTCCAAACACTAGCATACTACTCCATCCTCTCCTCCTCCCATCTTCCCACATCAACAACTCTTCAATAAATATAAGTGACAATTTATTGTACTATTATTTCTTTATTTCTCATAAAATTGTGTGTAATTTAATGTCTATATGTTGTAAAAAATATTTTATTTTAATGTTTTTTGGGGGTCTGGAACGGATTAATTTTATTTCCATTATTTCTTATGGGGAAAATAGATTCGGAGTTCGTTATATTCAGTGTTCATTAAGCCCCCTGAAACGGATTAATAACGAGAACCGGGGGCTCACTGTAGTACCGTATCTTCGATAGTATGCCTACAGTCTTGGAGATTTTCTTGGAAATTTGTTGTATATGTGTCTGAAATTTGAGGTTATTTTCAATGTGGATTCCTAAGAATTTTCCCTCTGTGAGTTTTGTGACAGGTGATCCGTTTATCATTATGTTAAGTGGATCATGTATAGCTCCCTTCCAAAACTGAATGAAATAGGTTTTGTCAATATTGAGAGTAAGCTTGTTAAGCATCATCCAAGTAGATATTTTCTGTAATTCAGCATTTAGATTGTTGGCTAGTATAACGGCTTGGGTGAGAGAAGACATATGTAGGGTCATCTGCAAATAGTATGGGTTTGAGGGTTGGTATGCATTTGGTATGTCATTTATGTAAATGAGAAAGAGTAGCGGGCCAAGGACACTTCCCTGAGGGACACCAACTGTAATTGTTTGTGGGGAAGAGTTAGCTCCATTTGTGTTCACATATTGGCTTCTGTTGCTTTAGGTATGACTAGGTAGTTGAGGGATTCCTCTTATACCATAGTGTGATAATTTTATGTGTAATAAGTCATGGTCAACTAAATAAAAGCTTTACGTAAATCAATGAAGATTCCCAGTGGGACTTCTTTATTCTCGAAAGTGGTGTATATTAGTTCTAGCATGTGTATAATAGCATCATTCGTGTTTTTATTATGTCTGAATCCAAACTGATGGGTTGAGTATGTTGTGGGAGATGAGGTAGGAATAGATCTGTCTATAAATTATTTTTTCAAAGATTTTAGAGAGAAAGGGTAAGTTAGATATTGGCCTACAGTTATTCAGGTAACCCTAGCTATTTTGAGAATTGATGGGAAGGTGGAGGATTCGATGGATTTGTTAAAGAGTGTAGCAATAATTGGTGACAGTGCTTGGGAAGCTTTTTTTTGTATATAAAAGGTGGTAAGTTATTTAAATCTCCGTTTTGTTTTTAGTGTGTTTTAGTGTGTTGACTCAACTTCTGATTGAGGAGAATCTACACTGGTATCCACACATGATACTTGGGGATTTCTCAACACTTGTCGTGGTACGTAGGGAATAGACATTCAGGTTGATCTGACTGATCATAGAGGTAGAGGTACAGCAACAGGGGGAATTATTAGATTCTGTCTCACTTGTCTGATTGTCAGGGACTTCGTCATCATCGCATACTAACTTCATATGATCTAAATGCGATTCTTTAAACTGACCCGTACTAATTTCTAACTTTATACTTATTGCCCTTAATATGTTCGACTACTCTATAAGGACCGACAAACTTTTGGTCAAGTTTTGGCATTGCTGAAGTTTTGTTAAATTAAACAACATGACTCTGGAACCTACTTGAACTTTAGTCGGCTTGGCTCGAGTATTAGTTACTCTAGTAAATTCTGCTGTTGACTTATGAAGTGTTTCACGAATTCATCTGAAAACACTCTGAGCTTGACTGGTACGGACTGCTACGAAATCATCAGGATTATAAGTCGGTTTCGGATTGGAATATAAACAGCTCATAAGTCAAACGCTTATCGACACCGTACAGTGCATAATGAGGGGTATCACCTAGAAGTGTTAAAAGCAGAATTTATGGCACATTGAACATCAGGAATGACTTCATCCCAAGTTACACTTGGGATTGATGGTAGCTCTCAAGACGTCAAGGACTTTCTTATTAGTTCTTTCTGCTAACCCATTACTGGCAGGATGGTGCGGAACAATGGTTGATTTTATAATCTTGTACAGTCATCCCTCGGTTTTCATGTTTAATCCGTTCCTGAGGGAGGCACTAAAACTGAAACACATGAAAACTGAAACCATTTTCCCCATAAGAAATAATGGAAATTCAATTAATCCATTCCAGAAACCCAGAAGTTTGGAAAAAAATTTTGGGGGCCTTAAAGATAGATTTACATGCACAAATGAATGAAATGAATGTGGCACTTACCTTTATTGAAGACTGATGTTGCTGGATGGAAGAGAGGGAGGAGGGGAGAGGGAAGAGACCCTATTTTTTGGAAGGGGAATCCCCTTCCATAAGGAATTTAGGTACCAAGTCCTTATCCGGGGTCACTTCCCTGCATGCCTGCTACACTCCCTCCCTGTCTGCTATACTCCCTCCCTGCCTGCTACACTCCTCCCTGCCTGCTACACTCCCTCCCTGCCTGCTACACTCCCTGCATACATGCTACACTCCCTGCATACATGCTACACTCCCTGCATACATGCTACACTCCCTGCATACATGCTACACTCCCTGCATTCATGCTACACTCCCTGCAACAATGCTACACTCCCTGCATACCTGCTACACTCCCTGCATACCTGCTACACTCCCTGCATTCATGCTATACTCCCTGCATACCTGATACACTCCCTGCATTCATGCTACACTCCCTGCATACATGCTACACTCCCTGCATACCTGCTACACTCCCTGCATTCATGCTACATCCTCGCATACATGCTACACTCCCTGCATACCTGCTACACTCCCTGCATACCTGCTACACTCCATGCATTCATGCTACACTCCCTGTATACGTGCTACACTCCTGCATACATGCTACACTCCCTGCATACCTGCTACACTCCCTCCCTGCCTGCTACACTCCCTGCATACATGCTACACTCCCTGCATACATGCTACACTCCCTGCATACTTGCTACACTCCCTGCATTCATGCTACACTCCCTGCATACATGCTACACTCCCTGCATACCTGCTACACTCCCTGCATACCTGCTCACTCCCTGCATACCTGCTACACTCCCTGCATGCTTGCTACACTCTTAAACTCCATCGTGTTTCTCACTTTCTTTACCAAAGGACTGGCACTAGGAGCTTTCTTTGGGCCCATGGTAGCTTATTTAGTAGTCACACACAATAATCAAGACCCAAAACAATGAATTGTTAATTAATGTTTTGTATAAACTCGTAGGGTGATGTTCACTCAAGCGTAAGCAATGCTAGACTGCGTGGCAATGTGCGTGGGAGGTGCATGGGTGGTGGCCTACGGCCTTTGTGTGCGCGGCACTGGTGGACAGGTTCGACCGAGCACGAAAACGGAGGGAACACACGAAAACAGAGGGCAATTTTCCACGAAAAAACTACACGAAAACTGAAATACAGAAAACAGAGATACACGAAACGGAGGGATGACTGTATAGTGTACACAAGTTTTCTAGGACCTCATTACAAAATTCACCTCCATTATCTGTTGAGGGGACTTAGGAGTGGTATGTCTGCAGATTATATGTTCCTTGAACGCTTTTGCTACTGTTTCGGCAGTCTTATCTGCAATAGGCACTAACTCACAATATCTGGTAAAGTGATCGACCATCACACACAGATGTTTGTTTCCACTGAGGGAACATTGGAAGTTGAGTCAACAGATCTAGTGCAACTCTTTCCCATGGCTCACTAGTAGTAGGAAAGGTTTGATGGATTAGGACCAGTAACATTTCCTTTATGTTTCATACAGACACTACATTTCTTAACATACTCAGTAATATCAGTGGACATACGAGGCCAAAAATATTTCAATCTGGCTTGTTTCACAGAACGATCCATACCAGGATGTGCAACACCCGGTACATCGTGAACTAGCCGCAAGGCTACTTTCACTAGTGACTGTGGAATTACTAACTGGTATACTCTTCTCTACTAGGGTTTCCCAGCTCGGTAGAGCAGATACAGTAATTCTTGGTTCATGACAAAGTCACTGATGGGTGCTGGTGGCTTCACAGTGAGAATAAGATCTTCCTGGAGCAGGAATCGAATCACACCAGACCACATGGGATCTGTTCTTTGAGCCGTCTTTATATCCTCAGCACTAAATGGAGGATCAGCAGTTACTACACTGACATGACGTGATAAAGCATCAGCAACTACATTGGATTTGCCAGGCAAATGTTCAAAGGTGGGGTTGAACTCTTGGATAGTCAGGACCATCTGGCAAGTCTTCCAGTGGGTTGTTTATTCTGGAATAAGGGTATCAATGGGGCATGATCTGTTAAGACATGAACAGGGTACTGGTAAATGATATCTCGGAAATTCTTTAAAGACCATACTATAGCTAAAGCTTCTTGCTCAGTAACTGTATAATTACGTTCAGCTTAGTAAAGACTCCGGCAAGCAAATGCAACTGCGTTGTATTTGCTACCGGTCTTTTGTGCAAGGACTGCACCAATGCCTATTGAACTAGCATCAGTGGTCAGGTAGAAAGGCTGTGAAAATCTGGAAATTTCAAAATAGGGGCAGATGTTAGCCTTTCTTTGAGTGTTTGGAATGCTCTTTCT